>JAPFQT010000176.1:117500-439531 GCA_027627225.1 Congeria kusceri
TAATATAGAAATAGTATAGCCATATACATGTATATTTCTATTAATTATAGTAAATAATACTGCTACTTATCCATGTCACATACGGACATATTTTGCATGTCTAATAAACAACACGACATATGATCTGGAAAAATAATCAGACAATATTCAATAAAAACAACACTACAATACAAGTATATACGTTTCACATTAAGAACTTGTGCTATCCGTATTCACAGCACATTGGGCATAAAATATTCCACACATTTTCACATATATTTTAATTTAGAAAAAAGCCAAAATAACCGGTTGGCCAAAGATGTCACGTGTTAAAAAGGGATTTAAAACGCGCATGTGACAACATGTAACCTACCAGATTAGATCTACATGTAATGTAACTATGATAATGTTGTGTTTTGGACAGATGTAATATGCAACTGTATGACAACATCCACTAACTTCAAACACAAATAATGGTACTCTTCTGCAATCTTTGGAAATGAATTGTGTTCTTTGCCGTTGTTGTTCCATTTTTTTGAGTGAGATATACAATATACATGTGCTGAAATAAATACTCGTATAACGGATCTTTACGCCGATTATTATCTCAGTATACTTGATATTTCTAGTCATTTTTTGATTTGGTGCTACTTATTTAATGCCGTGCAAGGTTTGTGATAGCCAAGACGAATACTTAAGAATACGCCTAACCATTATGGCATAGTGCTGTATCGCACGTCCTGCACTCCCATGTTGTTCATTAGTCATTAGGCGTAAAAAATATGTTTGTTCCTGGTTACAGGCCAAAAATAATTAGGATAGCTGGGTAGGGAATTATTTCTGTTTTATTTGGTTAGGGTCAACTAAATGGTCAACTTGTAGATTCTTAAATTGAAAGACTATTCAAAATATTTCTCCAATATCCTAAAATATTGTTTTAAAGTGGATGCTATCAAAACAAAACACGTATTTATCCAAAAAACATTTAATTATTGAAAAAAAAAGTAAAATAAACGAAAATATTCTCGCCCACTAAATAAAATGTTCTAGGACCGGCCATTTTTTAGGGTAGGTCAGGTAACCTGAAAAAAAAAAATACGCCTCAGTAGATATAAGGGGAAACAAAATGCCACTGGTATGTTGCTATTGTATTTTTCATGCTCCGTCCGCACGTACTACTCGTGCAACACAGTTCACGAACTCTTCGCTCTTAGTATTTCAAAACTGTATTCTCACAATATGCCGCAGTCTTGAACTGTTATCGATAAAAGCCTACAACTACAAACAGTTGATAAAACACAATGTGACCTGATATGTAAAATACATTTTATTCCCTTATCGGTACGTACACATCAGTAGAAAATGACATTTACAATGATTTTATCACTTAAGTTTGAGATATATCACGTTAATATAGAACATCAAATTGGTTAGTTTTTCTTCCAAATAAAGAAATGTTAATTGTTGGCATTTGTTTTGTAAGCAACACAGTGTGATTTTGTTGCACCCAATTCCCGTGTGCTTATCTTACGTAGTCGCAGGATCTTCTTGTTCAACTTGGTTAATACGCCCGGTAAGCATTTGTAAATACCATACATGTAGGAACGCACGTACGTGACTCTGAAGATCTCACTTTACGACTGAGACCATGACCATTCCGAGTTTCAATGCCCGATGAAAGGCAGTGACCTCCAAGGTATGTTTATGTTCGCGTTTGGCTAATTTGTCTAGCGCGTTTTATCGACAAATGGTCATTTGGCTCAAAAATGATCCAGAACTGATTAAATATGATTTTTTCCCTTCTGCTGTAGTTTTATTATATATGTTGTTATTGTTGATTTTCAATTTTAATTACCTACATGCAACGCAGAATGCCAATAATATGTAAATGAATCCTTACTTTTACAGATTGAAAAAAAGAAAGGAAAAACATGTGTCGTCCGTCCCTCGGACGTCCACAAATTTTTAGTATTATAAAGAAAACTGACAGTATATGTATTTCTTCCACCGATAATACAATGCTCTGCGTGCGATAATGTTAATTATACATGATGGCTTTTGAGTTTTCTTTTGTGGCAATATAACAATAAACGCATGACGTGTAAGGTGACATCCGAGACATTTATCATTTCAGAGATGTTTTTTCATATATCTTTTGTGGCGAAGACAAATTGTTATTTGTAGAATGCATCAGATGGAATATATAACATCACATGATAGTGAATGTCTTGTACTCAATAGCAATCCTTTACGCTTTATGTGTCTTTGCTTTTTTCCAGTTAGCACACTCTCAAACAGAATTTAATGTATTTGTCAGAGATGAGTCAACTGCTTCTCATAGTGGTTCCAGATTTGCGTCCTATGGCGAGAGTTATGGTGCTCACTATAATTTTGATTTAACGCAGAAGCACAATGAGAGTGCATAATTGTTGACTTGTCATTATATTTATAAAAATGTTGAACTGTCAGTATAAATGCTCTTAATCACCAAATCAATCTCTCACCCCCAATCCACGTCACATTATAACGGATTTCAGTCACTATCCATAACAAGCACTTCTAGCAGCCAATGTCAATACACCAGATTTCCAGTAATTGAATAATATGACCAAAGACTTAAATGTTCACGTCGCATATTGATTTTGGTCAGGTTTCGTTGATTGGAAAACGGGATTTTGATTTTGATCTACATGTATTTTCTCTGACATTTGGGTCTTTTCGCAAGAAGCCTTCATCAGTTTCACTGAAATGCATTGGTTAACTATACGTTGAAAACTGAAACTTCGCTCCCATAATATTGCATTCATATGGTGCTATCATA
Source organism: Congeria kusceri (assembly GCA_027627225.1). NCBI lineage: Eukaryota > Metazoa > Mollusca > Bivalvia > Myida > Dreissenidae > Congeria > Congeria kusceri. The sequence continues at coordinate 120,301 of JAPFQT010000176.1, forward strand.
CGAACAATAGTTCATTCGCTGCTTTAAATCTCTCTAGAAAGTATAAAAAGAGTAGTTTTTAATTACGATTATTCTGATTGATAGCATTTTAAATAATCATTCTCAATGTGTCTTTGTCTTCTAATCATATCCATAAAAGTCCACTGCCACAAACAGTTGAATGTAATGTTCGCAACTCGTTAGAAGCACAGTGTGTGCTGATTTTGTTGTACCAATTTTCGTTGTCCTCATGCTATGCCGTCTCAGAATATTCGCGTTTAATTTGATTTATAAGAACTGTAGTGCGCACCGGCCTGTTTTATACTTGTACACGTGGAAACTCACGTCCGTGACTCTGTAGACACATACACACACTGGATGACCACGAGCATGACCGTTCTGAGTTTCAATGGACGTTCAAAGGCAGTGATCCTACATTATTCGATTTTTAAATGTCTTTTTTGGTTGTCTGTTTTCAAGTGTTTTGGCTAGTGCATTGTATGGACAAATGGACACATGGCTCAAATAAAGGCCTTTAACTGATTTCAGAGGAGTTTCATTTCTGATGCTGGTGTTGTAATTAAATTATCTTGTTTATTCAAATAACTATCAAGTAATTATCAATAATGCAGATAATGCGGGTTTTGTTTTAAATTAAAACTTCTTAGAAATACTTTGTTATATTATTTATTACATTAATTGCTCTCTTTCTTGTGGCCATTACTTAATATTGTGATGAACGACAGTGTCATTGTCAATTTAGAGTTCACAACCGAAATCTGCATAAGCTCATTATTTCACAATTCCGAAATGATCAGTGTTTGAAAAAATAATCTCACAACCAGCTGACAAATATTGGATGGGAATAATTATATTTCGGTGCTCATTCTCGAGGGATTGCCACTACAAATCATGAGTTGTTTTGTCAATTTCGGTTCACTGATGAGTTCGCTAAAAATTCTTGAATTCATAACAATCCCTACATCGCACATTAGAAGGTTTGAATAGGCGTAAATGAACAAAATTATAATGACGGCTTAATAGTCAATTTCATGTTGTATGCGATTTTCATTCCAACCTGTATTTTTCAACACGTAATGAAGTACAGCTGTCCACGAAGAATCTCACATTCTTAATCGTGTATTTGATGTCCATCTTCAGCGTTTGTCACGAACGTGTCGTTAGTTGTGTAGTGTTATAACAGATCCTGAGTTAAAAATCCATAAGGACAAAGGTCAATGATACAAACATATTAGCGATATAAAGTTTATACGGGAATACGAATAAGGTTAATAAGACATTTTGCATAGTGACGTCGTTATGAAAATCGACAAACAGCAGATGGTATTCTTCTTCAAAATGACGTCTTTACTTTGGTTTCGAATTTTGTTGTGATGTTAAAAAAATTGCTCAGGAAAGATCGCGATACAAAGTTGAATTCTAAATAAATTCATGTATTATTTCGTGTAACTGTACAAACTGTAAATTTTACAGACACATCTCATTGGAATACTTGACCATATTTTAAAAGTAGATAAGTCCATATTTTTCAGATCTGAAAAAGCAATTATTTTATTCATCTGTACTTCGGACATTGATAATGTTAATGCACACAGTGCGTGTTGAATCAGCAACTGATTAATGCAGTCGGTTTTGTTTAAATTAAAATAAGGCTTGTGGTGTTCTTGCTAAACGTTGGCCATGTATGCACGTCAAAGCAGTGCGATATTATTTCGTCTTAATCTACGTTACAGTATATATGTCGTATATAAAGAATAACAAATCCGGCGCTGTTTGAGACACATATTATATATGTTTCTATCTAGGTAAATAAAAAAAACAGAAATGCTGTCAAAAACGGCAAAGGAAATAACTGATTAAGACATTCCAGTGTTAAAGCTGAAGATGACACCAATCCTAACCTCTCTCTTTACATGTCTCTGTATTCGTTGCTATTTTAGTTTTGAGAAGGTATAAAGTGTATAACTCTGCACTGTTTAATTTGATAAGGAATTGCGATTTTAATGTATTACTATCGCCGATCCAACTCGTTTGAAAAAAGTAAAACAATTACGTATATTATGGGCATTGAAATGTGGACATGTATCAACAGTCTAAGCGTGCGAACATTTTTGTGGTAATACATAAACGAACTCATGCCGTGTCATTTGACATCCGAGCAAATCTTCATTTTCGAGATAAAGCTATGATTGTTAATATTTTTTGTTCGAAGAAAAACGATAAACTCAAATTATGTGTACTATGCATCAAACGAAAAATAAACATCATTTGGTTGTGTATGTGTTTTATGAACCAGAAATGCTTTTGATCGGGTATCATTTTTGTGGTTTTCCTTTTTTCAACTAGCACAAACTCTAACTGGTTTGATATATTTGCCGGAGATGGGTCAACTGTTCCTACAAATCATTCTAGATTTGCGTCCTGTATGTGAGTTATGATGATGACTATTGGTTGAATGTAAAACTCTGAGAGAGAGCATAATGACTGAGTTGTATTTCCGTTATAAAAATGTTCAACTATCAGCACGTAATCTCTCAATCTCTAAATCAATCTTTTGCTTTCATACCACGTACAGCACATAGTCCATAACCAGCGCCTCTGACATCCTATGGGGCAGTCAATATATCAGCATTCCAGTAACTGAATAACTTGACAAAAGACTTACATTTTCACGTCGCATATTGGGAAGGGTAAAGGTTTCGTTAATGAGAGAATGCCATTTTTGACGTATATCTGAAATTGAGTGTTCTTCGCAATTCGCCTTCATCATCAGTCTTACACTTTATAAATAAATGTTTAAGCAAACTGTAATGTATTAGTCCGAAATCATTTTGAACAGAATTATTCAGAAGCATATGGCAACATTATTGTGTCAGCGGATTGCTTTTGTAATGCTTTTAATTATGTAAGCATCTTGATTATCGTTTTTGTCTACCAACGATGGTTTCAGTTTCCAAATACTCTTGATTCTAATTACAAAATTCCACATTTACTAAGTTTCCATTTGTTGTTCAGGAAGTAACATAGTAATTGTGGTTAATGAAAGGAAAAGAAAGAACTTATTGACCATTTAATCATAACACATTCTTTTTTAATTTAACAGAAAACACTTTTAGCCGTTTATAAATCAATTATGACTTAAGACAAATTCATACAAACCGGTCTTTATTGGTTATTATCCTAGGATTGGCATGTTTTCATGAAGATAACTCATGAATTTCCACGAATGTTAATTTTTCATCCCAAAAGTTCCTAGTTTTTTCTGGCAAAATGTTTCCTTGGTATTGACAACGTCGATCATTCTTATTTGATGTTTGTTTATGATATAATCCTGAACAATAAAATGATATATACGCATATACTATATGTTCACATATTATAGTAATATTAACCATAGTAAACACTCATGCTACTCCATTTATATTCAGAACAAAAAGTTTCTTTTTAAAACCAAACATGATATACAAACTGACACGCTTGCAGCAGAAAATATTCAGTGAATAACAGAACATTAAGCTGTAAGCGAATATCAGAAAAAAATGTTCAAATACAAAACACATATTTTATAATTTCATGCTATTAACAGCTCATTTACTAACATATTTCCACGAATATTATAATAAGTAATGTTCCAGAAATAACGGATTGGTCCACAATGTCATTTCTAAAAAGGGATGCTTAAAATGTGCATGTGACGGCATGCAACAAGCAGATATCCAGTCAAGTTACTTTGTACAATGTAGCGTTCGTAAAGTTATTGAGTAAATAAGTGGACATAATTAAGTTACATCAACAAATTATGTAAACACTTTTTAATCCTTTAAAGGTACGTTTATATCAAACTAGAACTCCGCGAGTCGGATGTGTCGCCTGACGGGGTATAACTCAAGTACGATAAGAGCAATTATGCCAAAAACCGAAGTTAACTTTTCTGTTATGCCTACTAAGATTTCCCTAAAGTTTCATAATGATTGCACACACATTTCTCAGCTGATTGTCAGCACAAACTGAAGCGGACGCCGCCGCCAACGCCGCAAAAAGTCACCCCTATATGTCGCCTATTCAGGCGACACAAAAATGTCATTAATAACACGTGTTGAATATCTCTCAAATATATTACGACCAAATAGAAATATTATATTAGTAATGTATTCCAATTTAGAACTTTTTTCGATAATTGGTACGAAGCACAGTGTGCTGTTTGTTGTACCCAATGCATTTGTCCTAATCCTACTTAGTCCCAGAATCTTCTGGTTTGAATTGGTTTATAAGCCCGGCAAGCATTGGTCAGCATGTACAAACGCACGTACGTGACTGTGTAGACAAATATACACACTTTATGACCGAGACCCTGACTTCCCTGATTTTCAGTGAGCGCTTAAAGGCAGTGACCCCACAGTGTGTTTAATATATGTTATTGTGGTATGTTTTGTGGGTAAAAGGGTACTTGCCTCAAATAAATGTATAGGACTGATTAAATATGGCTTTTCTTCTGCTGCAGCTGTAGTTCCATTTTATCCGTTGTTGTTGTTGTTTTCATTTTTAATTACCGTTAAGTAATTACAAGTCATGCAGAATGCCAATAATATCATTTATATGTCTTATAAATTCACGCATAACAACAATTTATTGTCTTTAAATGTATTCAAAAATTAAAATGCAAAACAAACTAAAAAATAATAAAAATGATGCAATGGCGCGAACACTCATCGAAGATCTTCCATAGCTCGTTATTTCCCAATACCAAAATAATGAATTTTTCCAACACTAGCACACATGCGATTGGCAAATGTTGAGTGTTGGATGGGCAAAATGATATTCCGTTGATTGGCACGACTAATCCGACATTTTTCTTCAATTTAGGCGCACTGATGTGTGCTGTGCAATATGAGTTATATTCATTGACATCTGTGCATCGCTCTTAAGGGGGTTTCAATAGGCATGAAGTTACCTAGGACAGCAAACAAATCAATTTTATGTGTTATGCGACTTCCATTCCAACGTGTCTTTCTCCAGTGAGGTATTGATGCTCTTGAATTTTCTTAATCTGACAATAAAATGAACCGTGTATTTGTTTCCTCTCTTCTGAACAGCATTTAGGCATTCATTGTGTCATAAAAAGTATCGTTTTATTAAAGACCAATTCAATGTTTGAATGGAATTCACAATGAAGGCATGTTGTATTTTGTGGAAAAACAGTTTGTAAATATTATAGACAAACCAGATGAAAAATAACAAATCATATTTAATAGATAGAAAACTGGAATGATTAATAAATAAAAAATATAATGAATTCTTACTTTTACAGATTAAAAAAAGAAAAAACGTGTATCGTCCGTCGCTCGGACGTTCAAATTTTCAGTATTATACAAAAAAAGCTGAGCTTTATATGTTATGCGTTTTTCCACCGCTAATACAATGCTCTGCAAATATATATGTTGAACGATGCACGGGGACGATGCATCAACGAGTGACGTATCAGCTCAGGCCGTTCTTAATAAATTGTCGTTTGGTGCAACCCTATCTACTAATGAAAATGGCTGCTACAAAAAAAAAACTTTTAACAAGCAAAAAGTGAAAAAATGTTTTCGTGTAAAATGACAATTTGTATATTGCCTTGAATATGTTGAAATGTTCTTGGAAAAACTTGTTTCAATAACAAAATATAAGAAAACTTTATCTAAAGTTTTTCCATTTAAACACTGATATATATCAATAAAACATCGGTATTGCAAGTACATACACAGTCACGTAGTAAGCGTGAACTTTATATTCAATTTACAACATTGAAAGAAAACAAAAGTATTAAAAATACATTAGACCATCCTGAAAAAGTGCTTGTTTGTGATAACGCGACCCAGAATTTTTAGTACGAAAAAAAAGTTTGCTTCTCGGAAGCCTTTAATAAAATTTCGTGAGTCGGTCGCGTTACCGTAAACAAACATTTTTTAAGGATGGCCTTGCCTACATACCACCTCTACAATTATGGGTAGGGTTACGCCAAACCACAATTTATTAAGGATGGCCTCATAATGTTAATTTTACATGGTGGAATTGAGTTTTCTTTTGTGGCAATGCAACAACAAACGCATGCCGTGTAATTTGATATCCGAGACAGTGTTTATTTCAGAGATGTTGTTTCATATAATGGGAAAGAAAAATGGATAAATTATTTGCAGACTGCGTCAGATGAAAAATAAACACCACAAGATGAATGTTTTGTACTCAGTAGCAATCCTTTACGCTTCATGTGTCTTTGCTTTTTTCCAATTAGCACACACTAACAGAATTTATGTATTTGACAGAGATGAGTCAACTGCTTCTCATAATGGATCTAGATTTGCGTCCTATGGCGAGAGTTATGATGCTAATTATCATTTTGATGTGACGCAGAACCACAACGAGACAGCATAATTATTGACTTGTAATAATATTTATAAAACTGTTCAACTGTCAGCACGTAATCTTTCAATAACCGAATCAATCTCTCACTCCCATCCCACGACGCATTATCACGGTTTTCAGTCACCCTCGTTAATCAGGGCTTCTAGCAGCCAATGGGGCAGTCCGAATATCATCATTCCAGTTTTCCAGTAGTTGAATAACAGTACCAAGCACTTTAATGTTCACGTCGCATATTGGGAATGGTCCAAGTTTCGTTAATTGAATAACGGGACTTTTGAATTTGACCTTCTTGTATTTTCTCCGACATTTGGTTCTTTTCGCAAGAAGCGCTCATCAGTTTCACTGAAACATATTGGTCACACCCTACCTTGGACACTGAAACTTTGCTCCCATAATATTGCACTCAAATGGTGCAATCACGCGATCGAGCGTTCATTTACTGCCTTAAATCTGTCTAGAAAAGTATAAGAAGTATCAATTTTTAATTATGATAATTCTGATTGATAGTATTTTGAATTCTCATTCGCAACCTGCCATTATCTTCAAATGATATCCATTAAAGTCTACTGCCACATACAGTTGATATAACGTATAAGATATAAATGTGACTCGGTATGCAATTGTTTCATATGATCCTGTAAATGAATTAAATCCCATACCGCCAGGTACATACAAGGAGAAAGAGACATTTTTTACTTTTTAATTTGTCAAAATAGGACCAGCAATTTTCTAATTATCATTAAGGATTATTGGATGTTTGCAACTCGTTAGCAACAAAGTGTAATATAACGTACATGATATAAATGTGACTCGGTATGCAATTGTTCTAAATGATTTTATAAATGCATTAACAGCTGTAAATACATATCAGGAGGAAATGGCATTTACACGAGTTTGCTATTTTTAATTTGTGGACCAGGATCATTAAATTTGTAATTACCATTAGGCGTAAACAAATATATGTTTGTTTCAGGTAACCCGACCTAGCCTAAAAAAATGCACCGACCCTAGAACATTTTATTGGGTTTGTCAAATAGATTTTTGGTTTATTTACCTTTTTCAATAACTAAATGTGTTTTTGGATAAGTAAGTGTTTTGTTTTGATAGTATCCACTTATAAACAATGTTTAAGGATATTACTGATATGTATTGAATATTTATTCAGTTTTCGAATCTTCAAGTTGACCATTTCCCCCCCCCCCCCCCCCAAAAAAAATCCCGACCTACCTACCCTAATTTTTTATGGCATGTTACCTGAAACAAACATCTTTTTTACGCCTTAAGGAGTATTGAGTGTGTGTTGATTTTGTTGTTCCAAATTTCGTTGTCCTAATTCAACGTTGTCTCAGAATCTTCGGGTTAAATTTGATTTATGAACACTGTAATGATCATCGCTGTAATCGATCATCGGTGTTTTCTACATGTAGAATCGTACGTTCGTTCTGAAGGCCAATACACAAACTTTATGACCGTGACCATGACCGTTCCCAGTTTCAATGACCTCCGAGTTTTTATTGTTGTTTTTTTCGAGTTTTGTTTTGTCTAGCGCGTTGCATGGACAAATGGGCAAATGGCTCAAACAAAGGCCTAAAACTGATTTCATAGGTGTTTCAGTTTTGATGCTGATGCTGTAATTAAATTATAATTTATATTTTTTAGTTTCAAATAGCTTTTAAGTAATTACAAATAATGCAGATAATGCGTATTTTTATGAAAACTTCTTAGAAATAGTTCGTCATTTCGCTTATCACGATTGTTCTCCTTTTTATGGCCATAACTTAATATTGCGATGAACGATTGTGTCATCGTAAATTTAGACTTCACAACCGAATTCCGCTTCAGCGCATTATTTCACAATTCCGAAATGATCAATGTTTGGGAAAAGTATCACACAAATAGCTGACAAATGTTAAGCGATGGATGGGAATAATCATATTTCGCTTATAATTTTCGAAAGATTGCCGCTTCAAATCATTTTTTGTTTGGTTAATTTAGGCGCACTTATGCGTTTGCTAAGAATTGTTGAATTCATTACAATCCCTACATCGCTTGTTAGAAGGTTTGAATAGGCACAAATGAATATAATTCTTAGGACGGCTTAATAGTCAATTTTATGTTTTATGAGACTTTCATTCCAACCTGTCTTTTTAACACTAACGAGTAATGAAGTATGGTTGTCCAAGCCAATGAATCGTGTCTTTGTTGTCGATCTTAAGCGTTTGTCATGAACTGTGTCAGCAGTTGTGTCGTGTTACAACAGATCCTGATATAATAATACATAAGGATAAATATAAATAATATAACATATTGCCGAAATAAAGCTTAAAAGGGAATAAGTGTCGGTGGATAAGGTTAATAAGACATTTTTGCATAGTGACATCGTCATGAAATTCGTCGACGCACTGAAAAAATGTAAATATGACATATCGCATCAAAATAATAAATCATGTTGTACAAATGAATGCTAAATTATCAATAGAAAAATACTTATTTTTTAGATCTGCAAATGGAAATAATATTAGTCTTCTGTCCCTCGGACATTCATAATGTTCATACAAATAGTTCGTGTTGTATCCTATACTGATTAATGCAGTCGGTTTTGTTTAAATTAAAATAAGGCTTGCTAGGAAAAGATATAGGATATAAAATGGTACAGGGTGCTGCTGAAAAGGAGCATGGTGGAAACCGGACCAGTTTGTTGACATTTTGCATTTATTTCCTAAATCCAGGGTTTTCATGAGACTTATGCTTCTGATTAAGGTTTTTAAGCATGGTCTATGTATTTGCCAAATAATATTTGCAAACAAATGTTGAATTTCGAAATATATTCGACATTTCTGTGATGAAAAGCCCGGAAGGGCAGCAGGGGGGAACCAAAAAGGAGCAGGGTGCAGCACCCTGCTATTTCGCTCAAGATCTTTCCCTAGCTTGTGGTGTCCTTGCCAAAATGTTGCCATGTATTCGTGTCAAAGCAGTATTTATTCGTTACAGTACATATTATGCCTTACGTAACAAGTAACAAATCCGGGTGTCTTTTGACTTTCAAAGATTACGCGATCCGTCAGTAAAGTGAGTCTGAAATGATAACGGATGATGATAATCATGAAACAAATGTGTGACAATGCGGAGCACGAGGAGCATGCGTGTTGCCCAACGTAATCATGGCTGAATCGTACAAACACTATGTTGACATTACACAACATACATCACGTACCTGCCAATGAAACGATGTGTGGATTGTATCGACAATGTTTTTGTTATTTCAATATTAAATATATGGCAAGGTTTATCTAAAATCTTGTGATTGATAAATGTGTGTTAAAGCATTCGAACATGTACACGTTTAAATATCAGATTTATTTTGTATGTAATTTTAGTTGTTTTAAATTGTATTCTAACACTTGTTGAAATATGTGTATGTTTTCTTCGGTTTTAACGTTTTTACCCGACCTAACCGTGCCCTACTGGTCACATTTGATTTTTCACATTAAAAAACGTCTCAATAATGTTCTTGATATGTTTTAAATATCCCCCACCTTCGTTTATTGATGATCATTTAATGTGCTCCTAAACACCTGAAAACAATTCGGATATAATGCAAATACCAGGCAAATACTATATTCTAGCCATCCATACCCACCCCCGCCCTCGAAACAATCTGTTGACGTTTGAAATCGATGTTTAAGGCAGACAACAGAACCACAAGAACGGATCTAACTGGTTATGAATCTAGGATGGGCATGCTTTCATTCATGAGCAACTAGTGACAACACAATTGTTCACCGACGATTTATATTATGCTCCTGGCTGTGCCGTTCATTTGCTATTATTGGCCATGTGTTCCGCATTATGATAGCACATGCATATGAAAAGTATACGAGTAATTAAAAAACGTAAGTTAAACAAATCATTCCATTACATTTTATGATATTAGTCGTGTTAATATATAGCTTCAATATTTAATTAATAGAACTAAATTCGAGAAAGAAAGTAGGAACGTCTTCATCGAACTAACCTAACGGTTTACAATAGAATAATGCAAAATTTGAAGGAAACTAAGAGTGGCAAATGTTTCAACACAGCAGAGGCATATGTGTATAATAGAAACATTTTAATTAAACATATTTTTCTAGACACCGTGTAATAAGGGCCATTGCAGGTTCCTGTCATATACAGGCTGTAAATATCTGCAATAAGCCAAACTGTTTTGCTTTGTTCTATGAGACATAGAGGAATCAATTATTGAGACATAGAGGAATCAATTATTGAGTATTGCCACGTAGATTAGGATAATTAATTGTTGGCTCCGCTTACGTCTCCAAAAAATCTAGAGGGTGGGGTAACACAATAATTGTTTTTTCTTCTATATCTTTTTTTTTTCATTTCATTTCATTTATATTGAACTGCATGTTAGATGTTTAAACGCCTCCAATCAAAGAAACTGTACATTACGGTATGTCATTACCAAGAGATCCTGGCTCACTCAGTCTTATTCGAAATGTTTGCTAATTACCAAAAAGCATATTAGAGAAAACTGCTCTTTTTACTGCAAATCCGAAAATGTTAGTGATCGATATACAAAAAAAACGTTTACGGTCGGCGGAAAAAAAATTACGGGGTTTGGGTCGGGTCAGCGGAAACCAATAGCTTTTTTACGCCTTAATAGATTCCACTAATATGTCACCAAATACTTCATGGATTACAATATCCGTCAGACTTCGCTCGTAATATAAATATACAGTTATATATATTTAAACAATAATTAACGAATAATTATACAAGTAAAAAGGATACTTAAAATAATGTATTCAAAATTAATTGTCATTAAGCACGTACAAATGCACACCGTCACACGCGCATTTGCAGGCGCGAGTTAACCTGGAACAGGGACAATTAATATATAATTATTATGTTGATCCATCCATTCCTTACAATCCTATCCCTATGTTCTGTTCCTATCCCTCACCACATAATCACCAAAACAAGAAGTCAGCATATTGCACGTCGTTAGATAAAACTTTGACAGATTATATTGCTCGCGTAAAAATATTATTGAAGTGGTTCATAATATTTCTATATTCAATACACCTAAATGCTGAGTCTGAAAATATTGCCTGCACAAGTCAGAATCGTCAAATATCATGTTTGGAATATTATATACTTTTAATATGATCTGATTTTGCATATTTCACAAACATTATAAAGTGTTAAAGTCATATATATCATATAAACTGGTATAAAAAGCATAGTTATAAAACATAACCACTATCGCGTTCCTATTCAATTTCTTTAAGAATCGAACACAATATCAAATGAATTATGGATTGTATAATGGTTTGAACAACTTCTTGAAGTCACTAACATACATAAGAAATTAATATAAACATTTCTTTTAAATGGCGTCCTACGCGCGATTTAATTCCTACGCATCAAAACTTAGGTGGGTTATTTAACAACAAACAATGACGTTAATTTATTATTTTGACGTTTGATGTAGTGTATATTTTAACAAAAAAAACTGCTTTTAATCAAACACCGTTCAGTGTTACTATCAAATACTATTGTGTTAAATAATAGATATTTACACATTTGTTTACAAGAGCGTTAGAATGACATATACATGTATACTAAATAAAAACAATGGAAAGTTAAGTTTTAAGCTATAATTATTCGTGTTGCAAATTTTTTGTCTTTTACCTTAAATCCGCTACCGAAAGTAAGAACGTAAAACTGCAAGTAACAACGTTTCTGAACAGTATAATCATTAGGCTAAATTTTGGTACCAAACATGCGTAGGTTTGACTTGGCATAGTCCACTATACTTTTTAATTGTTAAAGGAATTCACCCAATCTCTAATCAAATATTAAAAATTTGATTTCCATACCAGATGTTGCTTTATGCTAGAGTTATACTACAAGTCATAGATAAATTAACCGTTTACCTGTTTCTACCTTATTTTTCATTTACCGTTTGAAAACAGTTATTTGGTCAATCATTGTTACTTTGACTTTCCATGTCTGGAAGCAATATAAATCTGGAAAAAACATTTATATCTGGATGAAGCAAGACACGGTCATATTCAGGAACGCGTGTCATTTACATACTTGGAAAATATTGGTTACATTTTAATGCACGATGTACTTTAACATAATTAACAATGTATTTATATACATGTACTTTTTAAAATAACTGTTTGTAATAAACCAATAAAACGTAATTTATTTTCTGCTATAAATATTCGAAAGAGATACTCCAGTTACATATTGCCTATATATACAATACATTTCAAGGAAATCTTTCCTTAATTATCTAATGGTGTAGCGAGTTTAGTAGTAATAATATGTAATGCTACATTACAATTTTATTTTCGATTTTAGTCCCTATTATTTATGAGCTGCATCTCCCTAAATATTTCTTAGTGTAGCTACTGTGCTTGCTGCATTATGTTACCAACACCAATATATTATTCGTACTCTAGTACAAAAAGTGCGTAGGTCTATTGAACGATGCTTCTAATGATGCACATGAGAATAGAATAGCATCACCTACGGCGATATAAATAGGGTGAGCAACAGGCGTTCGTGTGGCCGCAACTGTCGCTACAACGCACACGTATGTGTTGTTCATTAATGACCAGAACTTAAAAGAAGATAAAGTATGACAAATCTGCATGTTTGTAATAGTTTTCTCAACGGGTACATCTGTTCATGTATGGCGTAGGAGGACTTTCTAAGCATTTCGTTTGCAGTCCGTCTGATGTTTGCAAATTAATCCAATGATTCAATTGAGTACGTTACAGGCCATATTGTCATGAGAATGTTATACTCGCTTACATCAACAACTTAACAATTTATCGGTGAAATAATGACTCAGAGGTTCAGACACCATTTATTTCAAGAACCACTGGAAATTACAATCATAGTGAAATTATAGTACTTCCGCATTTAACAAGTATTATTTTGTTGAATGGACTGTCTACAATGAACTCCTTTCGTACAAAATAACATTTTCAAACGAATAAAACAAATTTTCATTGAAACAAATTGGATCCGCTTGTGTAAACACATGCACTAAGTTGTTGTTTACAAAATGGGGATCCATTACTTTACACCGAAAATAAGCAATACTCGCTTTAATTAGCAGGAAAACCAAATTAATGTATGTCTCATACGGACCCATTTCCGGTTGTATAAACTGTATGACCTTTTAGAGGATTTTTTTTCAAAAATACTGGCAGTACTTTATTCGCACTGCAAGTTCCATACCAGTTTGGACCGGTGACCCGGACATGCTGAAAAACATTTCAAGTAATTTATATCATGATTAGTTAATTGAACACATTTTATAAAACACTCGTCCGTAAAAAGATCAATACTTAACGTAATGTAGAGTTAACTGATTTTCGAAATGGCATCGCTTCCATTACTGGCAAAGAGAAATGAGGCGTGTCGCTGGAAAACCGGGCTTAATGCATGTCCGGAAAGTATCGTCCTACAGTGGGTTTATGTTTAGAAGAGACTACCTTGAAACGGAAAATATCATAAAAGCGGAAAGTGTCGTCCTGGATTAGCCTGTGCTAGTCCAGGACGACACTTAGCTTTAATGGTATTTTCCGTTTCAAGGTGGTCTGTTCTAAACATAAATCCACTGTCGGCGGAAAGTGTCGTCCCCGTCTATTTAGCCTCAATCAAAGGACTAGCTGCGATGAGTTGTTTCCTCTTTAAATCCAAGACTTATTTTATTTATCCATTAGATGTCTGTTCGGTTATTGCCTCCACCATCCCACGCCACATATTCATCAATCATTTCGCTGTTACACCATTCACATATATAAGATGATAGCAAGGGCAAGGTGTTCAACAAAGGTTTCATTTAATGAATGACTAGACAAAGAGACAAAGATTTAACGCCGGCGATAGGGATGAGACTGTTCCATGGACAATGAAATACGGTGTCTCACGTTTGATAAAGATGCAACAAACGATATAAAGTATTTGCCTACGCAATATGTCCTCTATCGGACACGCTTGATGTTAGCTGCATTAATAAAACAAATTGAACTAGTCCTTATATGTTTACATATAACTTGTTAAAATTGCAATTTCAAAAAAAATAAATGTAACAGTGGATTCTATTATTACAGTTTTCATATTGTCCAATTAAGTATCATAATATAATACATTGAAACTAGCACCAACGTTAGTGTTAATTCGCGATTGAGATTATGGCCGTTGAGGTCACTTGATAATATTATTTAAAAGCAACGACATCATTCACCAGCTAAGTTCAATTACTCCGAACATATATGCATAGCATGTAAATAATATGAATACCATGCATAGTTTGTGAGTATTATCAATACCGAGTGACAACTCATAGTACAAGCGTCCTAATATTTATCAATAATATGTGGATTTTTTTTAAAACAAAACAGACACTCGCATATGGCGATTGATACAAACATGTCCTCATCAGGAAGACTGGTAAGATCAGAAAGGCATTCCGAAAATGCACGTATTGTATCAGTATGCACGAGTAAATAAAACGATCAACAGTTCCTGTATAAATTCATCTGTTCTTGTATTGGTGCTAAGCATTGTGATTGGCTCAAACCAGTGCCTGTATGGAATTTCGATGCCTATATGAGATTTAGCGTTTTTGATTCGTGATTTGAACTGTTCCAATATGAATTGGAAATATGGATTTTTTTTCAAAAACAAAATGACGCCATCTTGAAAACGTCAGGTGTAATAACTACTACTGATAATAATAAAGTTGATTAATAAAATATTAAATAAGTGATTTCATACATGCACTGTTATTTGTCCTCGGTCATGAAGCTCTATTGGCATTCGCCCTACTATAAAACACAAAATACTAAAAGGTTAACATATTAAATAATAATAAGCAAATTGTTTTTGTTTATTTTTTTTTCTTTAATACAGTAGATCTAGACATAATTTATAACAAATATATTTTGGCAACTGTTCAAACAGGCGATGAATTCATTTGATTAACAATATTTTCAATATTTTTTAAGCGTCATTGTTACTGGTTTTCGTCTTGCACGTGCTGCACTTAATTCCGCCAACAATAGCCCGCCTTGCTATATCATTTATACCCTCAGTAGATGTTTATTTCAGATTCTTATTAAAACGATGTTTTAAAATGTTTAAAGTTTATAATAATGTATTCAGTTCAAGTGTACATGGCTTCAATTTTTCAACGATACGCATAAACGGTTCGTTATATACCACCCCTTGTACTCGATACGCATAAACTATTCGTTATATACCACCCCTTGTACTCGATACGCATAAACTATTCGTTATATACCACCCCTTGTACTCGATCGCATAAACTATTCGTTATATACCACCCCTTGTACTCGATACGCATAAACTATTCGTTATATACCACCCCTTGTACTCGATACGCATAAACTATTCGTTATATACCACCCCTTGTACTCGATCGCATAAACTATTCGTTATATACCACCCCTTGTACTCGATTACAGGTGATGGGAAGAAAAGACACCAGGTAACGTATAAGACATTTAAACACATATGAAGTGCCAAACTGTTAACCAGTTTTATGGCGAGAACCTGTGACCTCACTTTGCCGTTTGTTTGTTGTTGTTGTTGTTTTGTTGTTGTTGTTGTTGTTGTTTTTGTTGTTTTTTGTTTTTTTGTTGTTGCTGTGTTGTTGTTGTTGTTTGTTTGTTGTTGTTGTTGTTGTTTTTTTTTGGGGGGGGGGGTAAGTTATCACCATGTTTGACAACGATATGTGCATTTTTGTATCTGGATTATGAAAATATATTCATCAATCGTCCAGGTTATTATGAGAACTTTCTGATGTTCTGTTCGCGAAAGAAGGCCATTTGATTATGAATAATCATTACACTACCCAATTCAGCTTTGTTTGTCTACAATTCATGATATATGAAGTCTATATCAGATACATTCTGAAGATGGGGTATGGTAAAATTAATAAGGGAAGTTATATAGAATAGTTTCGTGTAAAACAGAATAGTTTAATCGAAATTAAAACGTTAAACCATGTAAAACACAAGTATAATAATCCTCGTGCATAAAGTTTCCCAGCATGACTATGTAATTCAAACACGTCACTCGTTAAGACAAAAACATGCAGTTTTGAATCAACAAGCAATGAAATTTGAAACTCTGTCTGTTTTGTTACCATCCCACTGAACGTCCAAAACAACGAGACTTTTGTGTTGACTGTCTATTGATTTCGCTGCTATCCCTCATCACATTATCGCCAATCCTCATTATCCTACATGATTACCAGTCCTTGTTGACAAAGTGGAACAAATAAACATAGCCATACGAAAACAAAAACAGGATGTAAGCATATTTCACGATTGTCAATAAAACTAAGAATTTTGTCAGATTGTTCGCAAAACAAAGTCTGCGTTTTATATTGTTGTATTCCTAATCTGCCTTAATGGCCAGAGGGTAAATGTTGCCTACATAAGTCAGCCTCAGCAAAAACATGCCGAAATTTAGAGTAAACGTATAAAAGGGTATTTCATTAATTCACAAACTGATCGTGTAAAATATGCCATGCAATATATTATTCAAACTATGTAAGTAATTATGTGTAAAAATGGCGTCTTAATATAGGGATCTCTTTACATATTCGAATAACACTCAACAGAAAACAACAGTTGTTGTTGTTGTTTTTGTATCGTGTACTTTGTCAAAACTAACCGCGATTTAACAGAGTGAGGTCAAACGTTCTTTAATTGATCTTCTATTTCTGAAAGCAATATCAATATATAACATATAACACTACTAACTTAATAGTATTGGGGGAATAAACATTGAAAACTCGAAACTCGAGCTCTAGATTTCTGTCATATATCATAACATATATATTTAAAGAGTTTATATATTTAACGATCTAGCTAGTATATAATATATGTACACATTCCCAAACGAAAACTATCGTAATGATCTTAATTGTTAGAATATATATCAAAAACAAACTTAATTAAAAAGCAAAGCATACGTTTTCAACCTAACCTTTTTATCCACTGAAGCACCCTGTAGACCGATAAAACATAATGCAGCAATGTATTTCCCTGACGTATGTATTAAAGTATGATCTTAGTGCATATAGTTCCACTGTTAGCCTAATAGGCTTCTTAATAAAAACTAATAATAAATAGATAAAACGTGAACCACCTACGGTGTCATGAATATCGTGTTTAACATGCTTTCATGTGGCTCCATCTGCCGCTACAACGCATGCATAGTTCCTTAATTGCTTTGAATATTTTTTAAATGTAAATCAAAAGCGTATTTGTAATTTTACTTCCCAACAGGAACATCTGTTCAAGTATGGCGTAGTAGGACTTCATATGCATCAAGTCTGATGTTAGCAAATTAATTTAATGATTACATTGAATACGTATTTGGCCCGTACTCAATACTGTAGCTAAACGAAAAATACACTTTATTACATATGTTGTAATCCCTGTACGTCTATACCATGAAATGATTACAGCATATTGCATTTTGTTTATACAGAATTCATGCACAAACAGATGTCCACTGTCAACCGATCATTAAACATTCACAAACAGATGTCCACTGTCAACCGATCATTAAACATTCACAAACAGATGTCCACTGTCAACCGATCATTAAACATTCACAAACAGATGTCCACTGTCAACCGATCATTAAACAATCACAAACAGATGTCCACTGTCAACCGATCATTAAACATTCACAAACAGATGTCCACTGTCAACCGATCATTAAACATGCACAAACAGATGTCCACTGTCAACCGATCATTAAACATTCACAAACAGATGTCCACTGTCAACCGATCATTAAACATTCACAAACAGATGTCCACTGTCAACCGATTATTAAACATTCACAAACAGATGTCCACTGTCAACCGATCATTAAACATGCACAAACAGATGTCCACTGTCAACCGATCATTAAACATTCACAAACAGATGTCCACTGTCAACCGATCATTAAACATTCACAAACAGATGTCCACTGTCAACCGATCATTAAACATTCACAAACAGATGTCCACTGTCAACCGATCATTTAACATTCACAAACAGATGTCCACTGTCAACCGATCATTTAACATTCACAAACAGATGTCCACTGTCAACCGATCATTAAACATGCACAAACAGATGTCCACTGTCAACCGATCATTAAACATTCACAAACAGATGTCCACTGTCAACCGATCATTAAACATTCACAAACAGATGTCCACTGTCAACCGATCATTTAACATTCACAAACAGATGTCCACTGTCAACCGATCATTTAACATTCACAAACAGATGTCCACTGTCAACTGATCATTTAACATTCACAACCAGATGTCCACTGTCAACCGATCATTAAACATTCACAAACAGATGTCCACTGTCAACCGATCATTAAACATTCACAACCAGATGTCCACTGTCAACCGATCATTAAACATTCACAAACAGATGTCCACTGTCAACCGATCATTAAACATTCACAAACAGATGTCCACTGTCAACCGATCATTAAACATTCACATACAGATGTCCACTGTCAACCGATCATTAAACATTCACAACCAGATGTCCACTGTCAACCGATCATTAAACATTCACAACCAGATGTCCACTGTCAACCGATCATTAAACATTCACAAACAGATGTCCACTGTCAACCGATCATTAAACATTCACAAACAGATGTCCACTGTCAACCGATCATTAAACATTCACAACCAGATGTCCACTGTCAACCGATCATTAAACATTCACAAACAGATGTCCACTGTCAACCGATCATTTAACATTCACAAACAGATGTCCACTGTCAACCGATCATTAAACATTCACAAACAGATGTCCACTGTCAACCGATCATTAAACATTCACAACCAGATGTCCACTGTCAACCGATCATTTAACATTCACAAACAGATGTCCACTGTCAACCGATCATTAAACATTCACAAACAGATGTCCACTGTCAACCGATCATTAAACATTCACAACCAGATGTCCACTGTCAACCGATCATTAAACATTCACAAACAGATGTCCACTGTCAACCGATCATTAAACATTCACAAACAGATGTCCACTGTCAACCGATCATTAAACATTCACAAACAGATGTCCACTGTCAACCGATCATTAAACATTCACAACCAGATGTCCACTGTCAACCGATCATTAAACATTCACAAACAGATGTCCACTGTCAACCGATCATTAAACATTCACAACCAGATGTCCACTGTCAACCGATCATTAAACATTCACAACCAGATGTCCACTGTCAACCGATCATTAAACATTCACAAACAGATGTCCACTGTCAACCGATCATTAAACATTCACAAACAGATGTCCACTGTCAACCGATCATTAAACATTCACAAACAGATGTCCACTGTCAACCGATCATTAAACATTCACAAACAGATGTCCACTGTCAACCGATCATTAAACATTCACAACCAGATGTCCACTGTCATCCGATCATTAAACATTCACAAACAGATGTCCACTGTCAACCGATCATTAAACATTCACAACCAGATGTCCACTGTCAACCGATCATTAAACATTCAGAACCATATGTCCACTGTCAACCGATCATTAAACATTCACAACCAGATGTCCACTGTCAACCGATCATTAAACATTCACAACCAGATGTCCACTGTCAACCGATCATTAAACATTCACAAACAGATGTCCACTGTCAACCGATCATTAAACATTCACAAACAGATGTCCACTGTCAACCGATCATTTAACATTCACAAACAGATGTCCACTGTCAACCGATCATTAAACATTCACAAACAGATGTCCACTGTCAACCGATCATTAAACATTCACAAACAGATGTCCACTGTCAACCGATCATTAAACATTCACAAACAGATGTCCACTGTCAACCGATCATTAAACATGCACAAACAGATGTCCACTGTCAACCGATCATTAAACATTCACAAACAGATGTCCACTGTCAACCGATCATTAAACATGCACAAACAGATGTCCACTGTCAACCGATCATTAAACATTCACAAACAGATGTCCACTGTCAACCGATCATTAAACATTCACAAACAGATGTCCACTGTCAACCGATCATTAAACATTCACCTAAATACAATTTACACACTTTGGTTAACAACTTAGAATGTGTCCGCTGGTATCATTACAGTGAGCTTCTGAATTCCATGCCACTGACATACAGATAGATTCCCTGCCATTGATATAAAGATCGATTCAATGCCATTGACATAAAGGTCGATACCCTGCCATTGACATAAAGATTGATTCCGTGCCATTTACATAAAGGTCGATACCCTGCCATTGACATAAAGATCGATTCCGTGCCATTGACATAAAGATTGATACATAAAGATCGATTCCCTGCCATTGACATAAAGATCGATTCCCTGCCATTGACATAAAGGTCGATACCCTGCCATTGACAAAAAGATCGATTCCCTGCCATTGACATAAAGGTCGATTCCCTGCCATTGACATAAAGGTCGATACCCTGCCATTGACATAAAGATCGATTCCGTGCCATTGACATAAAGATTGATACATAAAGATCGATTCCCTGCCATTGTCATAAAGATCGATTCCCTGCCATTGACATAAAGATCGATTCTCTGCCATTGACATAAAGGTCGATTCCTTGCCATTGACATAAATAATCAATTCTCTGCCATGGTCATAAATATCGATTCCCTGCCATTGACATTTAGATCGGTTCCCTGCCATTGTCATAAAGATCGATTCCCTGCCATTGACATAAAGATCGATGAAAACGTCAGATCTACTGTGGGGTAGCTAGAATAGTGTATGAAAGCCGCCACGTTTAAGTAAGTTAATATTAATGCCGTATGTGCAGTATCAACATTGTGTATGGACTGTCTAAAATCAACTCGTGTCATATAAAGATCACTTTCAAAAGAGTATGACTAATGGCCAGTGAAACATTATGGTTCCCTGTTTGTAAACAGGGGCCTCAACGTTTAATTAGCAGGAATTAGCAGGAAAACATCATTAATGTGTCATCAATTGAAGCATCTCCGGTTGTATCAATTGAATGAACTTTTGAATATTTTTCACCATTACTACAATAAACGCGCTGTAAATTCGATGTCAGTTAGGAAACGTAAGCCGGTCATGTTGATATTATATTATCAAGGATTTTTCATCATACTTTAATTATATAGCAAAACCAAATTTTGTTCATGTACTCTGTTAACAGATGTTTATAATGGCCACATTTCTAAGGATTATGTACATCTCGAACTGTTGAGTTAAATCATGACATCCACCATCGACATATAGCACATCCCACGCCTCAAATGATCAATCATTTCGCGGTCACGACGTAACACAGAACAATAAAAGAATGTATTGGAAAAATGTATAGAGATATCACGCCAGCGATTGGGATGAGACTGTTCCAACGCGAGGACATTGAACTATTGTTTCTCATGTTTGCTTAAGATGCAAGAAGCGATACAACAGTGTCTACAAGACAGTATCTGCCTATGTAAAGTGTCATCTATCGGACACGTCTGGTGTTAAATGTATTAATGGTCACAATCCATCGACAACTGATCAGGTTTACTTGAGACAATATCACCATGTACATGTACTTTGGTTAAAATGCAATTATAAAAATATGTAACTGTGAATTATGCTGTTCCAGTTTTCGTATTAGTTAATTACAAAGCATAAATCTGACTGACACAATAATGGATTGCTCTATCTTGCCCCTTGATTGTTCACATAATATTACGCGTAATGTTTCGTAATTCGCTACTTCTAAACAATGACGTTTTGCCAAAATGCTTAGGACATTGAGGCATTACTTGTAATTAATATAATAATAATGATAATAATAATAATAACAATAATAATAATAATAATATCATGTGACCCACTGACACTCATATTATTAAATATCTCAATGTCTTTAAAATGTCGGTGCAAGATCATGCACACATGTATTTAAAACACAAACGTCTTTCTCAAATAGTTGTCTCCCATTTAAACTAACTCTAAATTAAAGAGCTATGATGGCGGAGAATTGGGGCAGTTGTATATAAGCTAGCTACTTCTATGAATAGAGCATCGTTAACATATCATGCACTAAGAAAAGCAATGTTTACTTATTTAAATAAATAAAGTACAAATATCTTAAACCGATTATAAACAATGGTATAATATGATAAGTGTCTGAAGAAGCAATTGCAGCGTGACTATGTACCTACATGTTAGCCAATTAAGGTCGTATATTGTTAGAATCGTGAAAAGAACAGTCGTTAAGATACTCGCATGTTTCTTGTTAGATCTATTTGATACCAAATGAATCTAAATCATGTAGATCTATGGTCACCGTTATAAATATAATCATTTGATATAGAAACAAAATGATCCAGAAAATATGGTAAACACACAGGAGATGCCACTCTTTGGATTACTTGTAATAACACAATAGACGCGTGTAGCAAGCAAAATATCATAAATAATCAAAGATTTGTAAACTACACATGTATGCTTATGCTAGTATACAGTACGCCTAAAAAGCAATTTTAATTTAAATTATGTGTCTATTATACCATGCGTAATGTTAAGTTTATAACTAACCAACCTAACTTTCGGTCGGCGAGAAAATGATCAGACAATATTTTGGTGAACACTAAACGTTTTCTGTAAAACAAGTGTATGCGTGTATTTAGTCATCATTTATCAATTAATCGGTGATTTTATTCTGATTAATATTTTGGCTGATTCCCATCAATAGTATTCGGTGCTGATATTTTACTTTTACATAATGACCAAACACACCGCCAAGACTATTTTAAGACGTTTTCAATGGTGTTTTAATAATCTTCACCAAATAACACAGTAATGCGCAATAAAACATAGCGAAGTAAAGAAGTACACATCTTATGCAAAGAAAACTATTATTGTTTTCATCGACACTTCGTCTCGTAAAAAGTACTGAAGGCACAGTGATATCCAATGACCAGTTCACAAATGATAGATACAGTCTGATGTATGTGCGAAACTATATGTTGATATATATATTTCTAAATGATTTGTATATATGGTATTAAATAATTAGTATTATTGCACAATACATGTATGACATGTTATAAGATGATCCGTTTTGTATTCATCACTCTTTATGAACCGTTTTTATTTTTCACTTTGCACTAGCGGATCCAGGGGGCGCACTCGGATCGCGCACCCCCTAAAACCTCCGGACCATACAAAATTGAGCATGTATAAAACGGTCTAAACTGGATGAATATGCTAAAATTTTTCGCTCACTCAATTCAATAAACCTACATATCAAATTCAGTAAAACATACCCGACTTACAATTTCTTACGTCCACCTTAGTACCGGCGCCAAAGTTCATCGAACACGATAACTATAGACAGTGGGTACATATTCTTTATTAGTGGATGATATTGTTTTCTTTTGTACATTCATATATTATATAAAGATGTCAGATGCAATACACCGTTGGTACAGGACATCACATAAAAGGATGATGATGATGATGATGATAATGGTGATGATGATGATGATGATGATTTGCAAAGATTTATTAAATATCTTGATACGGATATATAGCTGATCACTGCACACCCACAGACAACATAAAGGGATTATAAATGCACGATCAAAAGTTTGCGACTCCCCCCAAACCCGAAATCCTGGATCCGCCCCTGACTTTGTTAGGACAATTTCAAATTTGCCAATGCACCATAGATAGTATTTTCATACGTGTGCACACTCGAAATGAATACAATACATCGTGATCTGAAAACAAACAATTTGTGGCATTATGGCGTCAAAAGAACGTACACCACTCTAACATCAAGTTTATGAATACTGACAATGTGAAACTGCGGCTGCATCAGCAGGAGAGAAGTCGTATTAACAGCACAAGGTCCTTTATTTACGGCAAGTGACCATTTGACAATGTAACACAGCATAATACAAAAACACGCAACAAACACAAAACACAAATATGAAGTAAGCTCGGATTACGTAGAGCCGTGAAACTTACATAAACTACATCCCTTGACTATCCCGTACGTGCTTGGTTGTTTCGTCTCTGGATAATAATTATACATTTGATAGGACAGTGTTACTGATATTACTCATATTAAAATACCACAATGGAGCTTTGTGGACCGCAGATTACTGTGTGTGTCCTTTAAATTACCTAGAAAAGTGTTACAAATGGTAAATCAATAGAGATTTGTCCGTATTGTACTTGTTTAAGGTCCTAATGATTGTTATATTGTGCCAAAGCGTGATATACAAATGAAATGTGTTGAACTAACGATGTCCTTACCTGTCTGTCTTTCATTAAATGTGAATGTAAGGCTTATTGTAAAACAATAAGCTTGTAACGGTTTACAAGTACATATAGTCTGCTATTGACGTCAGCACACGTATAACATAATGCACTACTAGTACTTTCCTTCAGCAGCGACTACTAAGGCATAATTGATGCGCACAAAAATGATTTCATACGTATAAGAGAACAATATATCCATTATATAAATGAAACTAACCAATTGACGGTAAAAATGTAACAGCCGAATCAAAATGAAATGCACAAATGCATTTAGTGAAAATAAGATCGTTTAAATATAGATCAGTAAACATGTTGTGTTGTTTGTTTTTAAACGATTAAATTAAGTGGACAAAAATATATGTATTACTTGTTGAAAATATTGTTCCTGAATATTGATTAACCTCTCTGTAAACTCAAAATAAAAATAGACGTTCTATTTATGTGGGCGTTAATGCTTAATTAACAGTAAAATGGATTGGATTTAATACCAACGTCAGCCGCAGATAAACAGCTCATGTTGCTTTAATTATATTGCCAGGGTCACGACATTGGATAATATTACATGTCAGAAGAAAGACTTTGTGTAGGCTTCTTGTAAGAGTAATTAATCTGCGTTGAGAAAAATGTGGTACAGAGCCTTTAAAGGTTCTCCTATCGTAATGTTAAAGAATAACTTGTTTGAGGATTCGCATCGTGTACAATTTTTTAAATTTTAATTTGCTATAGGTACATGGTCATTGAATGTTGCGATTATTTGCGGATTATCCGATGTATATGGTATTATGCCGTTACCCTTGTACCAGTTACAGATATAAGAATAATGAAACTCCAAAGACACCACCAGGAGAGAAACCCTTATAAACATCCGCTAGTCTTTTATTTGAGGCAAGTGACAAATTGCCTATGCACTACAGAACAATTTGCAAAACACAACACAAAACATAAAAAAAATGATGAAAACTGGGGTCATCGCCTTGGAACGGTCAATGCACAGCATTGGGGGTTTAAACCGGTTTGAAGGCATGCCGAACCTCACACTTAGCCCAGAACTGGGGTCACCGCCTTGGAACGATCAATGCGAAGCATTGGGGGTTTAAACCGGGTTAAAGACATGCCGAACCTCACACTTAGCCCAGAGTTAAAGACGTTCGCAACAATTTCCTTCAATTTTTTTCCAACGACAGATTTTCTTAAAAATTGGCGCAGACATGCATCAATGTATCCTAAAAGTAAAACAGTCTTAAATGTTTTGATTCTATTTATAGAAATGCACTTTGGTTAAAAATGTTTAAAACTGGTATTGATGGAAAACTTCTAAGAATTGTTAAAGACATGTACCAAAAAGTTAAATCTTGTGTTAAGGTATGCTCTTCTTACTCTGAATATTTCAATTACGCTGTGGGTTTACGACAAGGGGAAGTGATGTCACCTCTTTTGTTTTCATTATTTGTTGAAGACTTAGAGCTTTATTTGCAGTGTGACATTGATGCAGGCTTAAGTATTGATGATTTAATTTTGATTTTGTTGTTGTTTGCTGATGATATGGCTATCATAGGTAAAACTCCTGAAGAAACTCAGAGGCACTTGGATCATTTGTTTTCATATTGTTATACATGGGGTCTAACTGTAAATATTACAAAAACTAAAATAATGGTCTTCCGAAAACGTGGGGGCTTATCAGCAAATGAAAAGTGGACCTATAATGGCCAACCAATCGAAGTTGTGGATGATTTTAATTATCTAGGTACTGTTTTTAATTACACAGGGAACTTTTGTAAAAACATTGAACATCTCAATGGCAAAGCCTTAAAATCTTTAAATGTTTTATTTTGTAAATGCAACAACTTTGATCTTTCGCCAAAAACATTTTGTCAACTATTCGATGCATTTGTATCACCAATAATTAACTATTCGTGTGAAGTTTGGGGTTATACCAAATCAAAGGAACTAGAAAGAATTCACCTTAAATTTTGTAAAAGATTACTAAGAGTAAGAAGCAATACGTGTTCTGCTGCGGTTTATGGTGAACTTGGCAGATATCCACTTTATATTAACAGATACATTCGAATAATTAAATACTGGTTTAAAATTATAGACAGTGATAATATTATATTAAGGGTTGTTTATAACGAGGCTCTTAAAGACTGTAATAGTGGAAAGAGAAATTGGGTAACGAATGTAAAAAATCTCCTAAATGATTATGGGTTCGCGTTCGTGTTTGAAAATTACCACTCTGTTAACAAAAACGCATTTCTGTCTGAATTTAAATGCAGAGTCATAGATTGTTTTAAACAAGATTGGTTACACACACTTGAAAGTCCAGTTTTAATATTGTACAAAGAATTTAAAATATCGTTTGAATATGAAAAATATTTAGATGCCTTACCTAAAAGTCTCAGATTTTACTTCTGTAGATTAAGAATGTCCAGTCATCCATTAAGAATTCAAACGGGTAGGTTCAGTAATTTTTGACAAGAACACATGTTTATAATACAAGAGCTGTCAGAGGACAGCGCGCTGGACTATTCGAAGTATGTCAGTTGGTACATATTTTGGATAGTGAAGGGGCATACATTTGTTAAAATACAAAACTTGTAAGGGAAGCCTTGTATAGTTTATATAATTTTGGAACAAAAACTTTAACCACAAATCTATGTAAAAAGTGCGCATAACTCTGTCAAAATACAAACCAGAGTTATGGGTAATGTTTGCCCTGATACTAGAGTTAGCTCCACGTTTCAAGTGAATAACTTATGTAGTTAAGAAGTTACAAAATTTTGGAATATAAACTTTAACCAGAAAATCTATGTGAAAAAGCTGCATAACTCTGTCAAAATACAAAACAGAGTTATGGGTAATGTTGCCCCTGATAATGGAGTTGATGACAAAGGTTAGTTCCAAGTTTCAGGTCAATAACTTATCCAGTTGTGAGTTACCAAAATTTGGAATATAAACTTTAAACATAAAATCTAAGTGAAAAGGGGGCATAACTCTGTCAAAATACAAAACAGAGTTATGGGTAATGTTGCTCCGGATACTTGAGTTGATGAAAAAGGTTAGTTCCCAGTTTCAAGTGAAAAGCTTATGTCGTATTGAAGTTACACAACTGTTCAATATCAACTTTAACCAGAAAATCTATGTGAAAAAGGGGCATAACTCTGTCAAAATACAAAATAGAGTTATGGGTAATGTTGCTCCTTATACTGGAGTTGATGACAAAGGTCATTCCCAGTCTCAAGTGAAAAGCTTATGTAGTATTGAAGTTACACAACTGTTCAATATCAACTTTAACCAGAAAATCTATGTGAAAAAGGGGCATAACTCTGTCAAAATACAAAAAGAGTTATGAGGAATGTCGCCCCTGATACCGGACTGGAGTTGATGACAAAGGTATATTCGAAGTTTCAAGTGAAGAACTTACGTAGTTTTGAAGTTACTAGACTTTTGAATAAAGTCTTTAACTAATTCAGAAGCCGACGCCGGGGATAGTAGGATAAGTCACCTATTATTCGAATAGCCGAGCTAAAAATGGTTATAATAAATGAAACAGATCACACAAGTGTATATATGGCAATAAAACGTGCAGTTTGTCGAAACTCAAACTTGCAGAAAACAAAGATTCTGTTGACATCTGATCAAAACAAAAAACACAACAAAAACAAAACAATAATAAAATTACGTATGTCAAATTCCAAGCAATTCGTATTACTAGTACATGTATTTGTTTAAAAGAGTCTATTTATCGAACCCAATATACTAACCTTTACTACATTTTTCACATCTGCTGTTTTCTTGACAACAATCCACAGGTACAAAGCGTGTTGCTTGGTAGGAGAAACAACCTGGAGACAACGTACCCAAACAGAAACAAGTTTGACAAAAACTATGGTCGACCAATATAAAAACTGCGTGTAAGGTTTGTATAGACTATAAATATTACTGCTTATGATTCCTGCAAACTTAATAAACAGTTATGCGAATATTAGCTGTGAACATTTTGCAATAGCATTTATAAAATAAATTTCGATTTTTTTGTCAAAGTGGCTAAATAAACAGCAACAACAAACCTTTTGAGTGAAAATACAACACTAAAAATTATCAAACATATAAACACGTCATTGGTCATTCAGCGTAATAACGAACGCGCTTTATAATTGAAGAGCACTGCGTTGTACTTAATAAATGACCAAATTACACTCGTGCAAACCGTTACAAATCGTTTTTCTTACAGTGGGTTGACAATCGTCGGCTGCTTCTGCCATGTTTGCGATATAATCTCTGAAACATAATAAAGCCAATAACAGAATGACGATTTTCTGCTTTAAATTGGTTTTGTGAGTTTTTTTGTGGCGAGTACTTGTAACTCTAGAATCTAGGATTGTGTTTAATGCAAAAGCGCAAACGATACTTTAATGGATATTCGAAGAGGTTTTTTTAACAATATTGCTGAAAAGTTAAAAACTTCATAGATAGGAAACAACTGATTACAGAAGAAATACGGTTAAAGTTGGATGTGTTAGAAATTACCGTTGACACCCGATCGATGTGGTCCAGCGGTGGATATATACAAATATGGGAACAGTAAACCTAAATTTTCAATTTAATAGTAACACTCATTTTGACAACGCATTTTCAAAACGTATAAAACTATATATTACTAGGAAAAATGATTAGAAATCGCATTCCAAGTTTAAGTTAATATTTTTAAATACGTAGCATGTAAATCAAGTTGAATTGCAATATAAGCGTCATCTTCTATTCGACATGATGCAACGCCAAACTCCATATGTACTCATTTTCTATTACTTTAGCCAAACTCCATATGTACTCATTTTCTATTACTTTAAGACAATCATGTTCATTCTGTTTTACTTTCATAAATAAATTAAATAAAAAATATATAAACATAAAAACGATGTTATCGTTAATTTCATTAATCTACAATATTGATATTGTATACAATTAACTTTTAAATGTATTAATTTATTAATTAGTCAGCTTTCAAAAAATAAATACTATAATTGCAAAAACTGAAGAACAGATCTGACTTAGACTGTTTAGAAATACATGTACTGTGTAAGCTTCTTTCATAGATATTTTACAAAAAGGACGACTGACGTATTTGGAAAAAAAGTCAGTTATTACTAAAACAAATAATTCAAACTATCAACATAACAAAGGAATGGTTTAATCGTGAATGCTACAATGCGCGAAAATAATTCAAAAAATATCGAAATTTATTTGTAAAGGCTAAAAATATTAATATTAAAAGACAAGAATTTGTAAATGCAAAAAATATGTAAACTAGAATTAAACGCCGAAAAGGAATAAATACAGGTTAAAAGAAAAGCACCAACTAACACAATTATGTAAGAACAAACCTAAGGACTTTTGGAAAAAAAAAGTAAAAAGGCAATACCAAAAAAAAGGAAGCAAAAGCCAATAATTTAGATACGTCTAAGTTGCATGAACATTTTAAAGAACTCTATTCTACTGAAAGTTTGGTTGAAAGTGACGCGACAGAAAATAATCAAAGAAATCATGACCAAGACCTAGACCAAGAAATTAGCCTCGAAGAAATTATTATTGCGATTCGTTCACAAAATAATAATAAAAGCAGTGGTGTAGACAAATTGTGCGCAGATATATACAAACATGCAATAAACCAGTTATCACCGTTTATTTTAAAACTCTATAATAGGTTATACTAGACAGGAGAATATCCTAAAGCGTGCGGTGATGGAATCATAGTACCAATCTATAAAGGCTGTGGCATTGAAGATGACAAAAACTATAGGTGTATTACCTTAATAAACATAATTGCAAAATTGTACTCAACAGTACTACTAAATCGCTTAACAAAATGGTCGGTTAAACATGAAACAATTATCAAAAACCAATTTGGCTTTCAAAAAGGAAAATCAACAGTTGATTGTATTTTTGTTCTTCATTCAAGAATCACAAAAACACTAAGCCAGAAAAAGAAATTGTATTGTGCATTCGTGGATTTTGAAAATGCTTCGACAAATTGGAAAGAGTCTATATATTTCAAAAACTTATAAATAAAATGTTAGTTATAAGTTGGTTAACGCCTTAAACAGTATGTATCACACCGTAAGGGCATGCGTCCGGTTCAAATCTAGCTACTAACCTTATTTCGAGTCAAATATTGGGGCAAAACAAGGAGACCAGAGTTCCACACTGCTATTTTTATTTTTCGTTAACGATATAGCCTCGAGCATAAATGATAATATCGAAGGCCTATTTACATTAGAGAATAGCAAACTGTTTATTTTATTATTTGCAGACGACACAGTACGTTTTTGCCTATACCCCTCAGGCCATAACATCCCTTCTGAAAGATTTGGAGAGCTATTGTTACAACTGGGGACTTAAAGTCAACACTAAACAAGATCCTGTGTTTGATAAACACACATGCCCCCGGTTGGTGCTGGGTAGCCCATTTCTTAGTCCAAATTAGGTCAAGGTCGAGGTCAAAGTGAGTGTTGTACTAAGCGGTGTTGGTGCTAGACGAAATTGTAAAATCTAGTTAACCAAGAAAAAACCCATTTGAATTATTATAAGTCCAAATTTGGTCAAGGTCAAGGTCAATGTGAGGTTGGGTGATATGGGTGGATTGGGGGGAACGGTCATAAATAACAACTGTGTAAATATCTAAGTGTTGCAGTAAGCGGTATTGGTGCTAGACGAAATGTTAAAATCTACTTAACCTTGTCATGGACGGAAAGGCGGAAGGACGGACGTCCTGACGAGATGATACTTATGTGGCTCCCTTACGAAAAAAAGATAGTTAAGTGTCTTGACATAGCCACCTAAAAGCATTTTTAAGCCACATAAAAGACTAACCCTAACCCTAAGCAACTATTTTCAACTAAATTTTCCGTAAGCATAAACCACTTAACTACTCTCCCGTTAGTGCGGAAGGACGGATGGACGGACAGGACGATCACTATATGCCTCCTGCATCAAGATGCGAGGGCTTAAAAACAAAAGTCATGATTTTTGAAAATGGAAAACACACTAAGCACAATTATGTACTTAATAATGTTGTTCTTGAAGTTGTAAATTCTTTTAAATATCTAGGAATAACTCTCTACAAAAATGGCGACTGGAATAGAACGCAAAAGAATATTGCCCAACATTCCCAGTTCGCCCTTCTGAAATATTTGGAGAGCTATTGTTACAACTGGGGACTTAAAGTCAACACAAAAAAAAATCATGATTTTTGAAATTGGAAAACACACTAACCACAATTTTGTACTTAATAATGTTGTTCTTGAAGTTGTAAAATCTTTTTAATATCTAGGAATAACTCTCAACAAAAATGGCGACTGGAACAGAACGCAAAACAATATTGCCCAACATTCCCAGTTCTCCCGACATAACCTCTTTACTGTGTTCAATCAATTAGAGCTAAATGCAAAAGAGAAATGCTGTCTCTTTGACAGTCTTGCTGGTTCAAAATTAAATTACTCCGCCGAAGTATTGGGCTTCAAAGATATAGTAAAGATATAGAATAAGTCCATTTTAAATTTTTGAGAAAATTACTCCAAGTTAGAAAATCTGCTACCTTAGAAAGGACTATACTGAGAATTGGGACGATATCCTGTGATTATCAAACGAAAATTAATATTTATTAAATACTGGGTAAACATAATCAACCCAAGTAGCAATAATCTAACAAAAGATACCTATCAAATGCTAAAGCCTGATGCCGACGAAAATATATCATATAGTGGTAAAAATTGGGCTGTTCAAATAAAAACGCTATTACAACACATTGGTCTAGGTAGAATATGTTCAGATAAAAAAACACAGTGCCAAACGAGTATGAATTAAAAATAATCACAGAACGAATCATAGACATCTACAAACAATCTTGGTATTCAAATATCAATAATTCCAATAGATAAGCTGCGTCTAGTATTTTTAAACACGACTTTGAGCTTGAAATATATTTCAGTTGTATAAACGTTAATAAATTTAGAAATATACTGACACAATTTAGGTTATCCGCACATAATCTGGCGATCGAAAAAGGGCGCCATGAAAGCATTTAAAAAGAACGTCGCTTATGTATTTATTGTACATAACATGAATATTGTCGAGACAGAATACCACTTTCTTCTTGTTTGTCCTTTATTAACATACGAAAACAATACCTTAAACCATATTATTGTCATTGGCCGACAATAAATAAATTTAAATCGTTTATGTCAACAAAATCCCCGAAAATGTTAAACAATTTATCAAAATATTTGTATTTTGCGTTTAAGTTAAGATCGTCAATATAACAGTATTATACGATGTCATGTTTAATATACAAAGTTTGCATTTACTTTAGGTCTGTAATTAAAAATACTCATTTTTTGTTTTCATACGTGTTAAACATGCTAAAAATACATGAATTTTGCATTTAAGCTATGAAAGTTATTATATAACATATTATTTTTGGCACGGTGAATATATACCCATTGTTTTGCATTTAAGTTAGGTGTTCTATTAAAAATCTCCATTAAAAAGTTCATGAATGATTCAAAGTATTTATATTGTGCATTTAAGTTAAGATCCGTTATATAACTTATTATATAACTTATTATATTTTGTCATGTTTATTTTACATTGTTTGTATTTAAGTATTTAAGTTAGTTTTGTTTTTGCAAATCTTTTTCTAAAGTATTAAACAATGTATCAAAACATGTGCATTTTGTATTTAAGTTAAGATCCTTTAAGTTAGGTGTGCTTTTAAAAATCTCCATTAAAGAGTTAAACGATGAATCGAAGTATTTATATTTTGTATTTAAGTTAAGATCCTTTCCATAACTTTTATATAACTTATTATGATTTGTCATGTTTAATTCCCATTGTTTGTATTTAAGTATTAAATTACATTTGTTTATACAAATATCCATGTTTTTTTTCTAAAGTATTAAGCAATGTATCAAAACATTTGTTTTTTGTATTTAAGTTAAGATCCTCTATAAAACTTATTATATCTAAGACAAATATTAAATGTCGGGTTTGTTATAAAGTAACTTATGAGAAACACTGTATTTAAGTTAGTTTTGTTATTACAAAACTCCATTTTTCTAAACTATTATACACTGTATCAAAACATTGTATTTTGTATTTAAGTTAAGGCCCTTTATATAACATATTATACAACCTATTACATGTTATTATATGTTGTCATGTTTAATCCACATTGTTTAAATTTAAGTATTTAAGTAAGTTCTTTGATTACACATTTGCATTTTTTTCTAAAGTTTTAAACAATGTATCAAAACATTTGTATTTTGTACTGAAATTAAGATCCTGTATATATTTTATTAGAACTTAAGACAAAACAAATGTATTTCATTTTGTATTAAACAAATGCTATGCAAAAACGTAATACATTTACAATTTGTTTATCCTTCTCATATTATAACATGTCTGTACTTTTTCACTTTATTATTTTCTGTATTGGCTATGAATATGCAATGTGCTGTTTTATGCCAAATAAATATTATGTTATGTTATGTATAAGCTTCTACAAAATATAAAAACAAACACAATCTTACTTTAGATTCGTCGACTTAACCGGTACGAGGACGACTTGATAATGATACTGACTGTTTAACCACACAGTGTAAAAGTAACACTAACTTCGGTTGTCCTCATTGAGTATCGAAATTTCCCCGTCTAGAGCGAACTAGTCAATACAAGCCTACATATCAAATAATTTATTGTCCACGAAAAAAACACTTGAAATGTTTTGTTCAGTTAAATGCACTTATTCAGATATAAGCTACACTTGTGTTTACATTTGTGGGATCGAATAAGTAAACACGAAATTAAGATAGAAAACTTTTGGACAAATGTAGTGGCGTTTCATGTACAGAAACTAGTTAATTAACGAGCAATAATTTCAAGAAATGTGCATACATTCAATAAGGGAAATCAAACTCTTCACGGTGATCTACCCTTTTCGGGATTTATCACTGCTAAAAACAAATATCTGACCATAGCAAATGTCTTATGTCTTAAAAAAATTAATTACTTGGTGTAATAGTAATAGTCGAGTGAATCATATAATATAACAGTAGCATTGATTATTATTATGTACGTTGAAATTTGCAATGCTGTCCTTTTCAGCACGCCTTATAGTTGAAGTAATGTTGGGCAGATTTCCCGTTTATAATTGCGAATATATTACTTAAATGTTACGTTTATATAACAAACATTGTTATTACATATAAATTTTGGAATTGCATGGTAGGAAAGAAAAAAAAAGTTCTGCTAATACTCTTAATGTTTCGTTTCCATTAAAAGTAGCCACAATATACCGATGAAATCTTCAAGAAAAAATATGCACAAGAAAGAGGATATAAACGTCAGTTGTTTATATAAAGAAGTATTTCTTACATGTATAAACACTGCTTCAATATTAATTATCTTTAAACAAACTCTCTTTTTTTTAAATGCCATTGTAGACATACCGTCGATACACCCCTTTAAGAGACCGAACACTAGTTGTAGCAGGATATAATCTGTTACAAAGTATTGGGACTGGTTTATTATACAAATGATCAAGTAACTAAATTAAAATTACCAGAAATCTGACAATCTCCATTGAACATAAAGAATTGCGCAAATATTCTGAATATGTAAATGTACTAGACAAAAATACTGCGAACAGCTGTTGCATTTAATTGCTAAAAGATCACTCGTAAACGATTCCAGTTTCTGTTTGAAACTTGTTTGTTTAAATGAAAATGAAAACATGCATTATCCTACTTTTTATAATTATTCGAGACTTGCCACATGGTCCAGTATGGTGACCACATTTACATTTGAAAAATACAAGTAAAACCATCAAAAATATCTCTTGTTGTGCTTATTCCATTTATTATTGGCCCAAGTCATACAATGTATCAGTTTAGCTATTTGTTAGACATAACGTTTGCGACGTAAATTGTCTGATTGCTCTGTGCTGGTAGTCACGAAGCTCCTAAGGGAAATCTTAACTTAGGTTGTACTTAAGGGAAAATGTCAGATCAAATTTTCAACGTGAAGTCCATGATTTATATACAAAGAAGGCTGCGATACTAAACATATAAGCAATGTTTACAAGTTTACAGTATTTTAATGTTAAAAGACTTATACATGAAACTGCCAGATACTTAAGGAATTTTATTAATTTTAGGGATATACTGAAGTTTTCCCTAAGGAGCTTTGTGAATACGGGCCCTGACATTATGTTTGTCTTCCACGCAGTAAACATTAGCAATCTGTTTAGACTACCACACCTGTTTGTCTTCCACGCAGTAAACACTAGCAGTCTAGACTACCACACCTGAAGTATTAGTATAACGCTTTTCAGGCTTTTTATATAGTGACTTTTTTTGTAACAATACTATACAACGGGTGCGTATTTTAAAGAGTCAAACGACGAACACTATAGTATAGAATACTTTTTATACAATGGTAATTCAAACGAACTGTAGCAAATACTTTAATCAGTAGAAAAGACGAATGATTTGCAAAGTAAAATAAAATTGCAAGTCATGTAACTATCATATTTCACCAAAATCTAAAGTACTTTGGTAATATAATACCTACCGGCATTCAGTTCTATTTAAAAGAAATCACGGTTTAAGGAAAGCACTGCAAATGGAATTGATTAATAATGTTTATTTCAAAACGCCTTTTAACCGAATCAAGTTTGAACTAGAAATTGCAGGTAATTACTGAAAATGCTTCAAGTGTAGCTAAATCGTCGGTAGATTTGGTGAGACGGTAGATTTGCAAGCTTGGTATGTGGTCTGTAGGATCGCCTTAAATTATTTTACCAAAATTGTTAAAATTGTGCTCCTGGGCTTAAAAAATGTCCCCATCCCGGAGCTCGAATTCTCTATATTCACTTAAGTAGGAATTTTCGTCAAAATTCTTTTTGCAGCTTTGATATGTGGTATGTACATGTAATAGTTGTAGCATACTTTTACCGAAATATGATAGTTATTTAACTAGCCCGCACGGCGAGGATAAATAATTAACATATTGAGGTCGAAAGGTGCTACGAGTGTTTTATACCATATTTACCAATCACATCGCAACGTTCTACGATGCCGATCCCAATGGGCAGTTCCTAGACATCATGTGATGTCTGACATGCTTGTCATGTGTGTCGTTTCTAAATGAAGCGCTGTCGCAAGGTCACGTGATGTCTGAAATAACTGGCTTTTTACCGTGCAATTAATAGCTTGCAAAAACTTGCATATTAAGTTCTGATATCACAGTTATTGAATACCACAAAACAAAGAAAACTCTTTGAAATATGGTATAAGTAACATAAGCTCATGGTCCTCTACCAATATTGGTAAATATTCCCTAGGCAAAATGGTCCCGCATCGGAGCTCATTATTTTCTATATAGAATACTAGGAACTAAACCCATGCAAATCTTCCTGTCTGAAACCATATGGCCTTCGGTATTAGTTATAGTATTTATATGTGTCCCTTGGCTAAAAATGACATCCACTTGGCTCAAAATTTATTATATGGACTTCAAATAGGAAAATCTACTAAAATACCTAAGCCTTTTATATTTTGTATGTAGCATTGCCTTATGGTCCTGTTTAAAATTGTTTAAGTGAAGCTTATGGTCTAAAAAGTAGCCGTTGGTAAGTAGAGCTTCTGGTCTACCTTGATCTATTGCTAATGTTAATTTAAAAAAATAATTTTATTTAACACCAAATCATGCAGCAAGAAATGGCAGAAAGAAAGAAACTTAAAGATTTTTTTCATTAAGATGTTGAAAAAAATACAACTTTCAACTAAATGAAATTTCTCAGTTAGAGAAAGGTTACGTTTGTTAATAGTAGTTAATAATAGTGTTGAGCTTCGAATAAAATGAAATGATCTTTTGATGCATCGTTTGGTGCACAAAAATAAAACTACCTTGAATATTTGAGAAACGTGAAATAGCTTGACGTAAACTTGACAAGCGAACAAACTGTTGTCTAATTCAGTTATTTTATTCCGTTATGAAGATTCACAAATAATTATTAACTAAATAAAACTATAATATTGCTTCAAGTACATGTACAAGCGTTCTGACGAGTACCAGAACATGTCGTCTTTGTCAAAAGGATTTCTAAATGTCTTATACTTTTTGTTTCTGTTGTTTATTATCAAATGCAATCCTTTCTCGAATGATCCAATAAATGCGGTTGGGCTGCTACAGTATCAAATTATTTCATCTTGTACGAAGACCTATAGTGAAAACAAACAACCCTCAAAACAACATACATGCATGCATGCATGCTAACAAGTTAAAACCATTGGCAGACTATTCAATTAGTATAATTGCACATTTATCAGATGAGAATATAATGTTCTTAAAATAATAGTTATACAAAATGGTATACAGGTAATAAAATAATGCATGCTGTTATGTAGAGTTTAGCAAGTTAATGTCAATTGTTGATCAAACGTTGGACCATCCCAAGCCGTGCATTTGCACCCGTACATCCTAGTCTGACGTCAACCAAACTATGGCCGAATACTCATGGATAATACAATATGGCGGACTAGCTGTATTGCATACATAAAACCATATATTTCTAAATTGTTTGCGTTCGTTTTGCTAGTCGATGTAACCAAACATGATATTTCATTTAGGAATATCGCGATATTTTTCGTGATTTTAATCTCGTTGAATTAATATCGATTAAATATACTGAATAGCCTGCCTGAGCATCCATACATTTGTTTCGGATATTCGGATGTTATGTTTATTTCGAATAAAATACACCAAAAATTTAGTAATGCTTATTCATAGATCTTTAAATACACTGTTCTATTGTTTTAAATAATTAACAACAAATAATACATTTATCTCGTATAGTAATAAAGACCATTATCCTTATTAAAATAATATGAATTTGTCAAACAAACTAAACATAAATAAATAAAGATTAATTTATTGATATTAATAATTTATTTAAACTGTTATATTTTTTCAGCGTGCAGTTTCCACTTCAAAGGATCAGTACAACAGTAAGAAGATACAAAGAACAGAAAAAAGCCACAACATGTGTGATACTGTTCTCTTCCAACTTCACAGGACAAGAAAGTTCATTAACAGAAATTTCGCTGTTCATCTGTGTGACTACTATTGTATCTAGTGGATTTATCATGAGATTAAAAATGTCAAACGTAAAAAACAACTTAAAATTTGTTAATTATATGTATGCCTAAATAATATCACTTACAAACTGGCAAAAGTCTTATACATAAAATGATCAAGTCAATATTTCGAGTCATATCACTGTAATAAGAGTGACAAGTACAGTGTTTCAGCTATACGTTTAAAGGTATTTTCATTAAATTGCATAAATTAATTGCAATTTCCATTCTCTGTAAGGCATGCGTTCTTTTCCACCTTCTTAATCATAATACCTACGGTGTATATGATTTGTTAATTAATACTGTTAATAATGAAACATAAATTTAAAAAAACAACACATGTGAAGAAAAACTTTGCTTTTAATATATAACAGTCAATTTCAAGATCCTTTGAATTGCCAGTACAGTTGGCCAGCCATGCACACTAAATAGATCCAGCAATTTCTAAAGGAATCAGCAGCCTGAAAATAAATACAAAAACAAGAATTATACAGTAAGTTCTACTAGCTTCAACTACTACCAACTAGATCTACAGTGTTAATGTATTTTCGGATGTAATAATTCTAAAATGGTGATGCAATACACATTTACGTTTGCTGTAATACTTTTTACTTTAACACAAACTTAATATACAATAAGGTGATTAGTCTTTTGAGCATTATTATAAATCAAATTAACTACCAATACGCATTAACTGCGTACACTGAATTAGTTCATGAACACTTATCCGAATATCCGATATAGACATCAAGTCAATTTGGGTGATCTCGTTAACAAAACTACAATTTATACTGCAATGGCAAGCATATAAACAGACAAGAAAGAGTTTGAATGAAAGGCGGCACGATATAACAACGACATGTAAAGAAGTACTTAATTTTCAAGCTCGTTTAAAATTACCTATAGAAAGTAATGTGCCTCAACCATATTGATTTAACCGGTGTTACCATAGGAGATTTGGGTGATGCCAGACCGTTACCAGGTAAGTAAGGTAAAGATGGGGTACCAGAATACCGTACATCCCAGTGTGCCGTATGTTGTCTGCGCCCAATAACGTAGAATCTATGTCATATATAGGCTTGCCTATAGACTGGTTGAATCGTTGGATCTATGGAAAAAGTTTCTGCCTTGAACGCACATTCGAATTCCGTTTCAGATACAGCAGACGACCAATTGGAGCGTTCTTTTGAGGTTCGTTTTCGAATGACTGGATGATGGTTGTCTGATTGGCTTACAACTCATTGCACACGTTGTTCGCTAGAAATTTGGCGTTGTAAGCGATATTACCAAATGTTTCTGTGGCCGAAGGAAATAAAACCGAAATAATATTACGTTCTTACTGGCGCAGTGCCTCAATCCGCCACTTGCCTAAATCCGCCACCCCATCCGAATAAGCGTTTTTTACCGGCGATTTCTATTTTTTGATCTCAGTCAATCAGATACTTTCCTTTAACAATGCTGATGAGTTTTCATCTTGATTTGTGCTAAAATAAATTTGTAATCCAATTATTTTGTACATAACCCCTAAATGCAAACAAACTGCATGCGTGGAATCTATTTCATACTGCGCATGCGCAGTTTTGAGGCCCCGCATGGTGTCCATGATAAAATTAAATTATCGTGTTTTAATATTATGTCCATGTGAGCATGTGCAGCATACAAATAACCATTATTCATTGGCATTACATACAATAAAATGCGGAAAAAACTGAATATAAAGAGCGCAAATATCTCGCTACTCAAAACCCTCATTATTTGTCCCACATGCACGCAGGGCCTCAGCTTCAGAGCTATTTTTATCAACAACAAATGAGCATTGGGAAGAAATTGAAACATTGTATTAACAACAGACAACACGCTGCTTAATATAGAAAATTAAATAAGAACAATAGTCAAATGTGGAATAAGCATGTTACGGTTCCTGATCTACGATTTTCACCAGGCAACTTAGGATCTCCGTGTGTGTTTTTTTAACACTAGAAAATGAATCTTAAATAAACAAAAGTGGGAGTTTTGTCAATAGGAGTCAGCAGAAGTTGCTTTGAAAACAGAATTCATAAAACATTATTATTTTCGAGCAGTTTGAACATTTTAAAGAGGGGTGGCGGATTTAGGCATTTCCGCGGTCATTTTTACACTGTTTAGGCCTTAAATCTCTGTAAATATTTTTCATTATCAAAATACATCTAATTAGTTTACCTTTGTTTATCAAATAATTCCTCCTGTCAGATGTGACCAAACACGCCAGCAAATGCACATTAAGCCTAACTTGATTTATGTAAATTTTTATGTCAATCGGTAAACAACTTTAGAAAATATCGTAAAAATACCCCCCCCCCCCCCACCCCACATATGCGTCGTCACCGTATATTCATAACATTCTATGAACAGTTCGCCTGTTTCGTTGTAGTTATTAACAATGAGTTTATTTATGTCGTTATTCTGCTTCGTAAACGTCACTTTGACATTGATTAAATCAACATCGAAAAAGTCATCGATTCTGCCAAATTTATCCAATAGTTCCTGCTGTCTTTATTGACAAAAGATGCGTGAATAGAATAAATTCCAACATCTGTGAAATATTTGTCATCAGCATATTTCCCCGCCCATATTTATTGTGGTATTCGGAATTCGAATTTACGCTCATCTGTTGCAATCACGTGCGTAAATTTTGAATACGGCGATCGATCCGCAAAGAACTAAACACATTCCAATGTTCGCGAAAAACTTAAAAACAGAAGCCCTGAACTTCTTTGGGACTTTGTTGAGTGTCTGTCTTTCAAGGTACGCTCGAATAAGTTTAAGAAAGAGACGAACATTTACTGACAACGCGAGGACAATAGCTTTTGTGAGCTGAAAGTAGCTGACTGGTTCGTTGTGGCACATTGTGATCAAGAAATTCACGGTCATAGTCGGGACTTCCTCGAGCCAGATTACAAACGCCGACACAATGTCCATGTCAATCCAGGGCTGGCATGTGAGAAACAC
Source organism: Congeria kusceri (assembly GCA_027627225.1). Classification (NCBI taxonomy): domain Eukaryota; kingdom Metazoa; phylum Mollusca; class Bivalvia; order Myida; family Dreissenidae; genus Congeria; species Congeria kusceri. The sequence goes on from JAPFQT010000176.1 coordinate 162,320, forward strand.
CCGGGTGGTGTTGATAATCTCGAACACTATTGTGATACACCCCACCCCCGATAGTAGCACAAGGGCCATAACCAGTTGCGCTTTCACTGGTCCGTAAACGCATGTAAGTACAGAATGTCCTTCAGGAACAACCAGTCGCTCACTGTTTCCGCGAGGTCCACGGTTATGATTGATATGAACACGAAGCAGTAGAGGAATGGGTGAGTGGTGAAGACTGTGCGAAGATGGTCGCAGAAGTTCTTGTGCCGAAGCGGACTGTCTTCAGGCAGCAATTCAAAGTTGTCTTCTGCCATGGTAGTGCTACACTATAAAATGTTTGCAAAGCTACACCATTAAATGCTTATAATGTTTCATACACGTAGGGAACTGGAAGTTGTCACTGGTCATTATAGTGCAAGACCGTTAAATGTTTATACTGTTGCGCAGAAAACATGCCGGGAGAAATTCAAACTTGTCGTGGGCCACAGCAGTGTTGCACCGCTGACACATAAAACAAAGAAAACCTGGAGGAAACTCAATGTTGTCTTGACCATTGTAGTGTAGGAAATGTTAATGGCTCACACGATACCGGTAGCTAGAGTCATTGAAGAGATTTTGTCCGTGGCGTCGTCTAAACAACAAGACGAACATTATAGAAACAAAATAGTATAAACAAATCGACTGGCTTACATGTACATCATTATTGTCAAGTAAATGCGTGGTTGTTATTGGTTAAGTGAAAACTTAAATAGTTCACTAGTATCTACTCATTCTAAAGTATTAAAATAATATTAAAACTTTATAAATATAATTAAATCTTTATGGACTGTGCAAATTGATTAAATGGCATGTGGCTTAAATTAAACAGCGTGGGTCTTATGTACACAAACTTGATCAAAACTTATAAAACGATGTACACAACTATAAGTAATGATTTCACCAAACTAAAAGTATTATACTACTTTACCATTTACACAGAATCATAGGTTCTCGGACGTATATCCAAACACTGATCAGTTCAAACATGAACGATATGCTGGTTACAGTGACTCACATTGGCTTTGCATCAATCAAAAGAACACGAGTGACTGATGCTCAGAAAGGCGGCCAACAGATGTCAAGGCTATGATCTGACGCCAGTTTCAAAGCTAAAGAAAATGAGGTCTTTTCAAAGGAAAGAAAGCGGGAACTACGGACGTGCGTCAGTCGGATACAGAACAGCAATACATGTATTTGTACATGTAGCTGCTTACAAATGAGAATATAAATATAGATTAATTAACGTTTCTTTAGGTCTTTATATAAGCTTTCTTTTGCCGTTGGGCTTTATGCGTACAATGTTTATGTATTGTATAGCATAGCAACAGAAATCGCTCGAAACTGCGATGTTTCCAAACATGAGTTTTTAGCTCGACTATTCGAAGAATAGGTGAGCTTTCATATTCGCACCGGCGTCGTCGTCCACGTCTGAATTTGGTTTTTATTCAAAAATCTTGCAACTTCAAAACTACATAAGTTATTCACTTGAAACTTGGAATATACCTTTGTCATCAACGCCGGTATCAGAGGCAATATTCCCTATAACTCTATTTTGTATTTTGACAGAGTTATGCCTCTTTTCCGCATATATTTTCTGGTTCAAGTTTATAATCAAAAGTTTTGTAACTGCAGACTACACAAGTTATTCAAAACTTGGAATATATATTTGTCATTAACTCCAGTGTCGGGGGAAACATTCCCATAACTCTGTTTTGTATTTCGACAGATTGATGCCCCTTTTTCACAGATTTCTGGTTAACGTTTATTTTCAAAACTTTTAAACTTCATAAGTTTTTCACTTGAAAATAGGAACATCACGTTTGTCATCAACTCCAGTAACAGGAGTAACCTCCCTATAACACTGTTTTGCATTTTGACAGAGTTATGCCCCTTTTTCACATAGATTTTCTGGTTACCGTTATGTTCAAAACACTAATAAATTCAAAACTACACAAGTTATACAACTACATAAGGTTTTCACTTCAAACTTAAAATGTTTTGATGAAATAATTGCCATAGCTCAGTTTGTATTTTAACAGATTTATGCCCCTTCCACTTTCCAAAATATGTACCAACTGAAATACTTGAATAGTCGAGCGCGCTGTCCTGTGACAGCTCTTGTTATTTAGAAGTTAAACTTCTAAAATACTGCATCTGTTTAAACCAAGTCCTGGTTCACAGTTTCACATAGAAATTCAAGACCTGATAAAATAGTAATGCTTTTGGTGGCCCGACCGACCCTACAATATTTTTGACCCGACCATATTTTTTCAACTTGTAAAAAAATCGAAAATTTTGACACATTACATATGTACCACTTGTTCTTGTGTAATGTCTAATATGTATGTAGTATGTACAATGTTTCTTATTCTGAAGTTCAGCAAAGGGAGACCATTTTGACAACACAAGCACTTGCTTCTGTTGCACTCGTGGTTCTTCCAAATTTTAAATACGTGGAAACGCATACAGAGAAGACAATAGCACAGTTTTGCTCCTTTTATCTGGAATGTTAGTGGCAGCAAAATAAATGTACATATATACATACGTAAAAACACGTACTTAAACTTGTTTATACTTCAAACAAAACAGCTTTCCAATCACACACTGACTGAACGACATAGCGACCTTGAAGACAATAATTGTTATAAAAGATGGATAACGTACAAATAGAAAGTAGACACTATAAAAACTGCCAACTTATGTATTTAATATCACAGACATGCATGCAAGAGACAACAGATTTGGCAAAATATGGTACCTTTTTAAATAATGTTAAGTTCCAAATATTAGTAAATGATTAACAACCTTATAGTAATTATAATGCAATGTTTTATAACATATGACAGGAATAATCACTTATAATAAATGACATTAAAAAATAGATGTAAAAATATTTGAAACTATATCATAAACTATCACAAAATTCTGAAAATATAACATAAAGATATGAAGTCGATACATATAAATTGTTAGAAAATGAAAGTAAATTTACACCAATAATGAACTGTTAAGTATAAAATTAAGTCAAAGACATGATGACAACAAAACTGACAACAGGCACCAATATCTCTCAAACTCAAACATTAGCAAAACACCAGAGTTCATTTCAAAAAAGTAATATCTATTAATTTATCAGTGAGAAACTCAATGTGTAAAATACATGAAATATGGTTATATAGCTTAAAAGTTTAAGTGGTTATTTCAAAGCATGCCAGATGTGTCAAAGTATATGTTAGTGTTTAAAGTCCCCAAATCTGCACTGGGTTGAAAAAAATAATTTTTTTAAAGTAAACATTTAATTAAAACAATGTTACTCAATGTAAAGCTTTAATACATACAACAACAGATTTAACAACACTTTCCTAAACAGAAAAAAATATTATCATCAAAGCAAACTGTTTATCAACACAGGGTCTGTTTACATATCTGAATAGTGTTTAACCATGCTGCAGTGTCAGAATTGGAAAAACTGGGCATCACATGTTATTTCTTGGCATGTAACTGTAAATAAATTCTCAGTAATGGTACCTGACGCTATAAAACAAACACATTTTGACATTTTTCACTACATCCAGGTTGAATTCTGTTTAAAGTTCATTCATTATGCTTACAAATAAATATTTTTAGAAAATGCATACAAAAATGTTTAAAAGTATGAGAAAGCATGGAATATTATGTTTCTGGCAATATACTTTAATTCCAAATTCGATTTGAATTGTATTATTTAGAAATAGTGGTAATTCGAAAAGAATCATGGGCCATTAAGGTTGGTCAAAATCAAGTTTACAGTTTGTAAACATTAGCGGTATTTACATGCTGACTATGTGGTGTGAAATAAACTTCAATATTTACCTTTAACTTTTGGAAAACTGCAGAATCTTCTAAATAAAATACAAGGAAATTTTGTTAACAGTCGAGTTGAAATGTAAACAATAAACTGAAATAAACAATAATGTGACATATGCCCCCCAAATGCTCTGACAGCTCTTTGGTCAAAAACGAAAACAGAATGATGGGGATAGCTTTCCCTGGTAGAGAGGTTGATATTAAAGAAGTATTCTTAGTTTCAGTGACCATAAATACCTTTGATAGTATTCAAGATATGAACAACTTTAACCAACATTTCTAAACAATGGTTTGAAAAACTTAAGTGACAACAAACATTCAAAATTTGGGAAGAACATATTGAAATTGAAGCTTTTTCTTCAATTTGACCTAGTGACCTAGTTTTTGACCCCGCATGGCTCAGATTTGAACTTGGCTAAGATATCATTGCGACAAATGTTTTGACCATGTTTCATGAAGATTGGGAAAAAAATGTGACTTCTAGTGTGTTAACAAACTTTTTCTTCAATTTGACCTAGTGACCTAGTTTTTGAGTCCACATGACCCAGATTCGAACTCAACCAAGATATCATTGGGAAAAATGTTCTGACCAAGTTTCATGAAGATTGGGAAAAAAGTGTGACTTCTAGAGTGTTAACAAGCTTTTACTTCAATTTTACCTAGTGACCTAGTTTTTCACCGCACATGACCCAGATTCAAACTCCGCTGAGATATCATTAAGACAAATGTTCTGACCAAGTTTCATGAAGATTGGGCAAAAAAATGTGACCTCTAGAGTGTTAACAAGCTTTATACAGTTTTCAATATAGCCATATAAGGAAAACTGCCCCGCCCACTGGCGGCCATGTTTTTCAATGCCGGGCAACCATTTCCGAACTTGGCTGAGATATCATTAGAACAAATGTTCAGCGCAAGTTTCATGCAGATAGGGCAAAAAATGTGTCTTCTAGAGTGTTAACAAGCTTTTCTGTTGTGACAACAGACATTCAAAATTTGGGAAGTACATATTTAAATTGAAGCTTTTACTTCAATTTGACCTAGTAACCTAGTTTTTGACCCCAAACGACCCAGATTCGAACTCGGCCGAGATACCATTGGGACAAATGCTCTGACCAAGTTTCATGACGATTGGGCAAAAAATGTTAACTCTAGAGTGTTAACAAGCTTTGTCTTCAATTTGACCTAGTGACCTAGTTTTTGACCCCACATGACCCAGATTCAAACTCGGCCGAGATATAATTGCGACAAACATACTGACCTAGTTCCATGAAGATTTGGCAAAAATTGTGACTTCTAGAGTGTTAAAATGCTTTTTCTTCAATTTGACCTAGTGACCTAGTTTTTGACCCCACATGATCCAGATTCGAACTCTACCGAGATATCATTAAGACAAATGTTTTGACCAAGTTTCATGAAGATTGGGAAAAAAATGTGACTTCTAGAGTGTTAACAAACGTTTTCTTCAATTTGACCTAGTGGCCTTGTTTTTGACCCCACATGACCCAGATTCGAACTCAGCCGAGATATCATTGGGACAAATGTTCTGACCAAGTTTTAAGAAGATTGGTTAACGACGTAAATGTTGACGACGCACGACGCTCAGTGCACGACGAACGATGGACAAACGGCGATGGAATTTCCCAGCTATTTATCTTTTTTACTGAAATATTTTTTATTTTTGCTTTGAGGGAGGGGTGGGTGGGTGGGGGGTTCTTGTCTGGTATGGTGGCCAAGAACCAACTCACTTACACTGAGTGGGGAGCGAACCCGGGCTACCTAGGTGAGAAGCGAGTGTAACAACCACTGCCGGACAGCCTGAATAAATACTCGAATTAAAAGACACTTTATACACAGCACCCCAGTGGGGTTGACAGGCACATATTTGAAGGTCGGTCCGGTCTGAGGATTGTTCAGAGTGTTATTGCCCTTTGAATATAAATAGGTCATTTTAAAGGGGCGTATCGATATCTAATACGGTAAAATATATTTACAAATAAAATTCTATTTTATGAGGTATTCGTTAAACGATTACTTCACACACAGTTCTCGTTTTAATAAACGAACTGTACATATTTTTATAATAATAAAACAAGTTGTCACAGTGATACTTTACGCGGGCGAGTGAATGCAGTAGTAGTAGTAGTAGTAGTAGTAGTAGTAGTAGTAGTAGTAGTAGTAGTAGTAGTAGTAGTAGCAGTAGCAGTAGTAGTAGTAGTAGCAGCAATAGTAGTAGTTTGCTTTTTTTTCTATAAACGTTTACGACTGCCTTCATCATTAGTGCGCATGTACTACAGTAACTACTACTTCTACTGCTGCTGCTAGTGCTACTGCTGCTGCTTCGGCTACTACTACTACTACAACTACTACTAATAATAATTTTATTTTTAAACATATTTTACCGTATCAGCTGTCGACACGCCCTCTTAAAATGACCTATGTATAATCAAAGGGCCATAACTCCCTAAACAATCATCATACCGGAACGACTTGAAAATATGCGCATGTCAACCCTAATGGGATGATATATATGAAGTGTCAATGATATCAAAATTTCGGAAAAACGGAATGGCGTGCAATTAGAATTCGGACGGACAGACAAAGCAGCGACTAAATGCCCCCCCCCCCCCCCCGTTCGGGAAGCAAATTAAAACAAGGCTTGTCACAAGATGTGAAATATGCCCCAGAAGCATATGCTTGTCAGAGGAAGGCAAAACAATGTCAGAGTACAATATTATGCCTTGGACAAATATCTTGAGATTTCAGCAACACAGCTGTTTGTTGTTGTCATACACTGACTCATAATGATCTTCATTTCCACCAAGTTATTACATTCCTTACATGTTGGCAAAAATGCTGCTTCCTAATAAAAGTTAATTCTAATATTTGACCTTTTAAGTGTAACCTTTGACCCACAGACTTTTACCAAGGAGCATGTAAGTGGTATGTTACATATCGTCTGGTCATTGGAAAAAATAATCTGAAGTAATATTGAAATCCCTGAAGGCTTTTGGAAGTTACAGAGCAGAAAGAAAATTCCTTGACATTTGACCTTGAATTGTTACCTTGACCTTTGACTGAAGACCATGGGAGTTGTACACGACACATTGCCTGGTCATGGGAAATAATAATCTGAACTTATATTAAAATCCTTCCAAACGTTTAGAAGATATGGTGGAGAAACATAAATCCTTGACCTTTGACATTGAATTGTGACCTTGACCTTTCACAGACGAGCATGGGAGTTGTATGAGACACATTGTCTGATCATAGAGAATAAAAATGAAGTAACATTTAAATCCCTACAGACATTTAGAAGCTACGAAGTTGAAACAAAAATAATTAACCTTTGACCTTGAATTGTGCACTTGACCTTTAACCGACCATCATGGGAGTTGTACGCGGCACATTTTCTGGTCATGGGGAATAATAATCTGAAGTTGTATTAAAATCCATCCAGGCAGTTAGAAGTTATGGAGCTGAAACGAAATTGCATGACCTTTGACCTTGAATTGAGACCTTGACCTTTTATCGACGAGCATGGGAGTTGTTCGGACACATCGTCTAGTCATGGGAAATAATAATCTGAAGTTATATTACAATCCATACAGGCATTAAAAAGTTACAGAGCGGAAAAGAAGTCTGGACGGACGGACCCACCCAACCACGCACGCACGCACCCACCCACAGACGGACGGTGATACTACAATATGCTCTACTTTGGGGGCATAAAAAAAGTCCTCACGTGTCCGTTTTATCAAATAGTAGATTGTCATTATAGCCGTTACAGCATCGTCTCGAGACCATGATATTTTCGCTTTCAAAATAAACTAGAATAGTTTTCTAAAACCAGTAAGAATATCGCTTAAACATGACTATGAACAACATTCCTTTAAAATATATTTCAAGATATTCTGCCATGTTGTATAGTTTATCATAAACTGTTGGCTATATCATCGTGCCTCAGAAGTTGCAATTCTGTTGCTCTGGTGAACATTTAACCATTGAGTAATTAAATTGTAATTCAATTGAATTAATATTCTCTTTGCATTGACAGTTCCAAGGCGGTGACACGAGTTTTAATCAGTTTTATGTTCGTGTTGTTTTGTGCGTATTATCCGGTATTGTATAGGCAATTGGTCACTTGCCTTAAATAAATTACCAGTAGATATTTATAAGGGTGTCTCTCCTGGTGATGTCTCTGGAGTTTCATTATTCTTATATTTGCATCTTAAAGGAACCCAAAATACTTGATAAATGTCTGATTGTGCAAATCATCACATGCGATGATCATTCTTGAACAGTAATTTACTGATGGAATATAACTCACTTGAGTGCAAAGGGAAACAATCGAAACATACAAACATATAGTTGCAGAAACATCATTACTGACGTTGTTATACATACTGCAACAGCGATGTGCTTGTAATAAGCAAGACATTCCCATTGATGGTGAATTATTTGCTCTAAACATTTTTATAGAAAAAGATAAAATGACTATGATTTTAAATTTTAGGACAATCTTGCCTTATTTTGATGTCAAAGGCCCAAACAAATTTATTGAGATGATGAAGTTCCTTTATACAGTGGAATTCAACTACGGAAACTCACACACACAAAGAAATAACTTATGAAGAACTTTGCCACTGATTCCTCTTTAATCCACATTGTTGACGTCATTTTTTAACTACCTATTTTATTATCAGATTGGAATTTTTTAAGGTTGCATGGTACACATTTAAAATATAATCAAATGTCAGTTTAAAACGTACGATTTGTCCTTAACTCGTGATTATTAACTTGCATACACCTCTTTCGTTAACATTTTCGATTTTGTTGGACCTGCTTTCGAAATATATTGCAGTTCTAAAAAGTAAATAATGCCATCCGTTTGTGTGTGTGTGTGCCTGTGTGCGTGTGTGTGTGTGTGTGCGCGTGTTTGCATACCATGGCAAATTGACACCTACGCATGAACACACACCTTCCAACGCATGAATACACCTTCAAACTGGACCCTTCGCAACAAGTGGACCCCTGATGTCAGGGGTTCCATTTTCCTTTTTTAGTTATTTTCATTTAAAATGGTGTTTTTATCATAAAAATGTGAAATCTGAGTTTGGTCCATTTGACAGCATAATCATGAAATGTGTATCTTCAATGTGTATAAAATTTTGGATCGACTTTTTTCTTTTCATACACACTCCGAGCAATGGCACCGGCGCAATATCATTATTAGACTGTTGGCGGAAGCCAACGGTCTTTTGAGAGGGTAATTTCCAAAAAAGATATCGCGGAAAACTACTTCTTTTCTTTGAAGGCTATTAGTCAGTAGATTGAAACAAGAACGGGTCCTATTTCAAACAAGAAATTTGGAAATTCCACGAAAATCAAATTTATCAAACGAAATGCATACAAGTCAGCACAATAATGAAAAAACATTCAGGGTGCCATATGCATTCCTAAGCGAGATCTTGTTATAAGGTATCTATGTATGACGTTTCATTAAAATATTGCAATGCGTTCTCATATTGTTTAGCAGAAACCTTTTTGTATTTTTAGTAACATTGACCTTGACCTTGATCTCACCCACCTACATGCAATCCCAAGCGTGGTCTAAATACAAGGTATCTATGTATGAAGTTTCATTCAAATATCTTGATGCATTCTAAAGTTACTGAGCGGAAACCATTTATATATTTTTAGTAATGGAGACCTTGACCCCACCCACCCCAAATGCAATCCCAAGCGAGGTCTCGATATAAGGTATCTAAGTATGAAGTTTCATTAAAATATCTTGATGCATTGTCAAGTTATTGAGCTAAACCGTTTTCTATTTTTAGTAACGGTGACCTTGACCCCACCCACCACATATGCAATCCCAAGAGAGGTCTCAATATAAGGTACCTATATGTGAAGTTTCAATAAAATATCTTGATGTGTTCTCAAGTTATTAAGCGGAAACCATTTTTTATTTTTAGAAACTGTCACCTTGACCTTGACCACACCCACCCCATATGCAATCTCAATCAAGGCTTCGATATAAGGTATATATGTAAGAAGTTTCATTAAAATATCTTGATGCGTTCTCAAGTTATTGAACAGAAACAGTTTTTCTATTTTTAGTAATGGTGACCTTCACCCCACCCACCCCATATGCAATCCCAAGCGAAGTCTTGATAAATGGTATCTATGTATGAAGTTTCATTAAAATATCTTTATGGATTCTAAAGAAATTGAGCGGACACCGTTTGTCTATTTTTAGTAACGGTGACCTTGACCTTTACCCCACCCACCCCATGTGCAATCCCAAGCAATGTCTCGATATAAGGTATATAAGTATCAAGTTTAATACCAATATTTTGATGCGTCCTCAAGTTATTGAGCGGACACCGTTTTTCTATTTTTAGTAACGGTGACCTTGACCATTACCGCACCCACCCCATATGCAATCCCAAGCAAGGTCTCGGTATACGGTATACATGTATGAAGTTTCATTAAAATGTATTGATGCGGCCTCAAGTTATTGAGCAGAAACTGTTTGTCTATTTTAGTAATGTTGACTTTCACCCCACCCACCCCATGTGCAATCCCTAGCGAGGTCTCGATATATGGTATCTATGTATGGAGTTTCATTTAAATATCTTTATGGATTATAAAGTTATTGAGCGGACACCGTTTATCTTCTTTTAGTAACGGTGGCCTTGACCTTGACCCCACCCAACCCATATGCAATCCCGAGCAAGGTCTCAATATAAGGTATAAATGTATTAAGTTTCATTATAATATCTCGATGCGTTCTCAAGTTATTGAGTGGAAACCGTTTTTATATTCTTAGCAACAGCGACCTTGACCTTGACCCCACCCTACCCATATGCAATCCCAAGTGAGGTCTCCATATAAGGTATCTATGAATGAAGTTTCATTTAAATATCTCGATGCCTCCTCACATTATTGAGCAGAAACCGTTTTTCTATTTTTAGTAACGGTGACCTTGACCCACCCATCCCATATGCAATCCGAGTCGAGGTCTTGATATAAGGTATCTATGTATGAAGTTTCATTTAAATATCTCGATGCGTTCTCAAGTTATTGAGTGGAAACCGTTTTTCTATTTTTAGCAATGGTGACCTCGACCTTGACCCCACCCACCCTATATATAATCCCAAGCGAGGTCTCAATATAAGTTATCTATTAAGTTTATTAAAATATCTCAATGCATTATCAAGTTATTGAGCGGAAACCGTTTTTTTATTTTTAGTAAGTGACCTTGACCTTGACCCCACCCACCCCATATGCAATCCCAATCGAGGTCTCGATATAAGGTATCAGTGTATTAAGTTTCATTAAAGTATATAAATGCATTCTCAAGTTATTGAGCGGAATTTTTTTTTCTACTTTCAGTAACAGTGACCTTGACTTTGACCTCACCTAGCCCCATATGCAATCCCAAGCAAGTCTTGATATAATGTATCTATGTATAAGTTTCATTTAAATATCTCTATGCATTCTCAAGTTATTGAGCGGAAAACGTTTTTCTATTCTAGTAACAGTGACCTTGACCTTGACCCTATATGCAATTCCAAGAGAGGTCTCGATATAAAGTATGTATGTATTTAGTTTCATTAAAATATCTCAATGCGTTCTCATATTGAGCGGAAACCGTTTTTCTATTTTTAGTAACAGTGACCTTGGCCTTGACCCCACCACTCCTATACGCAATCCCAAGCAAGGTCTCTATATGAGGTATGTATGTATAAAGTTTCATTAAAATAGCTCAATGCGTTCTTAAGTTATTGAGCGGAAACATTTTTTCTATTTTTAGTAACAGTGACCTTGACCCCACCCACCTTATATGCAATTCCAAGCGAGGTCTCGAGATAAGGTATCTATGTATGAAGTTTCATTAAATATCTCAATGTGTTCTTAAGTTATTGAGCTTCAACTGTTTTTTTATTTAACTAACAGTGACCTTGACCCTACCCACCCCACATGCAATCGCAAGCGAGGTCTTGATATAAGGTATCTATGTATTGTTTTATTAAAATTTCTCAATACCTTCTCAAGTTAATGAGCAGAAACCATTTTTCTATTTTTAGAAACAGTGACCTTGACTCCAACCACCCCATATGCAATCCCAAGCGAGGTATCGCTATAACGTATAGTCGGTTTAAATTTTGTTGATAATGAGGGGATCAACCATTTATTGTAAATAGGGGGAATCATGGTTTTCTGTTTACAAAACACGCTGTAATCGTCTGCAATTTAAATCGTTTATTTTACCTGTATCGATTAGTCCATGTTAATAACGCTTCTCACTTGCATTTTTACGGACTGTATCTACGTTTGAAGTTTCATTAAGATCGCTTAATCCCCTTCTCGAGTTAGAGAGCAGAAACGAAAAGTTGAGAAACTAGCTTACCGAAAAGCTTTAACCAGTCCATATAGCTTATATGTAAAATGCCCATAATTTTGACAAATTTCAAACTAGAGTTATCAAAATTGGCCTATAAGTTCATTTTAATATAGGGAATAAGTGTTCTAAGTTTAAATGAAATCCCTCAAGCCATTCCTGAAAAACCAGCTTACCGAAAAACTTTAACCTGTCCATATGCTTATATGTAAAATTTCTTAGTATAAAAAGGCCCATAATTTTGACAAATTTAAATCTGGAGTTACCAAACTTGGCCTATAGGTTCATTTTAATGTGGGGAATAAATGTTTTAAGTTTGAATGAAATCCCTCAAGCCATTCCTGAGAAACTAGCTTACCGAAAAACGTCAACCTAACTTGGACGCCGACGCCGAGGTGAGTAGAATAGCTTGCCTTTTCTTCGAAAAGCCAAGCTAAAAACTGAAATTTATCCGTTTAATCGAAATGCTATCTCACGTGACTGTCTTGAACCTGCTACAGTATTTTGCAAGGATAGCACTGTTGACCATGATAGTTATGCAACAGTAGAAGGGGGTATTGACATTGGACAGCAAATATAATTATGAGGACCTTTTATTAGCAAAAGAACTTAAATTCAAAAAAAAAACGCAGCACTGTAACAAAAATGCCAACGTAAGCTAGTTTCTGGTAAAGAATTGACAAGTGTTGAGGTGCAGGTAGCATTGAAACAGCATGACCAACACCAGGGATCAAAAAGAACAGTTACACAACAAAAAGTCGAAGATAATCAAAACAAAAAAGCAAAACAATAAAACCTGGCCCATCAAATGTAAAATCCAAACTGCCTGTAACATCTACTCTTGCACATGATAAAAATAGCACAGATGATGAGAGCTCGGATGATGACAAGTGCTGTGTGTGTGGCTGGTTCACACCAGAAGCTTTAAGCAACTGTGTGTCAATCACTTTCACTAAATGGGCCCAATGTGATGGCAGAAGAAATGGTTTGCCCTGCAACCACTGGATTTGACTCACTGCACTGCTACCAGAGTAGTCGTAGAGGTGACACATTTTTGTGTCCACACTGTCAATTTGAAGAGTGAAATTAATTAAAAGCAAAATAGTAATTAAAAGTTCATTGTTTATTGTTTATAAATTAAAGTTCAAGTTATTTTTGCAAGAAACAAACCACTAACATTACCTTGGCCTTACACTAATTGCTGCTGTATGACGTCAACACTTCTCAAGTTTATTATGTGTAAACAAAACATTCTAAGTTAAGAAATATGGATTAAAATTAACAAAATGATTTATTTTACATAGGTAAGTTAAAAATTTTCTTAAACTGTTATTTTAGTATTCTTTTTTTAGTTTGATTTCTTAAGTCCGAGATTCCAGGTACCTCGAGGATAATTATAAACCATGTTACCCACAGGGCGTGGCCACTTTCTTCCCCAGGGGCATAATTTGAACAATATGTTTAGTAAACAATCTTTCATGCCAAATATGAAACCTCTGGGCCCTGCGGTTTCAGAGGAAAAGATTTTTGAAGTCCACTTTCCATATCAGCCTATTAAAACCATGTGACTCGGGGTGTGGATTCTTTTTACCCCAGGGGCATAATTTGTAGAGGAGCACCATAAAATGTTACACAACAACTACAGAACCTCGGGACCTTCAGATTTCAGAGGAGATTTTTAAAGTCATTTTGCTATTTAAGTCTATATAAACCATGTGACCCCGGGGCGTGGCCAGTTTTGATTCCAGGGGCATCATTTTAACAATCTTTGTAGAGGACCACTATACAATGTTATATACCAAATAGGAAACCTCTGGCCCTTGTGGTTTCAGAGGAGAAGGTTGTTAAAGTCAGTTTGCTATTTAAGTCTATATAAACCATGTGATCCCCGGGACGTGGCCAGTTTTGACCCCAGGGGCATAATTTGAACAATCTTTGTAGAGGACCACTATACAATGGGGTTACCAACCAAATACAAATCTATGGGCTTTGCGGTTTCAAAGGAAAATATTTTTAAAATCATTTTGCTATTAAAGTCTATATAAACCATGTGACCCCCGTGGCGTAGCCAGTTTTGACCCCAGGGGCATCATTTGAACAATCTTTGTAGAGGACTACTATACAATGTTACATACCGAATAGGAAACCTCTGGGCCATGCGGTTTCAGAAAAGAAGATTTTTAAGTCATCGTGCTACATGTATTTAAGTCTATATAAATCATGTGACCCCGGGGGAATGGTCAGTTTAGACCCCAGAGGAATAACTTTAACAGCCTTTGTAGAGGACCACTAGACAATGTCACATATCAAATATGAAAGCTCTGAACCATGTGGTTTTAGTGGAAAAGATTTTTAAAGGTGTCACTTTACATCTATCTTTAGCTCTGGTGACCTACATATCCAGTGAACCAAAATGATTTGAACAACATTGACAGAGGGTCACCCAAGGATAATTCCTGTGAAGTTTCGTGAAAATCTGCCAAGCAGCTTTGGAGGAGATGGAGATTGAATGAAAATGCTGACGCACGACGGACGACGCACGACGGACAAAAGGCGATCACAAAAGATTACCATGAGCACGTTGAGCTCAGGTGAACTAAAAAAGTATTTGATGGTTCTTAAGATGAAAGAATATTCATTGTAAGGGACATACGGGTTGAATTATTCTTGAGCTGATGATTGTTTGAGAATAAGGTTATGTATTTTAATAAGGCCAACAAAAATAATTCTGTGTTTCGGGCAACCCGAACCTACCCAGCGAAAATTCCCGACCCTAAAGTTTTTAGCGGCGACTGACTTCCGTGACATCCGTACTTGTCAGATTTTAGATAATTTTCAATGTTTTTCGACCAAAATATGTCTTAAATAAAAGTTATTAAAAAAACTCGATCCCGACCCTACCTAACTTTTTTGAGACCGTTGTCCTAAACACACACATAAGCTTTTTGTCACTATTTACAAGAGGCCGATAATAGGCAACTTCAAAATTGTGGATAGTCTACTTTAAAGTTGTGTATAGGCTACTTCTTACCAGCTTTTGCCTCGAATAGATTAATCTGTTCCCCAGCTTTTGTTAAAGAATTAATTTCCATTCATCGAATATCATAAACATTACCATGTGCTCTTTTGTGAACATTAACCATGAAAAACTTTATTTTTTTAATGCAATGATTGGATAGAATTGCTGTTTAATTTACATATAATTGACATTTGTGGTAAGGTATATAATGTTTGGTCTAAATCACAGTTGTATATTTTCTACTTCATAATTGTGTATAGTCTACTTCAAAATTGCGTATAATCTACTTTACAGTTGTGTTTAGAGTACTTTATGATTGTGTATAGACTACTTTACAATTGTATACAGTCTTCATGATTACAAATCAGTTTAAAAAAACAACGTAATTGTATAAAACTGTTGTTAATTCTCTGTGTTTACTTTCTATAAATAGATACGTGAAGGAGAGGCGAACTCAGTTCATTCAGGAGAACGTGATGTTGACGAACTCAGAGAAGGTTCAAATAATTCATAACGAGTGGACAACAACACTTCCCCAGCATATGAAGCAGGTTTGTCAGTTTGTTTATGGTGGTTTTTAGTAGGGCGATTTTGAGAGATTGAATTGGGTGACCTACTTTTTGCTTTGTGGGCTACGAAGCACTAACAATCAATACCCACAATTATACTCTCTTGCGGCTATTTTGGCCCTTTCAGGATTAGTCGACACGTTGACTGTTATGCGTTTGCATTAAATAGTTTGTATAGAAACCTATAATATCTACCAAGATGTTGAAAGTAGGGAGTATAACAATAAATAGTTTGATTTGTCTTGTGTAAAAATGGCATTGCAGGCATACGATTTCAGTAAAATATTTCCTTTCTGTTAGAAATTGTTGCAATGTATTTTCTTTGATTTTGGTTTCTTTCCTTTTCTTGCCAATAGTCTTTCTACGCTTTCAGCGTTTTGATTCTTCCCTCAAGGGGAATGATGGAGGGCCCTTCAGAGGGGGGGGGAGGAGGGAGGGATACCTTTATAATTCTTAATTTAAATTGCGTATGTACATCAATTATTTTCAAAATAAGCAGATGAAAGTGACAATTTAACTGGAAAGCAGACAGATAAACATAAAAATGACAAAGGAAACACTAAAATATTGAATAAATCAATAAATTTAAGTATTGACTTTTGCATCGTTTATCAGTGTTGTGTAACCTAAAACAACTGGCAGGTCAATGGATATGCAGCTGTTCATCTGAAAACTAGTTTGTGATTTAATATTAGCCAAGTATGCATCTGGTCATTTCTGGATGGGTTGTGAAATAACTTGGCAGATATATTCTCCATCATGAGACATTGTCCTGCACAAGATCCAGGTCCATACCTACAAGGTCAAGGTCACAAGCTCAAGAATTGGTGTGTTTTTTTGTCTAGTCAATAACTCTTTTCATTTCTGGATGGACTGTGAAATTACTTGGTAGAAATGTTCACCATCGTGAATTTATTAACAGATTGACAAATGCCTGCAGTGGGTAAGCAGCTATCTTTCATTCTAACATGATACTCGCTAATTTTTCTATAGGCAAAGAACAAAATTATCGTTAAACTACCCAATAAACAACACAAAAGGTAGTCCTAATTCTGAGCAGAGCATAGTAAAAAGCAGTTCCAATTACAAGTGCAAAAATATACGTCAAATCATGTTAGAATTGAAAGAATTTTGCGCTTTATCATTGTTTATCGGGCATTAAACAACTCTTTTTTGTTCTGATGCACAGAAATTAAACAACTTTGGCCAACGTCTCTTGGTTTAGTTCCTATGCATCAGAACTTCAAATCGTTGTTTATTTGCCGATCAACATTGATAATGCGAAACTTATTTCTTAAATCATGTCCTTTATTAAGAGAATGACTGTGGTCCTGTGCAAATTATCAGAACACTGGCACCAAACAATCAATAAACGTAAGTGCTTAGTATCTAAGTAACTTTAGACTGCATTTTTATTATATCTTGAAACTCTAAAACCATACAAATTGTTTCCACCCATTGTTTTGAATGAACATTTATGTCAGCTTTACTAAATACACTCACTTGTGGTGATTTTTAACTGCTAATACATTTCTGTGACAAGTCCCAATCACCAGGGGCATCTGTGTCCTATGGAGACATTTCTAGTTTCTTAATGATTCCAAAAATATATTTTTACTAATTGAAACATATACCCCAGAAAAATAGGAAATTGTCTTGTTTTGATATTATGTCTGTGTATGCAAAATACCATTTATATGCCCCCTTCTACAGGAATTTCAATAAACACAAAAGTGGAACTTATTAGTAATATTTGATTTTTTCCCCAGAAATACATTGATGAGGCACAGAGGGACAGGGATCGTTATAACCGAGAAATGGAGGAATATAAAAAAAAGAGAGGCTGACATGCAGCAGCTAGGTAATTTCAAACAGGGAGGAATATAGGAAAGGAGAGGCTAACACGCAGCAGCTAGGTAATTACAAACAGGGAGGAATATAGGAAAGGAGAGGCTTACACGCAGCAGCTTGGTAAGTCAAACAGAGAGATGGAGAAATATAGGAAAGGAGAGGCTAACACACAGCAGCTTGGTAAGCTCAAACAGTAAGGTGGAGGAATATAGGAAAGGAGAGGCTAACACACAGCAGCTTGGTAAGTTCAAACAGAGAGATGGAGGAATATAGGAAAGGAGAGGCTAACACACAGCAGCTTGGTAAGTTCAAACAGAGAGATGGAGGAATATAGGAAAGGAGAGGCTTACACACAGCAGCTTGGTAAGTTCATACAGAGAGACGGAGGAATATAGGAAAAGAGAGGCTAACACACAGCAGCTTGGTAAGTTCAAACAGAGAGATGGAGGAATATAGGAAAGGAGAGGCTAACACACAGCAGCTTGGTAATTTCAAACAGTAAGATGGAGGAATATAGGAAAAGAGAGGTTAACACCCAGCAGCTTGGTAAGTTCAAACAGAGAGATGGGGGAATATAGGAAAGGAGAGACTTACACACAGCAGCTTGGTAAGTTCAAACAGAGAGATGGAGGAATATAGGAAAAAGAGAGGCTTCCACACAGCAGCTAGGTAAGTCGGGTCTTTTTCTAAAAGCATCATGGATCAGAATATCTTACCCAAATGCAAGATATTGCTGTTTTCTTCCAATTCTACAATAAATTTCCCTCTGCTACAGAGCTTGATTAGATATTTTTAAGTCTTGAAGAAATTTACATCAAGAAAAAAATAAACAAAATCATAAAAAAACTCCCAATTACATAAAAAAAAAACTACTGATTACATTTGGACTTCTTATGCAATTTTATTGACTTGTTAAAGGAAAGTGATACTGACATAAAGATTTCGAGGTTTGAGTGTGAAACTAGTGTATCTGATAAAGAAATGTTAAGCATATACAACAGTTTCATGCTTAACATTTGATTTATCTGTACATTCATTTCCCAATTTGGCAAATTTTACGTTCAGAAATTCCCAATTTCAAAATAGGTACTTTTTCTGAAAAAGGCCGGAAAAAGGCCTTGATAAGTTCAAACGGCATTTAGAGAACATGCCCTAAATGTATGCTACCATTCAACTGTATAATTGACCAAACGATATTGGATTAACAATTAACTACGCCTACCTAGGTCAATCTAAAACATAGATGGTTTACAGTATACAAATGTTTTAACAAAACATCTTAATCCAACAATTATGTCCTTGCCGTCTGAATCACTGAACCCATTGTCAATCAAATTTTGTTGGTGGTTCAAATTTCTTTTTGTGCTCGCATTCTTGTATTTACTCGCCTTAATAGCTCATGGTTGGATCATAATTGAACATGGTTACTGCAAATGGTAATGATAAGATTCGATTATTTGAATACCTGACCGAATATTCAAACAGTACATAGGTATTTAAATCACAATCTAAATAAATACACAACTGACACAAAATTAGCCGGTCAGGTCCGTTGGACTGATAATTTTCAGGAAGTCTGTTTGCACCTCATTGTTTCAATATAAAAATTTCAATATTTATGAAAAATAAGTAAAAACAATATAAAATACTTATCAGTTTTGTAAAACATTGTAGATACCCACATTTTTGTGTCAGATATGTCTGACAGTTTTCACAGTATTTGACATTGGCTACTGAGATGTATTATTGAAGTTCAGTTAACCGATTTATGCTCGGCAGAATAATTACATTGTGTCTTTGTTGTTTCAGATTCTGCACCTTCAAGTAATGCTGACCACAATTCAATGGTGAGTCATACAGACTCCATACAAGACATTAACACTTCAAACAACTCTTTCAACAATTTTGATGGATTTACTGCCATGTGCTTAATTTTCTTGTGCAAAGGATAACTCCGTTAAAAAGTAATGATTGAAATTATGTCTTATAGCAAGTGCTAAAGTGAAGAATTAAAACTCTTTCTACAATATTTGTAGTGATATTACAACCCTATTTGCAGACCTAAATGTGGAAAAAAAATAGCGCAAAAACTGCCTTTTTCCTTGATAAAGACTTCATTTTTCGTCTAACCGTGGCCAAACTTTCACAGTTTGTATGTGACCATAACATTTCAGCTAAAAGCAAGAATGAGCCAGATAAGGCCACAAATAGCTGAATTATGGCCCCTTGTTTGTGGGAAAAAATG
The DNA here is from genome assembly GCA_027627225.1 of Congeria kusceri. NCBI lineage: Eukaryota > Metazoa > Mollusca > Bivalvia > Myida > Dreissenidae > Congeria > Congeria kusceri. The sequence continues at coordinate 182,275 of JAPFQT010000176.1, forward strand.
CAAAAAATGCCTTTTTCCTTAATAGAGACTCTACTTTTCATCCCATCTTGACCAAACTTTGACAGTTTGTGTGAGACCATGAAATCTCAGCAGAAGCCAACAATGCGCCATATTGGACCACAAACACCTGAGTTATGACCCCATGTTTGTGAAAAAAGCATGAATTGCCTTTTTAGCTCGACTATTTGAAGAATAGGTGAGCTTTTCTACTACCCCAAGCGTTTGCGTGCTCGTCTAAATTTGGTTAAAGTTTTTATTCAAAAGTCTGGTAACTTCAATACTACACAAACTATTCACTTGAAACTTCGAATATACCTTTGTTATCAACTCCAGTATCAGGGTGAACATTCCCCATAACACTGTTTTGTATTTTGACAGAGTTATGCCCCTTTATCACATTGCTTTTTTCTGGTTAAAGTTGATATTAAAAAGTTTTGTAACTTCAAAACTGCATAAGTAATTCACTTGAAACTTGGAACTAACCTTTGTCATCAACTCTAGTATCAGGGACAATATTACTCATAACTCTGTTTTGTATTTTGACAGAGTTATGCCCCTTTTTCACATAGATTTTCTGGTTTAAGTTTATATTCAAAAGTTTTGTAACTTCAAAGCTACATAAGTTATTAACTTGAAACTTGGAACTAAACTTTGTCATCATTTATTAACCTGAAACTTGGAACTTTCCTTTGTCATCAACTCTAATATCAGGGGCAACATTACCCATAGCTCTGTTTTGTATTTTGACAGAGTTAGCCCACTTTTTACACTTTTTACATAGACTTTGTGGTTAAAGTTTTTATTCCGAAAATTCATAAATTATACAAGGATTTTCTTAAAAGTTTTATATTTTAACAAATTTATGCCCCTTCTACTATCCGAAATATGTACCAACTGAAATACCTCGAAAAGTCGAGCGCGCTGTCCTCTGACAGCTCTTGTTCCTGCATAGAGACATTTTTCATCCAACCAAACTTCCACAGGTTTTGTATGACCATTAGATCTTAACAGAAGCCACAAATGGATTAGACCAGGCCACAGACACTGGAGTTATTGCCCCTTAATTGTGCAAATAAATGCTTAAGTGGACTTTATGCAGGATAAAGGCTTCATTTTTCACCCAATTTGGACCAAACTTGCAAAATTTGTCTATGATGAAAAGATCTCTGGCAAAATCGAATATAAGAAGGGTACATGGTAATGCACTTCATTCAGGGCCCAGTTGCACAAAACTTTAATGGCCAATGAAGCTAACTGCCGGTTAACTTGAAATGTAATTACAATTTATTTTAAAAGCAACTGGCTTAGCAAACATTTCAAAATTATTTTAACATAGCAATGTGTTTAGAATAAATCTCAGTTTCAAATTTAACGTTTAATTGACATAAAAAACTGTATCCAAAAGTTAACGGCTGTAAGCTTAACTGGCCGTTAAAGTTTTGAGTAACTGGCCCAGAACAAGATGGCAGGCATGGCATTACTTTTGCACAGTTGTTGCCATTATCTTGTCTGCACTTCAGCATTAACACTATGCCTCTGAAACTGCTTGCGAAAAATGGAAACCAGTGTAGAGAAAATGTACTCAGTGCCTTCTAGTTTGATGAAATTTTTTCACGCTTTTCACAACAGTAAGGTGTTTGTCAGAACTCTGGTGTGCCCTGTGGGCCATCATGACCTTGTTGTTTTGATATAATGTTTATGTGTATGCAAAATACCATTGGTATCCCCTTAAACAGTAATATCAATAAACACAAAGGTGGAACTAATTAATACGAATATTTCACTTTGATCCCGATATGCATCGACACGGCACAGGAGGACAGTGATAGTTATGACCGAGAGATGGAGGCATATATAAAAAGAGAGGTCAACACGCAGCAGCTTGGTAAGTTCAGACAGAGTGTTTGAGGAATACAGGAAAAGTGAGGCATCCACTTAGCAGCTTGGTAAGTTTAAACAGAGAGATGGAGGAATATAGGAAAAGAGACGCTAACACGCAGCAGCTTGGTAATTTCAAACAGAGAGATGGAGGAATATAGGAAAAGAGAGGCTAACATGCAGCAGCTTGGTAAGTTCAAACAGAGAGATGGAGAAATATGCAAAAAGAGAGGCTAACACACAGCAGCTTGGTCAGTTCAAACAGAGAGATGGAGGAATATGGAAAAAGAGAGGCTAACACACAGCAGCTTGGTAATTTCAAACAGAGAGATGGAGGAATATGGAAAAAGAGAGGCTAACACACAGCAGCTTGGTAAGTTCAAACAGAGAGATGGAGGAATATGGAAAAAGAGAGGCTAACACACAGCAGCTTGGTAAGTTCAAACAGAGAGATGGAGGAATATGGAAAAAGAGAGACTAACACACAGCAGCTTGGTACGTTCAAACACAGAGATGGAGGAATATGGAAAAAGAGCGGCTAACACGCAGCAGCTTGGTAACTTGAAACAGAGTGATGGAGGAAGATGGAAAATAATACAGGCTCACACGCAGCAGCTTGGTAAGTTCAAACAGAGAGATGGAGGAATATAGGAAAAGAGAGGCTAACACACAGCAGCTTGGGAAGTCAAACAGAGAGATGGAGGAATATAGGAAAAGAGAGGCTAACACACAGCAGCTTGGTTAGTTCAAACAGAGAGATGGAGGAATATGGAAAAAGAGAGGCTAACACACAGCAACTTGGTAAGTTCAAACAGAGAGATGGAGGAATATGGAAAAAGAGAGGCTAACACACAGCAGCTTGATAAGTTCAAACAGAGAGATGGAGGAATATGGAAAAAGAGAGGCTAACACACAGCAGCTTGATAAGTTCAAACAGAGATATGGAGGAATATGGAAAAAGAGAGGCTAACACGCAGCAGCTTGGTAACTTGAAACAGAGTGATGGAGGAAGAGGAGTATAGGAACGGAGAGGCTAACACACAGCAGCTTGGGAAGTCAAACAGAGAGTTGGAGGAGTATAGGAAAGGAGAGGCTTACACACAGCAGCTTGGTAAGTTCAAACAGAGAGATGGAGGAATATTGGAAAGGAGAGGCTAACACACAGCAGCTTAGGAAGTCAAAAAGAGAGATGGAGGAGTATAGGAAAGGAGAGGCTTACACACAGCAGTTTGGTAAGTTCAAACAGAGAGATGGAGGAGTATTGGAAATGGGAGGCTAACACACAGCAGCTTGGGAAGTCAAACAGAGAGATGGAGGAATATAGGAAAGGAGAGGCTTACACACAGCAGCTTGGGAAGTCAAACAGTAAGATGGAGGAATATAGGAAAAGAGAGGCTTCCACGCAGCAGCTTGATAAGTTCAAACAGAGAGATAGAGGTATATAGGAAAAAGAGAGGCTAACACGCAGCAGCTTGGTAAGTTCAAACAGAGTTATGGAGGAATATAGGAAAAGAGAGGCTGACACACAGCAGCTTGGTAAGTTCAAACAGAGAGATGGAGGAATATAGGAAACAGAGAAGCTAACACGCAGCAGCTTGGTAAGTTCAAACAGAGTTATGGAGGAATATAGGAAAAGTTCAAACAGAGTTATGGAGGAATATAGGAAAAGAGAGGCTAACACACAGCAGCTTGGTAAGTTCAAACAGAGAGATGGAGGAATATAGGAAAAGAGAGGCACACAGCAGCTTGGTAAGTCAGGCCTTTTCTATAAGCATCATGATCAAAACTAGTTTCCCCTTTCCAATGCAAAATATAGCTGTTTGTTTCCTATTCTACAAAAAATTTCTGTCTGCTACAGAATTCAATTTGATATTGAAACAATCATGAAGAAAATTACATCAAGAAATAATTCAATAACAAAAGCATAAAAACTCCCAATGACATTTGGACTTATGCAATTTTCTCTACTAATCAATACAAATTGATAAGGACATCAACATTCATCCGTGCATTCCTCTCCCACTTTGGCACATTTTACGTTCAGAAATTCCCAATTTCCAAGCAGGTACTTTTTCCTAAAAAGGTCAGAAAAATGCTTGGGTAAGTTCAAACAGCAACAAGAAAACATGTTCAAAATATATGCCATAAGGTCAAATGTATAATTGACCGAACCACATAAATTGGATATTGGATTTGTAAGCACACTACACGGGCCAATATGTGACAAACACAGTTTACAGTATACAAATGTTTAGACATTTCCATCATACAGTGATGTCCTAGCTTTCTTAATTGCCAAACGCAATGTCAATCGAATCTTGGTCTGTCTATTTTCTTTTTGTGCTCCCATTGCTTTATCAGCTCGCCTGAGCTCGTTTATCGTAATTAAACATAGTTTCTGCTACTTGTAGTGAAACAAAGCTTTGGCTACTGAAAAGTATCAGTTTAGTTAATAGGGCCCATATTCGCTAACCCATTCTTAGACTTAAGAATAAAGCATGGAATTGGACTAAAGAAAACATAATTCCTAAATATTCTAGATATCAGTATTGATCATGTGTTTGTCATTATAAAATCATTCTAAATGAAAAGTGCTGAAATTAGTTTGGTGAATACCGTGTAAGATTCAAATAAAGAGCAGTCATCTATTAGAATACACAGTTTTAAGAATATTCTAGCCTAGCGATCGCGAAGTCCACTCTGGGAGCGTTCTCAAGATCTCCCCCAAAGACACCAAGTACCAGTTCTACCCAGGAAACGGACTCGAAAGTGTCTCAATTAGCCTCAGGCTTTTGATGCTATGGAACTTAAATAAATAGGTTTAAACTAAGAATATTTTTAAGTCTAAGAATAGGTTGGAGAATACAGGCACTGATTAATGTTCAACAGGGCCATAAAATTCTGGCTTCGATGTTTCAGACTCTACGCCAACCAGTTATGCTGCCCACTACTCAAAGGTGAGTCATAGTCGCCACGCATTGTCCACCAGCCAGGGAAACACAACTCTTTTAACAATGTTTAGCTCACCTGAGCACGAAGTGCTCGGTGAGCTATTTATATAGGGGAACTCTCCTGCTTCGCCTGTCGTCCGTGTGCCGTCAACAATTAGGTTCGTATTCCCGCTGGATACTTCACTTTTTATCCAATCTTAACAAAAATTGCACAGTTTGTGTATGACCATAAAATCTTGGAGGGGATTGTTATTGGGTCAGATCACACCAGTAACACTATAGTTATTGCCCCTTTTTATGCCCCAAAAAGTGCAAAAATGCCTTTTTCCAACATATAGACTGTATTTTCCATCCAATCTTAACCAAACTTTCAAAGTTTGTGTTTGATCGTCAGATCTCAGCAGATGCCAAAAATGGGCCAGATCGTATTTCAAACGTCAGAGTTATTTGCCCTTTGTTTATTAAAAACAATATACAAAAATGGACATTATTCAGGATAGAGACTTCATTTTCATCCAATCTTCACCAATCTTGCACAGTTTGTCTATTACCATAAGATTACAGTTGAAGTCGAACATAAACATCAGACCAGAAACACCGGAGTTATTGCCGTTTGTTTGTGAAAAAAAAATGCAACAATGGACATTATTCAGGATAGAGACTTCATTTTCATCCAATCTTGCACAGGTTGTCTATGACCATAAGATTAAAAATGAAGTCGAATATAAGCAAAATCGGGCCAGAAACACCAGATTTATTGCCCGATGTTCGTGAAATAAATATACAAAAATGGACATTATTCGGGATAGGGACTTCATTTTGCATCCAATCTTCACCAATCATGAAGTCGAATATAAGCATGATCAGGCCAGAAACAGCGGAGTTATTGCCTCTTGTATTTGGAAAAACACATCAACAAGTTATCAATGATTGGCTTGCACACACGATTTTGTATTCAATGGTGTCGAAACTTACACAGTTTACGTATGACCATACATATTGATTGATAAAATTTGATTTCTAACAGTTGCAAACCTTGCATGAAGTTATTTGTACATGCAACATTGATGTCTTCAGAGCCTGCATTAACATCTTTTATCATCATTGGACAGAAAATTATCAAAGAAAGAGCAAACTTGACCGTATAGCACAGCCATCGCAATTATCGCATTGCAATTAGTTCTCTAAAACTGTCTGCGAAAAAGACATCAAAATCTACTGTTTCTGCATTTTCCAGAATTGTCACTGACTTAATGAAAAAGGGTCAGGTAAGAATATTGAGAAAAATGATTTGAGAACCATTAGCAAAAACACCGCACATCCACCACCCAACTTGTACTTTAGTTAGCCCATTGCACTAACCGATTTTTAAATCAAATCGATCCTATCCCCCTTTGCGTATTGTTCATATACATTAATTTTCAAACCTGTCACAACAGTATGTTCTTAATCTGTACCACTTCTCAGGTGGGCACTTTGGGCCATCATGGCCCTCTTGTTATGGAGTTCCTGTCCTTTGCTTTGTTTTCTTGTGCATGGAATAACTCATTAAAAATGAATGAAAGAAATTATTTCTTACAGCAACAAATAATTTTTAGGAGGAAGTGCTAAATTAAATAAACAAAACATTTTTCGCAAATATTTGTTGTGTTACTTCTCTTTGTATGATATATTTTTATTCAATGCATAATAGCTCCAAATATAAAATAATTGATGCGTGTCGTGGGAAACCCGGGCATGTGCGTAAAGTGTCGTCCCAAATTCAGGATGGCACTTTCCGTTTTTATGGTATTTTCTGAAAGTCTCTTCTAAACATAAATCCAGTGTGGGCGGAAAGTGTCGTCCCAGTATAGCCTGTGCGGACTGCTCAGGCTAATCTGGGACGAAAATTTATTCACTTTATGCATATGCATTAAGTCCGGTTTTTTTTACGACACGCCTCAATTAATATTTAGCTCACCTGCGCACAAGTGTTGAAGAAAAGTTGAGTTATTGTGATGGACACTGCCCTGTCCCTTGTTCGTGTCCTTTGTTCTTGAAGGGACAGTTACACAATCAACATTGTTGAAAGAGTTGCGTTTCCCTGGCTGTTTTTCTGAGCAAAAGATTTATCCAACGTTTGTTCCTCTCCACCCTGGTGTATAAATGGGTACCTGTCAGGGAAATAAGTCAATGTGCCGTGGCTGCATAAATATGGGATATGACCCAGTGACCAGGGGATAAATGTGATAAATGTGAAAGTCGGCTGAAGATGTATATCACTATTAGACTATAAACCTATCCATTACTTTACCTTTTCCTCTCTCACATTGCTCCAGTCCAATTGAAGTTGATCTAGGTAGAATTTTGGTTTTCATGGCAACCAAAAACAGCAACCGAAAGAAAAATCTTGAAAAAATGTTGACCAAAAGTGCCGCCAAAATTTCAAAAGAATTTTGCAGAAATATTCCTTGGAAGACCCACTTCTTAATTTCTTAAAATCTTTTTTAAGGGCGGGGAAGTTTGCCTATTTTTTTAATACATTGGGCTATGCATGGATCTACTTTGTAATTTTTTTCGGCGTAGCTGTCTAAGATCACTTTTGACCTAGATTTCTTGCGATAATTTTATGCAGTAGGAAAACTGAATGCCAATAGAATTGGGCAAATTTTCTAATTTTAGGGAATGCAAACTTACAACAATGGTTTGCTGTCTACCAATAACTGTTGCATAATTTTGGGGATTAAAATTTACATAATTGTTTACATAAGCGGTTAAAATATAGTTAAAAACATATCTTCGACATACACTCAAGAACTGAACATAATTATGAACAATTTTATTCATGGTATGTCATAAACACAATGTAATATTCATGCACATAATGAAATAATTATTTTGTTTAGCCTACATCAGCGGCACACTCTATAAATAGCAATTACAATGATCCCATTGGTTGACCAATATCTGAGTTCTCTGAAACATACCTAGATATTAATTCGGCGAAGATTGGTATGAAATGGTCTATTCTAGATAGCGTATTCAACACACTCCAGAGAACGGGTGCATCATTTTAAAACTATCACGCAGTATAGAGCTCTGTGCTAATACACATTCATCAATTAGCGTCCGGAGAATCATAAACCCGAGAATTTCAATCAATGGGGAATTTATATTTATAAACTTACTGTGCATGTTATTTATATTTGAATTGAAGTTGCGTTTTATTAAGAATTATTTATAATTGCACATTTCTATCAACTTCTCCAGTAGATGTTATTCAATCACTAAAATAGTTAACATAAGTCTCGTATTAAGTCAAAATGCTGTTCAAGTTACTTTTACTTCATTTGCATAGCATGAATACACATTGCGCAAAACTAATGATACTTATAGTATATTAATCCACATAGCTATGTACACTTGTCTGCTATATAATAATTTTCATTCCTTAACGCAATTGTTTTCTGACAATGCTTTTTTGTTAAATTTGTCTGACAAATTCATGTAACAGTTATAGTAATGTAATTTACTAGCATTTATGTTATTCATTTATCACCGGTTAAAACAAAGAAGGAATAATCGGTTTATTCACGGTACACATATTAATAATGTTTGAGCTTATCTAAAATTAATTTTGGGTCCGAAAAGTTTTTTTATGGTGTCCGAAAAATCTACAGTCTGAGAAGTATACTTGGTGGGGACCAAAAAAGCTGGGGTCCAAGAAGTCACGTAACCGATCATCTTGTCCCTCGTGTATTATGTTTCGGGTTAAAAATGACATTTCAATATTAATTTCAACGCCGATTGTCTTTTTCAAAGACATTTCTTGTTAGCTTACCTGAGCAAAAAGTGCTCATGGTGAGCTTTTGTGATCGCCTGTTGTCTGTCGTACGTGTGTGCATGCGTGCGTGCGTGCATGCGAGCGTCGTCAACTTTTCATTCAAACAACATCTCCTCCTAAACCGCTTGGCAGATTTTCACCAAACTTCACAGGAACGATCCTTGGTTTCATATTTGATATGTGACATCCTCTAGAGGTCCTCTACAAAGATTATTCCAATGCTGCCCCTGTGGTCAAAACTGGCCACGCCCCAGGGGTCACATGGTTTATATAGACTTATATAGCAAAATGAATTAAAAAATCTGCTCCTCTGAAACCGCAAGGCCTAGAGGTTTCATATTTGGTATGTAACATTGTATAGTGGTCTTTTACAAAGGTTGTTCAAATGATGCCCCTGGGGTCAAAACTGGCCACACCCCAGGGGTCACATGGTTTATATAGACTTAAATAGAATAATGATTTTAAAAATCTTTTCTGAAACTGCAAGGCCCAGAGGATTTGCTATGTAACATTGTATAGTGGTCCTCTACAAAGAGTGTTCAAGTGATGCCCCTGGGGTCAAAACTGGCCACACCCCGGCGGTCACATGGTTTATACAGACTTAAATAGCCAAATGACTTTCAAAATCTTCTCCTCTGAAACTGTAAGGCCCAGCAGTCTTCATCGTAACTGGATTGCCCGATGCCCGGGACAAGTAGATTTGATTTCGGGCTAGCAGAAAATGCCAGATACTTGCCCGATTGGGCAAGTGTTTTTATACGCTTAATATACTGTGTGGACAATGAAAATCAATTTAAAATAGCTTTTGTGTAGACGCTTATTGAAATATACAGACAATTGATCGTAGTCGATTAAACGGTTCTTTGTTAAAAGCTTTATATTCAGGCTTCTTTAGTTGAAAGGGCAATTTTGGAGTACATGCTAGTTTGTGTGAAAGTGAAGTATAAGTTTGCATATATTTGCATTGTTTCCGATAAGTAGCAAATATATAAATAAGTATTGAAGCTCTGTTGTACGGTGGCATAGATGTGACATGTGCATGTCGTTCCCACGACATCTTAAGTCGTGGGAACGAGATCTTATCTCGTGGGAACGAGATCGTATCTCGTGGGAACGACATAATTATGTCGTGGTAACGACATATTAAGTCGTGGGAACGATATAATTAACTCGTGGAAGTAGTGGGAACGAGATCTTTTCTCGTGGGAACGACATAAATAACTTGTGGGAACGACATATTAAGTCGTGGGAACGAGATAATTGTAACAAAGCATGTTTCAAGATGGCTGAAACAAGAGACGCTTACATAAATATTGTATTTCAATGCTGGATTAAGATTTTCAGAAATTGTTTTTCTACTGCGAGAGCAAGATGGAATTTGATTGGTTCATTAAGTCGTTCCCTCGACAAAAATATCTCGTTCCCACGACATAATTCTGTCGTTCCCACGAGATAAGATCTCGTTCCCACGAGATAAGATCTCGTTCCCACGACTTAATATGTCGTTCCCACGACATAATTATGTCGTTCCCACGATATAATATCTCGTTCCCACGAGATAAGATCTCGTTCCCATGACTTAATATGTCGTAGGAACGACATAAATAAAAACATGCACATGTCACATCTATGCCACCGTACTATTGTGAATATTAAAATAATTCTAAAAGTGAAACTGCTTTGAAATACTGCTCTTTGGTATGAACTATTTTGGAACTACTTTCGTCAAATGTAGCACGCAGTTTAAAAAGGGAAAGTCCGAGAGCGAAATAGAGATTGCTGCACCTGCTCCTTTTTTCTCTTCGCTCTGCTGCCCCTCTGGGGCAGAAATGTTGAATATCTTTTTAAAAAAAAAATTGGCAAATATCCAATAAATATACTTTGTTTTAAAATCCAATAAATAGACTTTGTTTGAAAACCATAATTAGAAGCACTTAAGCGAGTTACCAATTTATTAGAAAATATCAACAAATTGGTCCAGCTTTCCATCCTGCTCCTTATTAGTGGAGCCACATACCTTTTTGACCCTAAATATATACTTGTTTATCGTTTTAATCACATTGTGACGCATGATGCACAAAATATGATGATCGAACCTTATGTATTTTGAGAGAGAACAACAAAAACAAGATGAAATGTTTATAGAAACAAAACAAAAATTTTAAAAATTATCATTTTCTTATATTGCTGTAGAGTACCATATGAAATTAAATATTTCAGACAAGTTAAACAGATATTGGGCAAGTGGTTTTGCTATCAAGCTTGCCAGAACTGGCAAGTGCTTTGAAAAAATTAGCATGAAGACTGAGGCCCAGAGGTTTTATATTTGGTATCTAACATTGTATAGTGGTCCTCAACAAAGATTGTTCAAATTATGCCCCTGGGGTCAAAACTGGCTACACCCCGGGGGTTACATTGTTTATACAGCACTATAATTTCAATAAGCCTCTAACACTCAAAAATGAATACAGCAGGCCACATTCCAGCCAGGTGTATACAGTGTGCTATTTTTTGATCTTATGAAACCAACTAGCCAGTTACACTGTGTTGTGTGGGCGCTTTAGAGAATCAATAGAGATGACCATTGAAATGCATAGAAAATGTTACCCACCAGCATGGTCAATCATGTTGTTGTGTAAGTAAATTAGCTGGATGTAATGTTTAGGCAATGTGTACGAAATGTAGTCAATCAGTCTTAGTATATAAGACTGTCTTATATCATACATTTTCACTTTAGATCAACTACTTTGAATTTGTTTACAGGCGAAGTGTATATTTCTAATTTTATAATGAAATGCCAAATATGAAATGATAGCATTAGATCTATATCTAGTAGAAATGCACAATTTTTTGTAAGATAAAATGATGCAGCAATCGAGTCTGTAGCTCACCGCAGTCTGTTTCACCAGCATGTATACAGAAACATGTAGCATAGAGCCTAAAGTCTAGTCATCTACTTTAAACCTTTCATTTGTACAGTTTAATTAAATGTGTACAGCACACACAAAACTACACATAGATCATGTCTCTCCAACAAATTTCGTTATGCTTTGTTGGCAGCCTCCACCCAAAGACCTCTTCTCAGAAGAACAACTTTTTAGTACCAGATGTTGGACATGAACACTATGCCTCATCAACATGTGGGTGGACATGTGGCACCAGCATAAACCACGAAGGACAGCTTTCTAAATTTGTGTACAGGCTTTGCACTAAAATGAAATGTTTGTGTTGGATGGTGGAAGACGTGAACATTTCAGACATGAAATGAAGTATAAAATAAAGCTTTGTTTAAAGTCATTTTTGATAATTTTGTGATAATATGCCAATAACTTCATTGAAAGAGGTATACATTTAGGTAAACCGTGTCATTATCTATTTCCAGGTTACATTACTTTTGCCACTTATGTTGTGTTTCCTTGATAAATTTTATAGTGTGTGAATTTTATGATTATGTTATGTCATTGGGAAACAATAGAAAAAAAAACTATATAAAACGGCTGTTTATTGTTGTGCTTCTGTTAGCTCTGAAGTACTGTAGATTTTGATTTAGTACACATAAAACGTTTTTAAAATTTGCCCCTGTGCCTTAGTTAAATCCTGGGGAAAGGCCTGGCTATGTACCATTGAATAGTGGTCCTCTACAAAGATTGTTCAAATTATGCCTCTGGGGTCAAAACTGGCCACATCCCGAGGGTCACATGGTTTATATTGACTTGAATAGTACAATGACTTTAAAAATCTTCTTCTCTGAAACGGCAAGTTCCAGAGGTTTCATATTTGGTATGTAACATTGTATAGTGGTCCTCTACAAAGATTGTTCAATTGATGCCCCTGGGGTCAAAACTGTCCATATTGTTTCAATAGACTTAAATAGACAAATGACTTTAAAATCTCCTGAAACCGCAGTGTTTTCATATTTGTAATGTAACATTATATAGTGGTCCTCCAAAAAGATTGTTCAAATTATGCCCCTGGGGTAAAAAGTGGCCATGACACTGGGCGTCACATGATTTATATAAACTTATATGGCAAGTGGGCCTTAAAAATCGTCCTTGTTGAAACCGTAAGGCCCAAAGATTTTATATTTTGCGTGAAACATTGTGGAATGGTCCTCTAAACAGATTGTTCAAATGACGTCCCTGGGGTGAAAAAAGGCCACCCACTTGGGGTCACATGGTTTATATAAATTTAAATAGCAAAATGACTTGAAAAATCTCCTCCGAATCCGCAAGGCCCAGTGGAATCATATTGGGTATGTAACATTGAAAAGTGGGCCACTACAAATATTGTTCAAATTATGCCCCTGGGGTACAAGGTGGCCATGCCCTGTGGGTGACAAGGTTTATATAGACTAAAAAAACAAATGAAACTGCAAGGCCCAGATCTTTATACTCAGGTAATGCGTTTAGTGCCATTTTTCCCTCTTGTTATTAGCCATTATGATGCCTTAAACTCAGGTCAGTTACCTAGGGCCATCATGGCCCTCTTGTTTTTAAATATTTTCCATTACGTTAATCATTTTGGAATGACACTCATTCATTGCTATAGCATATACAATCTGTACTATTTGAGTGACTTTTACAGAATCATCCATTACATACCAGTATATGTAAAATAGCAAATTTGTATGCCTCCACAAAGTGGCAGGCATTAAGCATTGCACTTGTCCGTCTATTTGTCCCCCAAATATATGTGGACTCAACTTCTCTTTAACTGCTTAGCGAATAGCCCTTAAACTTTCACAGCTGATGAACCTTTATGGGCGGGTTATCCTAAAGGAAGGAATTCCGGCTGCGACCAAGTTTTACATCTGTCTTTTGACACATTTCTAGTTTGTATTCAATTTGCAGTAAAGCTCAAGCGCTACAAACATATATCACAACTATTGAAGTTTGGGTGGTGTGTGAAATACGAGTCTTGCTTTAGTTGTACTGTGAAAGTTAAGGTTATGACCGTTGAGGGAAAATAACCTTGTTTTTAAATTCTGGGTACACTATTGGCAGTTACAATTTCCTTATTGAGATTTCGGTATGTGCCACTGCATTCTAGCCCTCTGCCAACTTGCTGAATCTCAGAAGAGCGGGCCTGGGGCCACCTTGGCCCTATTGTTCATATAACATTTTGAGTATTTACCTTTCCAGGTTTTTCTACTAACATTTAAAATCCTCCCTAGCTGTTGCCAAAGAATAAATTTCCATTCATCAAAACACACAAACACTGCGCAAACCATATTATGTGCTCTTTAGTGTAAAATAGGTAAACAGTGCAATATGCGAAATTTAAATTTAACAGTAGATGAATTTGTATATGATTGACATTTGTGGAAAGTTGCAGACATGTCTGAAAGAGCAGGTATACACTAGGCCACACCTTTTTTTAATTGCAGAAAAGGCACGTTGGCAAGCCGAGAGTTGCATTCAAAAAGGTCAAGGACACTAATGCACCAAAGCCCCCAGTTTCTGCATTTATAAGGTGATCAACGACAAGCCCTCTCATAACCATGTTAACTGCTAATCTTATTGGTCTTACATGTAATCTACATTGAAATTTTTTTAATTATACTTGTCTGAAACCACTTGCTAGATTTCATAAGTGCAAGTACTTAATAACAATGACAAATGACAAAACCATTAACATTCACAAGTACAATTACAAATGACAATATAATTAACATCTACAAATACAATTACAAATGACAATATAATTAACATCCACAAATACAATTACAAATGACAATATAATTAACATCCACAAGTACAATTACAAATGACAATATAATTAACATCCACAAATACAATTACAAATGACTATATAATTAACATCCTCAAATACAATTGCAAATGACAATATAATTAACATCCACAAATACAATTACAAATTACAATATAATTAACATCCACAAGTACAATTACAAATGACTATATAATTAACATCCACAAGTACAATTACAAATGACAATATAATTAACATCCACAAATACAATTACAAATGACAATATAATTAACATCCACAAATACAATTACAAATGACTATACCATTAACCATCTTAATTCAATTACAAATGACAATATAATTTACATTGATAAGTACAATTACAAATGACAATAATTAACATTGATAAGTACAATTACAAATGACAATATAATTTACATTGATAAGTACAATTACAAATGACAATATAATTTACATTGATAAGTACAATTACAAATGACAATATAATCAATATGCACAAGTACAATTACAAATAGTACAATTGCAAATGACAATAAATTATAAATGCACTATGTAATATAAACGTTAGATCATATGAATCCTTTCATATTTCTTTGTGTTTGTTTTCTAAACTTAGAATTTTCTTCAGAAGAACCCATCTATGAAATATGTTGAGCTTATAAGCGGGATGAGTCTTGTGTGGCATAAACTTCCAGAACATAAGAAGGAGGTAGGTTGGTCTTTTGTTGCATTTTTTCACTAGTATCATAATTAAAACAATAAACCAATATATTGTATTGCATTGCAATATGCGTTTTCCATATTGTATAGCAAAACAACTTTGGTCATGACAATATTTTACCACAGGATAACTAGTAATCAAATCTGTGAAAAAGCAGTCTGACTTTTTCTATAGAAGAGTATGTACTAATAAAGTTTCTTTTTTTTTTTAACCTAAACAATACAAATTGTTACATTAGAGTGGGCTCACATAAACCGGTATCAAGTAAGCATTTGATTTTCCTTTAGATTTAAACGTGAAATAATTGTTTTATGTTACATTATTTATTTGAGGCGTGTCGTGGGATTTTCAGGCTTAATGCCTGTGCGTAAACTGTCATCCCGGATTAGCCTGTGTAGTCCGCACAGGCTAATCTGGCATGGCGCTTTACGCTTTTATGGTATTTTCTGTTTTAATGAAGTCTCTTCTAAACAAATCCACTGTATGCAGAAAGTGTCGTCCCAGATTAGCCTGTGTGGACTGCACAGGCTAATATGGGACGACACTTGACTGACATGCATTAAGCAAGATTTTCCACAACACGCCTCTTTTCTTTTATATGTCCAAATTGTTGTGTATCATGCATGCTGTGTCATTATTCATGTCTTGGATATTAACATGTTGCAACATGAGCTTTCTTCTTGGCAATATTTGCAATGCAGTGTTTGCCATATTGTTGCAGTCCTAATTATTAATGTAGCAATATATGTACCTAGCGTTGACCAGATATGACAGTTAGTCACAGTTTATTCTGAATAAAGTTCAGGATTTTTCTGACAGGAAGATAAAATGGCATTACCTTTCTTGAAACGTTATTAATGTGAACTTGATAAGAAACGGTGCTGTATGTTATTAAAAAAAAACATGCACCCACGTGTTTCTGACTGCAACTGAAATTTCAATGATCATAAAAAGTAGTGTCAGTACTATAGAACACTTTTTATTTTATGCTTTCCAGTAATTTATAGGGAAGTATCAGTGAAATAAAATAGATAATTCACTGTTTAAAACCGTTATAAATTACCACTCTGGTAATTTTCGCTGTTTCACACTGGTTCCTGATTTAATACAGTAAATGAAATGGACCGTCAATGATGCCGAAATCAAAATTAAGAAATGACGTCATTATTTTGACGTCATGACGTTATAATTCTCGCAGTATTTTCACATTAGACGTATTTTGATAGCACTTACATTGTAACAAAACAACTTAAAAAAGCATAAAATAAAAATAAATTTTGTTGGTTTTGGTAGAATATCGAGTATTCATTCACTCATGATCATACAAAAAATATTTTAATATAAATTTTTATGATAACTTGTGAATTAAAATCAATATTCTACTAAAACCAACAAATATCCTCTTTATAATTCTTGATTTTCATCCAGCAATACATGAACGCTGCGCAGGAAGACCGTTTGCGCTACATCGTGAGCTGAAGGCATACAAGAAAACTGAGTCATATAAACAGTTTCAGAGTAAGTTCAAACACTAACAAACGATGCTGTCATTGGAATGAATAATTTTTCCCATCGTGCCCCCCATTCTTATAGCAGCTCTCATTACCATTAATTAGGTCATTGTTTGGTAAAATTGAAGATGTACAGTTAGGGGCAGAAAAATGAAACAGATCTGTAATCTCGTACAGTAAGGCCAGTGCTGAAAATACACGCAGTTTCAAAACAATTTACCTGACATTTAAGAGCTGATATTTGGTGGAAATAGACCACTGAAAATACCATTTAAAAAAATACATGGACTGACATTTATAATTAGAAAGTAAACACTACATATTGTCGAGTACAGGTTTCTGTCAACACAAATTAGTGTGACATTTACTTTAATTTTGTTATGTTTTTGTCTGCCCCTTACTGTAGCACCCTAGTACCTATGGGTATATCTATCCGCATTGTCATTCATCTGTATGCCATAAACAGTTGCCTCGCAGACACAATAGATATTCCTTTGTTTTTATTCAATCTTAAACAAAACACTTAAAAAATTGACAAACATTGGTTATCATATGCGACAACAACCAGAAGCCAATACTTATTATGTGTAAACAGGGTTCGTATTCACAAAATTCCTCAGTGGAAACTTATAGTAAGTAAATTTCTTAAAATCATTAAAGTGCTTAAGACTGTAGCTGGTTTTTATTTAATGTTTATTGTGTATTAAACTACTTTAAACTGGTTAAGAATCATTAGATGTTTTTATTTTCACCATATTTAAAATATAAAATACTGATTTTCACATAAAAGCTTGTATTTTTGACTTAAGTAGAACTTAAGTTAAGAATTTTCCTTATTCACTTTGTGGATATGGGCCTAGAATCATATGTTGGACAGGATCATTACATTACACCTATGTTGTTTCAGACTCGACATTGCCCAGTAGCACGCAAAAGGTGGCCTTTGTTCCCCATGCGACATTTTCCAGTAGCATGCCACAGGAGCCCAATGTTGTTCCAGTCTCGACATTGTCCAGTAACATGCCAGTGGAGATCAATGTGATTTCAGACTCAACATTTTATAGTTACATGCCAAAGGAGCCCAATGTTGTTCCAGACTTGACATTGCCCAGTAACATGCCAAAGGAGCCCAGTTTTGTTCCAGACTTGACATTTTCCAGTAGCATGCCACAGGAGCCCAATGTTGTTCCAGTCCGACATTGTCCAGTAACATGCCAGTGGAGATCAATGTGATTTCAGACTCAACATTTTCTAGTAACATGCCAAAGGTCTTGCATGTTGTCCAGACGTGAAATTGCCCAATAGAGTGGAAAAGGTGGCATTTGTTGATCCCGACTCGCCCAGTAGATTGCGAAATGTGGCATTTGATGTTCCCGACTCGACATTGCCCAGTAACATGCCAAAGGAGCCCAATGTTATTTCAGAAACGACATTGCCCATTAACATGCCATATGAGCCCAATTTTATTTTAGACTCGACATTGCCCAGTAACATGCCAAAGGAGCCCAATGTTATTTCAGATTTGGCATTGCCCAATAACTTGCCAAAGGTGAGTCACACAGTCACCTTGAAGGTCAATAAGACCTAACATGTTACAAAAGTTATTCAGCTTAAAGTGAAGTTTGACTTATCCTATACCCTATTTATCCCATATCCTACTCATCCCTTACCCTACTTATTCCATACCGTACTCATCCCGTACCCTACTAATTCCATATACTACTGATCTTGTACCCTACTCATGCCATACCCAACTCATTCTGTACCCTACTCTTACCATACACTACCCATCCTATATCCTACTCATCCCATCCCGTTCTCATCCCTTGCCCTACTCATCCCATACTCTTCTCATCCTATACCCTACTTACACCGTGCCCTATTCATCCCATACCCTACTCATCCCGTACTGTATTCATCCCATTCCCTACTCATCCCATATCCTACTCATCTCATCCCCTACTCATCCTATGCACTACTCGTCCGATACCCTACTCAACCCATACCCTACTCGTCTCATATCCTACTTATCCCATACACTACTCTTCCCATACCCTACTCATCACATATCCTACTCAACCCATACCCTACTCATCCCATATCCTACTCATCCCAATATCCTACTCAACCCATACCCTACTCATCCCATATCCTACTCATCCCATACACTACTGTTCCCATACCCTACTCATCCCATAACCTACTCATTCTATACCTAATCATCCCATACCCTACTCATCTCATTACCTACTCATCCCATACCCTACTCATCCCATACCCTTCTCATACCGCTGATCCCATACCCTACTCATCTCATGCTCTACTCATCCCATACCCTGCACAACCCATACCCTACTCATCCCACTGATCCCATACCCTACTCATCCCATACCCTACTCGTCCCATACCCTAATCAACCCATGCCGTGGTCAGCACATACCCTACTCATCCCACTGATCCCATACCCTACTCATCTCATATCCTACTCATCAAATACCCTACTCAACCCATACCCTACTCATCCCGCTGATCCCATATCTTACTCATCTCATAACCTACTCATCCCATACCCTACTCATCCCATAGCCTACTCATCCCATACCCTACTCAACCCATGCCGTACTCATCCAGCTCATCCCATACCCTACTCAGCCCATACCCTACTCATCTCGCTGATCCCATGCCCTACTCATCCCATACCCTACTCATCGCATACCATACTCAACCCATGCCGTACTCATCCAGCTCATCCCATACCTTACTCGTCTCATAACCTACTCATCCCATACCCTACTCAACCCATGCTCTACTCATCCCGCTGATCCCATACCCTACTCATCCCATAACGTACTCATTCCACACCCTACTCATCCCATACCCTACTCATCCCATACCCTACTCAACCCATGCCCTACTCATCCCGCTCATCCCATACCATACTCATCTGTAAGGCTAACACGTTTCCAATTGTTTGTAAATGTTTAAACGAAATGAGATATACGAAATGTCACCGTTTAATCAGTATACCTCTAGCCCTATAAAGGCAAAAGTGTCATCGTTGTTGTGAAACTGAAAGTAATCATTTTTATCACTTTCTTGTGCGGAATATTACTCCATTAGTTTCAAAGGCATTCGAATGGAATTTCATATAATGATAGAGGACAATAAGAGGAAGTGCAGAGCACAAGGATCCTAACTCTTTCTTCAATATTTATTGAGTTATTGCCCTTACTTTTATTTTCTTGTGCGGAGCATAACTCCATTAGTTTTGAAGGAATTCAAATGAAACTTCATATAATGATAGAGGACAATGGAAGGAAGTGCAGAGCACAAGGACCACACCTCTTTCTTCAATATTTATGAAGTTATTGCCCTTTTGTTAATTTTCTTGTGCAGTGCATAACTCCATGAGTATTGAATTGGTTTAAAATAAAACCACATATATTGATAGAGGATGTCGAGAGGAAGTGCAGAGTACAAGGACCATAACTCTTTTTGCATACTGAATACATACCATACTGAATTCAAACCCTGCTGAATACATACACTACTGAATACATACCCTACTCATCACATACCCTTCTGAATACATACCCTACTCATCACATATCCCACTGAATACATACCCTACTGAATACATACCATACTCATCACATGCCCTACTGAATACATACCATACTCATCACATACCCTACTGAATACATACCATACCCATCACATACCCTACTGAATACATACCCTACTGAATATATACCCTACTCATCACATATCCTACTGAATACATACCCTACTCATCACATACCGTACTGAATACATACCCTACTCATCACATACCCTACTGAATACATACCATACTCATCACATATCCTACTGAATACATACCCTACTCATCCCATACCCTACTGAATACATACTAAACTGAATACATACCCTACTCATCACATACTTACTGAATACATACCCTACTGAACTTACCATACTGGATACATACCCTACTCATCACATACCCTATTCATCACATACCCTCCTGAATACATACCCTACTCATCACATACCCTACTGAATACATACCATACTCATCCCATACCCTACTGAATACATACCCTACTCATCCCATACCCTACTCATCACATACCTACTCATCACATACCCTACTCATCACATACCCTACTGTATACATACCCTACTCGTCACATACCCTACTGAATACATACCCTACTCATCCCATACCTTACTCATCACATACCCTACTGAATACATACCCTACTCATCCCATACCTTACTCATCACATACCCTACTGAATACATACTATACTCATCACATACCCTACTGAATACGTACCTTACTCATCACATGCCGTACTCACCACATACCCTACTGAATACATACCCTACTAATTACAAACCATACTCATCACATACGCTACTCATCACATACCCTACTCATATCCTACTCATCACATGCCCTACTCATATCCTACTCATCACATGCCCTACTCATATCCTACTCATCACATACCCTACTCATAATCTACTCATCACATACCCTACTGATCACATACCCTACTCATATCCTACTCATCACATACCCTACTCATATCCTACTCATCACATACCCTACTGAATACATATCCTAGTAATCACATACCCTACTCATCACATACCCTACTGAATACGTATCCTAGTAATCACATACCCTACTCATCACATACCATACACATCACATACCCTACTCATACCATACTAATCACATACCCTACCCATACCCTACTCATCACATACCCTACTTATATCCTACTCATCACATACCCTACCCATACCATACTCATCACATACCCTACTCATACCTACTCATCACATACCCTACTCATCACATACCCTACTCATACCCTACTCATCACATACCCTACCCATACCCTACTCATCACATACCCTACCCATACCCTACTCATACCATACTCATCACATACCCTACCCATACCCTACTCATCCCATACCGTACTCATACCCTACTCATCACATACCCTACCCATACCCTACTCACCCCATACCATACTCATCGCATGCCCTACTCATACCCTACTCATCACATACCATACTCATCCCATACCCTACTCATCACATACCATACTCATCCATACCCTACTCATCCCATACCATACTCATCACATACCCTACTGATCCCATACCATACTCATCACATACCCTACTCATACCCTACTCATCACATATCATACTCATCACATACCTTACTCATACCCTACTGATCCCATACCATACTCATCCCATACCCTACTCATCACATACCCTACCCATACCCTACTTATCACATACCCTACCCATACCCTACTCATGACATACCATACTCATACCCTACTCATCACATACCCTACTCATCACATACCCTACCCATACCCTACTCATCCCATACCCTACTCATCACATACCCTACCCATACCCTACTCATCACATACCCTACCCATACCCTACTCATCACATACCCTACTAATCACATACCCTACTCATACCCTACTCATCCCATACCCTGCTCATCACATACCCTATTGATCACATACCCTACCCATACCCTGCTCATCACATACCCTACCTATACCCTGCTCATCACATACCCTACTGATCACATACCCTACCCATACCCTGCCATCACATACCATACTGATCACATACCCTACCCATGCCCTACTCATCACATACCCTACTCATACCCTACTCATCCCATACCCTACTCATCACATCCCCTACCCATACCCTACTCATCACATACCCTACTCATATTCTACTCATCATATACCCTACCCATACCCTACTCATCACATACCCTGCTCATCACATACCCTACTGATCACATACCCTACCCATACCCTGCTCATCACATACCCTACCCATACCCTGCTCATCACATACCCTACTGATCACATACCCTACCCATACCCTGCCATCACATACCATACTGATCACATACCCTACCCATACCCTGCTCATCACATACCCTACCCATGCCCTGCTCGTCACATACCCTACCCATACCCTACTAATCACATATCCTACTGATCACATACCCTACCCATACCTTGCTTTGTTTATATTCTACTGTTATTAAACATTAATCAGTTGTTTGATACAAATGATAACTTAGATTTTGCTTAATTGGTTTGATGAAAAATTGCTGGGATTGTTTACGAAAATTTCGGGGAATTTCGGCCCCAACTTAGTCCTAAAAAACACTGTCCCCAGTGGTGTTTGTAGCAGAACACTTACCATATTTAACTGAATTTAAACAGAGCAATTCTTTCTTGAATGTTTATGGACTTCCTGCCATTTGCTTTATTTTCTGGCGTAGGTATACAATGGTCATCCATTTTTTTGTTTGCAGAAAAGTACAGATCCCTTGCCGATAGTGAAGCGATGCCAAAAGACCAGAGACACCAATATACCGAAGAAACCAACTTCTGTGTTTTTCAGGTAAATTACCACATTTGTATCATAAAACGTGTTAGCGTAGTTATAGTTTTTCCAAGGTTTTCTCATTATCTAAGCCTCTCATGATACACTTGATCTGTATTCAGCACTAACCTATTATGCTCTATGTATCAAGCTGTTGGTAACTGATAATTATTTGTGTTTATTTTCTACAAACAGGTTTTTGGATGAGAACAAAGAGCGTGCGGAGAAGGAGTACCCGACTTTGACTTTGGTCAAGCAGACAAAAATTCTGAGTTCAGAGTTGGCTAAGCTTCCTCAACACAAGAAGCAGGTAAATTGCTCCTTGTCAATTAATGTATTAGCATACTTATATCGTAATTACTTCATATAGAGTTCAGGCTCTGACTTATTTGACTGAAATACAAAGGACAACGCTTCCTAATAAAGTTTCAACTATTACCGGTAACGCAGAAAAAAATGCAACAAATTCTCGTTAATCAAATAAAGAATGTATCAAATCTTTAAAAAATGCGACAATCCTTTTTAATACTTGTTTACATTTTGCATACTGTTAATGCCAGACGTATTTACTATTGCAGAGTTGTAGCTTTGCCGTACTTAGTCATTGAAGTTGTAATAATATTTACCAATAACTTATAGCTCACCTGAGTAAGAACCTTTTCTGATTTGTCTTTTCTGTCATTAATATGACCATTGTCTCGAAAAAGAGTTATTTTTTACCTTGATTAAGAACAATGTGCTCTAGGCTGTGTTATTGCAATCAATCCCCATCTGGCGTCCATCATTTGTTGTCAACAATTTTTCAAACAACTTTTCATCTGAAATCGCTTGTAGGATTATATCCAAATATCGGCAGGAATGTTTGTGGGATGATCCTTAGCCAAACTCCTTAAACTTTATGCTTAATGTGAAACACTGTGGTTGCTGTGGCAACCAAAAGCAAAAGGCTGTAAAAATCTGTTTCTAAACCACATGCTGGCCTGCAAATTTGATTAAGATGTCGAGATAATTTGAAAGAATTGTTCTGTTGGTACTAAATTTCATGCAAGGGACATTGCTTTCGTCTGTCATTGTCAATGTTTTACTTAAAACATCTCTGAACAAACAATTAAATTTGTACAAGCCACTAAGAGTAAGATTAATTAAACTCAGGTGAGCTACCTGTGGCCGTCATGGCCCTCTTGTATATCAATTTTCAAGCGAAGTTTACTTAAATAAAATATAAAAAAACACGGTTTTGACATTCTTTGAAAATTGATTTTCTGGGAAATTGATGTAGTTTTTAGCTCACCTGAGCATGAAGTGCTGGGTGAGCTATTGGTATAGGGAACCTCTACGTCGTCGTCCGTTGTCTATCGTCCGTCTTCAGTGTGCCGTCAACAATTTGGACCGTTATCGCGATAAAGACTACATTTTTTATTCAATCTTGACCAAAATTGCACAGTTTGTGTATGACCATAAAATCTTAGACGAGTTCGATAATGGGCCCAATCGGACCAGGAATACCAGAGTTATTGTCCCAAATACATCTATTCCTGAATAACTCACCTGGTAAAGGGAGGTAAATGCAGTATCAGGAAGATAAGTGCTATAAATGTGTTATTTTCCTATAGTTAATAGATATAACCCAAATAGTGGAAAAATCAATACATCACTATGAGTCAAAATGATACTTCTATTTTAGATCAGCATCTTTACACATAGTAATCTATGTATAGCCTGCTTTTTACCTATATGTGCAGCCGTAAAATTTTCCACTGTCTGTTCTTGGGAAACAGTTAGGAAAAAGATGCAAACAACAATAAATAGTTAAAATTCACGTTGTAAACATGCAATCAGAATATAGGATTTATATCATGTGATCTAGTGCCTGTAAGGGTTAATTATTTTCTGTAGTTTTTGACTGTTTAGTTAGTAACTTATTCAGTATCATTTAATCATGTAACTTGTGGACTGACTTATACATTTGAATTGGGATTTTGGAAACTCAGGTAATTATTATCTTACATGATTTTTGAAGCTGATTTATTATTTCTTTTTAAATGAAAAATACGTCTACACTGTTTTGACTCAAAATGTTTGTGATAATTAGTAAGTTTTTGCTCAAATCAACTAAAAGGCTGTATAGTTATTTATTATTTAATCTGACAATGTTGATAGGTGTATGGTTCCTAATGTTAACAATGAGTTTTCCTATATAACATAGACATTTCCCATTTCGTAAGAGTACATTTGGAAAGAATGACTTAAAATTATTAGTAAGTTTTTGCGCAAAACAACTAAAAGGTTTTATAGTTATTTGTAATTTAATCTGACACGGTGATACTTGTATGGTTGTTAATATTAACAATAAGTATTCCTATGTAACCTAGAAATTTTGTTCTCCTAAAAGTACATTTGGAAAGTTTGTTTGTTTGGATTTTTCACCTTATTTACCAGTAATTCAGTAATATAATGGCAGTCAGTTAACCTACTCACACTTTTTCTGGGCAAAATAAGCCGATGTAAGTGGTTTACCAGTACCAAGTGCACATATTTATGCCAGTAAATGACAACTGCCCTACTGGAATCAGAGGTAGGCGGAGAATGGCCGTAGAAATTATTTCGAGACCAATCCCCACATAAGTTATGTGGCCGGGCTGGGGCTTGAACTCACAAACCCTTGATTGAGAGTATTGCGCTCTACTAACTGAGCTAGACGGGCCCGCAAAGCCAGAATAATCTACTTAGTTTGTTTTAAATCAAAATTAACCCTATCCCCCTCTGCGTATTGTTCAGATGTCACAACAGTATTGTCTTCATCTGTACCAGTTCTCAGCTGAGTCAGGTGAGCGCTTTGGGCCATCATGGCCCTATTGTTATTAAATATTTATTAATCCATGACCGATATTTCACAGTAATTACAATTTCGAGGGTTGAGTGTGAAGCTCTTGTGTCTGCTGTACATTCCTTCATCAGACACGATAGGTTCACACTCACCCCTCGCATTAAATACAAAGGTATTATTAGCTTTTAAGAACTCATTAATAATGTTCCATGCAGAAATACTATGATGCTTACAAGAGGGAGAGAGACCAATATAGGCTTGAGTTACAGGCTTATCTCACATCAGGACATTACAAGCATTTCCAGGGTAAGTTCAAACAGCAGCACACAAAGGTTGAGTGAAACTATATTGTATCTGCTATAGAAATGTTAAGCAGATACAACAGTTTCACGCTCAATTCTTGAGCTGAAAGAGTGTGTCCATTTGATTGTATAAATTAATTTTCTTGCTTCCATTCTTTAATTGAAGTGGCATATTGTAAGTATTTCGCAAAAATATGGACATGATAATGTCCTTTTTATCTCGAACTTTGCTTTTTGAGCAGCAACATTATAAATTAATGAAAATCTTAAAAAAAAAAACAACAACAACATATTTACAAACTCTCCACACACTTCAGGGAAAATGTCCCTATGCTCTGCAACGTTTATCAATGACACACTTACGCATTACAGTACAACCGTGTATATTTCATTTCATTTTATCGATGTTAATTTAACTACAACTACTATTCCTGTACCTATAAAAGTGTCCAGCATTAGAGGATTTTCAAATATCTTGGCAGAAGTGATAACCTTTGTAAGACGATGTCTGTACACA
The DNA here is from genome assembly GCA_027627225.1 of Congeria kusceri. Lineage (NCBI taxonomy): Eukaryota > Metazoa > Mollusca > Bivalvia > Myida > Dreissenidae > Congeria > Congeria kusceri. The sequence goes on from JAPFQT010000176.1 coordinate 209,003, forward strand.
ATAACTAGGTTCAAGGTCGAGGTCACATTTAATAGTCAAAGGTCAAACGTAAGAATGAATATCATGGGCTCTGCCCAGAGCATAATTTTGTCCGGCGTGATATAGTTTTTAGACTGTTGGCGGAAGCCAACGGTCTTTTGAGTGAGTAATTTTCAAAACAGGCATCGCTGAAAACTACTTATTTTCTTTGCAGGCTATTAGTCAGTAAATATTGAAACCAGAAAGGGTCCTTCTTCAAAACATCAAAATTTCACACCCGTTTTCTGACATTTTAATTATTTAAGATAATGTATGTAATATGTATTATAATGTGTATATCATGTGATTTATTATAATTACAGTTCATAACAAGGATATCAGTAAAACTGATCGATGCTCCCCAATGCGCTTTGTCAAGCAATATAAATGCAATGAGAAGGGCGAAGATATTCAAATGACAAAAATCAATAGAAATGTGTACTATATTTCTGAAATTTTTAAAGTCCCATAACTATAAAAAAAATCATTGAAGTGGAACATCCTGCTAATATGCACACCTCCTCTTGGCAATGAAGCTTCCCATGAAATTTCATTGAAATCTGGCCAGTAGTTGCTGAGAAATAGCTCGGACCAGAATTGTTCACTATATATATGTCAAAAATTGTCTAAGTCCCATAACTCCAAGAAAAATCATTGAAGCAGAACATCCTGCTAATATGCACACCTCCTCTTGGCAATGAAGTTTCCCATAAAAGTTTATTGAAATCAGGTCAGTAGTTGCTGAGAAATAGCCCGAAGCGGAACGTCCTGGTAGTATGCACACCTCTTGGTAATGAAGCTTTCCATAAAGTTTTTTGAATTACAGCAAGTTAAGTTGCTGAGAAATAGCTCGGACAAGAAAGTCAAGAATAGTGCACTATATACTGATTTCAGAAATCTTCACACTCCCATTACTCTGAGAAAAATCATTGAAGCGGAACGTCCTGGCAGTATGCACAACTCCTCTTGGTAATGAAGTTTTGTATAAAGTTTTGTTGAATTCCAGTTGCTGACAAATAGCCCGGACAAGAAAGTGAAGAATTGTGCACTATATACTGATTTACGAAATTTTCAAAGTCCTATAACTCTGAGAACAATCATTGAGCGGAACGTTTTAGTAGTATGCGCACCTACTCTTGGTAATGAAGCTCCCATAAAGTTTTGTTGAATTCCATCTAATAGTTGCTGAAAAATAGCACGGACAAGAAAGTGAAGAATTGTGCACTATATACTGATTTCAGAAATCTTAAAACTCCCATAACTCTGAGAAAAATCATAAAAGCGGAACGTTTAGGTAATATGCAAACCTCCTCTTGGTCATGAAGATTCCCATGAAGTTAAGTTTAATTTCGGCCAGAAGTTGCTGAGAAATACTCAGGACAAGAAAGCCAAGAATTGTGCAGCATATACTTATTTAAGAAATATTCGAAGTCCCATAACTTTGAGAAAAATCAGTGAAGCGGAAATGAAGCTTTTCGTGAAGTTTCGTTGAATTCTGGCCAGTCGTTGCTGAGAAATACTCTGGACAAGAAAGTGTGGCGGAAGGACAGACGGACAAAGCGACCACTATGTGCTCCCCCGAACGTTTTCGGAGAGCTTACAAAGGCCAATTTATACAAAAATAACTTTAAACTAATGACACACCTACTTTTCCTATTTACTTGTATGTAACCAAAATATTTACCGGAGTGTCCTGGAATTAGGCCACCAAATGAATGCGCAACATCGGTTATTTTTGACTCGTTGCAAAAGTGTTTTTTTCTTGTTACCAAGTATTCTGAATATTTTGACAACAAATTACTGTAATTCATTAATTTTAAACTGTACTACGGACAATTGAGAGCTTTCATCGTATGATCTATTTTTATTCAGTAGGCTACTAACAAAGATCTATAAATAAACATGTTTATTTATAGATCTTTGGCTAAGAAGCACTAACAATCTGTGCGCCTAACTACTACACTTGATCGGTTATTCTGGATGGCGCTTGCAGGTTGACTTTTTACCTGGCATGTTTATAATTCCGTTTGCATGAGACAGTTAGCTCAAACAAAATATTTGTTCGTTACTTACAAATTAGTTTTTATTATGATCTTGTATACTATTGAATAAGAAGCCAAACTATAAAGTTTAAAGGTGGGAATATAGATTTGCCCTGTCCGTCCGTCTCGTTCCGTCCATCTTGTCCATCCCGTTCGTCTGTCAGATTTGTGTGTCACGCGTAACTCTAAAAAGTAAAGCTGCTAGAGTGATGAAACTTTATAGCATATTCATCAGCATGTGAACTTGTGCACCTGGTTATTTCGGTGCATTTTTTCCTACTTCAGTGGAGTTATAGTCCTTTTTTTTAGCAAAAAATAACATGTTTGGACTTGTGTTGTGTGTAACTTGAAAAGTATAAATGCTAGGGTGATGAAACTTTATCAACTTATTCATCAGCATAGAAACTTGTTCACCTGGGTATTTTGGTGCAGATTAGTCATAGATCTGCAGAGTTATGGCCCTTTTTTAGCAAAATTTGACATTTTTGGACTTGTGTCGTGTGAACTCTAAATGTTTAACTGCTAGTGATGAAACTTTACAAACTTATTCATCAGCGTGTTAACTTGTGTACCTGGGTTAACTTGTGTACCTGGGTTAACTTGTGTACCTGGGTTAACTTGTGTACCTGGGTTAACTTGTGTACCTGGATTAACTTGTGTACCTGGATTAACTTGTGTACCTGGGTTAACTTGTGTACCTGGGTTAACTTGTGTACCTGGGTTTTTTGGTGGTGATCATAATCCTAGTAATGGACCCTTTTTTTATTGCAAAAATTGACATTTTTGTACTTTTGTCGCATGTAACTCAAAAAGTATAACTGCTAGAGTGATGAAACTTTGTAGACATATCCATCAGTATGTTAACTTGTGCATCTTGGTATGGTAATTGCATAGGGTTTTGTGACAACCAGCGGAATGTGGGGACATCTGTGTCATTTGTACACATGTCTACTTATAATAAAAATGCATAAACTATGTTTGTCAACTGTTTATAACCACTAAGACCATCATATTTAACAATGCTATCATGAATTTTCTGTAACTCTAAAATGAATGTAATTGTTGCAAGTGTTATTGTCGTCAGAGTGTCTCTAGACCTCTTCAAGCCATTGTGTGCCCACCAGATCATGAAGTTCTCACTGGCTGGAACCTATGCACAAAGCTTCAAAGGGAAATCTTAACTTAAGTTGTACTTTAGTGGAAATTTCTAATCAAATAGTATCTGTGAAATCAAATCATTTCTGTTCAGAAAAGCGTACAATGTGAAATATCGAAGCAATATTTACTAATTTGAACATTTTACAGCAAAAAGACCTGTACATCAAACAGCCATAGACTTAAGAAATTTTATAAATTTAAGGAAATTTGCTTTTACTCAGTTTTCCCTAAAATCTTTGTGAATACGGGCCCTGTCTTATGTATTATCGACAGTTGGCTACCACACCCTATTAATACATTTTTAGTTCACCTTATCATTTAATCATGATTTTCTATAATAAAGGGGCTTGATTGTTTTTCTCTGACACATATGGCAAACATGATACACTGCTTTCCTTAGACTTTCAATTTCAAGAACAAGCGTATTTTGAAATTTCCACGCGTCAAAACTCGGGAGCTCGGGTCAAAGGAAAGCCCTGATGATAATTTTATATTTATAGCCAATATGTTTTTGAGTAGCAATAATATATAAATTGAATTGAATCGTAAAGAAAAAAATATGTTTAAAGATTTTTGTATAAACGAGTCCAGTAAGATTCAAACTTAGTTCTACAAAATTACACACTTCAATGAAAACTTTCTTTGAATCCTTTGAGCCTTCCTGGCTTAACCTAACATATACATTTTACTTTACATAGTACCAGATTTGTCTATACTAGATATAGTTGTTTTCAATTTCAGGCCGTGCAACTCAGAGGGACACTGATATGCCGAAGCCACCACAATCTGCTTTTTTTAGGTAGATGACTCAGTTGCCGTTGTATATACATGTAACACAGGTCGAGGCTCATTTTGGGTTCAAAATAAACATGAGCCAGATATTTTAGCATCATGGTAAATTTAATTCACAAATGTACATGTATTTATTATTTAACAGACTCAGAAGTTTTTCAAAAAGGCACTTGCTTTTGATCCAATTTAGTTAAAATAAATAGGTCATACTTATTAGTCAAAAAGATCGATTTGTCCCCTCAAGTTAATGGGTCTTGAGAGGGGGAAAAATTAGGTGTAAATGTTACAAAACTTGATAAGCTTGTGTAGGTGCCATGTGCTTGATGTTGACATGTTCCAAAGCTGATGGATTGATTGAATCGACTCATGATAATGATTTTGAATCTACAGAACAAGGTGAACAGTGTGTGTGTGGGGGGGGCTTTATTACCCATTTGGTTGTAAAACTGAACATTTGCACATTCAGTTAACCAAACATTTCAAATTCAAAACAAAATCATCAGCATTTTTTTCTGTAAGCACAATTAAGTTAAGAAACTTCCAAGATATTTTATGAATATGAACCCTGCTTGAAAATAAGTTCAATAGATAAACATGTAACAGAATAAATTCTATTAGATATTTGCATGATAACACCGTGCAATGAGCAGAGAGAAAAAAAAATTAGACTACTAGTAATTTTTGTATCTTATTATTTGTTTAAAATAGTTTTTCACAAGAGAGGCGAGAACAATGTCAAAACACGAGTGTGTCATATGACGAGCATGTTGCCATCATTGAAAATGAGTTGACTGAGCTGTTCTGGCGCGAGAAGCAGGTAACTATGTTATATATGTCATTCTAACATGATACTCGCTGATTTTTTCAATAGACAAAGAGCAAAATTATCGTTGCTCAACTACCCAATAAACAACGCAAAAAGAAGTCCCCATTCTGAGCGCAGCATAGTAAGAAGTAGTTCCAATTTCAATTGCAAAAATATATGTCGAAATCGTGTTAGAATTGAACTAATTTTCGCATTATTATTTTTTTATCTGCCAATAAAAAACTATTTGTCGTTTTGATGCGGATTGTAACCAAACTCGGCATTAATGGTCCTGGGATGGTCCTTTAACAAATTCCGTTAATTTATTTGAATATATTAAAATCTCTTGTTGCCATGGCAACCAAAAGCTTAAAAACTGGAAAACTTCAAAAATCTTCTTGTCAGAAACCACTGGCTGGATTTGAAAAGTGTTCACAGAAATGTTCCTTGGGTGACTCTCTACCAAATTCCTTCAAATCATTTTGATTCGTTAAAAAACATAGTCACCAGGGGACGGGGCAGTTTTCATTATATTGCTTTACTGAAAACTTTAAAAATCTTCTTGTCTGAAACCAGCTGGATTTCAAAATTATTCCATATAAATGTTCCTTCGGTGACCCTCTAACAATTCCTGGAAATCCATTAAAATAATGGCCACCAGGGGGCGAGAAAGTTTTCCTTATATGGCTATATTGACATCTTAAACAACCTTCTTGTTAAAAGCCATTATGATGCATTACACTCAGGTGACAGACCAAGCGCCATCTTGGCCCTCTTGTTTATTTGCCAATAAACTATAATAAATGGCAAATAATTCCTTAAGTCTATGTTGTAATCTTATTTAAGTGGTCTGAAAAAACAAAAGCAATTCTCTCCGAGGATTCTATAATGACAGTCCTTTCCTGAAACGATGAAAACGATTAGAATTAAAAACGATTCAACGATGAAAGGATGAAGGTAGATTTTAATAACTTTTGCTGGTTAATGTGCCTTCTTAAGAACTCGGCTGTAAGGAATTTAAAACATGTTTTATGGTGTACATTTTGGTCCTGCTTTGACAAAATAATTTTTTTTTTTTTGCAAAAAAGTTTCTTAAACACTAAATGCTTTTCTGTTTTTATAACATGAAAGCAATTAAATTAGCACTTTTTAATAGATTTACTTGATCTAAAGAAAATGAATGTCTATAAATAGATATAGACGTTGGCAAAAGCTTCTTTGTGAAAATTTTCTAACCCACTTGTTAATGCGTCCTTTGACAGGGAATATGCATTTTTGTAGCCCATATGATTTAGTTACTTGAAGTTATGGCATTTTAAGACATTTATTAAAAATATGAAAATGTGCAAATAACTCCCTCTAAAGGGACTATGTCAGCGAAAAATTCGCTTCTAATTGCACTATAAATTATATGATTTATAGAAATGCGCTTTACTAAGACATGCGCATTTAATAAATAAAAGTAATATAATACACAATAAGATATTTGATAAAAACAAATTAGCAAAAAGCCTGAAAGATGTATAACCCCAAGTGGTTATCGACTTTGGAACCATACGAAGAAATGACAGTAGACAGTGCTTTAACCAACTGCGCTATCATGCTTGGTAAGGTCTCGTTTGTAAACTAGGGTTACACAAAATGCTCACAACTCTAACGTCAAAATGTAAACAGGAAAAGGGCCAAAAATACACAACCCATATTATAAATTGGTTTTTATCTCAGAATATGTTCACTCTTTTCCCATCATATATACCCTTTTTTAACCGTTATTATATGCCAGTATTAATATGTAAATTTCAGATTTTTTGTTCACGGTGAGCAATTGGTATAGGGGACCTCTCCGGCGTCGTCCGTCGCCAGTGTGCCGTCAACAATTTGGACCGTTATCGCGATAAAGACTACATTTTTTTATTCAATCATGACCAAACTTGCACAATTTGTGTATGACCATAAAATCTTGGACGAGTTCGATAATGGGCCCGATCGGACCTGGGACACCAGAGTTATTGTCCCTTTTTTGCCCCAAATACATATATTCCTGAATAACTCACCTGGAAAAGGGAGGTAAATGCAGTATCAGGAAGATAAGTGCCATAAATGTGTTATTTCCCTTTAGTCACAGATATAACCCAGACAGTGGAGTTTTCTTATCAGTAAAATCAATACAACATTCTGAGTCAACATGATACTTCTATTTTAGATCAGCATCATTACACATAGGTAAGCAATACATGTTTTAACCTGCTTCTGACGCATATTTTGGTTATGTGTACAGCAGTAAATTTTTCCACTGTCTGTCTTAGCATCCATTAAGGAAAAAGTTGTAAACAACAATAGCTAAAAGTCATGTTGTAAACAAGCAATCAGAATATAGGTTAAAAATCATGTGATCTAGTGGCTGAAAGGGTTAATTATTTTCTGTAGTTTTTGGACTGTTTAGTTAGTAACTTATTCAGTATCATTTAATCATGTAACTTTTGGACTGACTTACATTTGAATTGGGATTTTGGAAACTCGAGTAATTATCTAGTTATTTAGAATTTAATCTGACAATGTTGATAGGTGCATGGTTCTTAATGTTAACAGTGAGTATTCCTATATAACATAGAAATTTCACTTTTCCAAAGAGTACATTTGGAAAGTTTGTCTCTGTTTGTGTCATTGACTCAAAATTATTAGTAAGTTTTTACACAAAACAACTAAAAGGTTTTATAGTTATTAATAAGTTAATCTGACAATATTGATATTTGTATGGTTGTTCATGTTAACCTAGGAATTTCCTTCTCCTTAGAGTACATTTGAAAAGTTTGTTTGTTTGCTTGGATTTTTCACCTTATTTACCAGTCATTCAGTGATATAATAGCGGTCAGTTAACCTACTCAAACTTTTGCTGGGCAAACTTAGCCGATGTAAGTGGTTTACCAGTACCAAGTGCACATACTTATGCCAGTAAATGACAACTGCCCTACTTGAATTAGAGGTGGGGGAGAATGACCGTACAAATTGTTTCACGACCAATCCCCACAAATGGTCTGTGGCCGGGCTGGGGCTCGAACTCAAGAACCCTTGATTGAGAGTATAGCGCTCTACCAACTGAGCTTGACGGGCCCGCAAAGCCAGAATAATCTACTTGGTTTGATACATTTATATGGTGCCATTATGATGATATTTAGGAAGGTTTCGTAGAGTGTAGTAACTATAGAGTGTCACTGTGAGTACCAGTTTCGAACCCGTAAAAGTTTAGCATTGCTTATGGACTTCGTTGCAAAAACATTTAAAACATTTTTGAAAACAATACTACAGAACAATATGTCAATCACTGATATGCAAAGTTGAACTGACATCAAATCAGTCTGTGTTCTGGTGTTAATAAATAATTAAATTTTTTAATTCAAACATATACCGGTACGTAAAAAAAAGATGGTAGTATCCAATCATAAGCTCTTTATGTACTTTTTTAGAGGTTTTTTTTGTATCGCCCCTATATTTTAATGCCATGCGAAATGGGTTTTAATAGTACCAAGAATGTGGGTATTCACGGGTACCTGTTGCATCCCTTTTGGTCGCCATTGTTCTCAGACTCAGGTGAGCGCTTTGGGCCATAATGGCCCTCTTGTTTTAAGACATTTCCCCATTGTGGCCCTTTTCAATGACATAGTCCCTTTAATTATGTTTTTTTTTGTCTTTTCAGAAATACTACAAGGCAGCGGCCATGGACAAAAATTGTTATAAGCGGGAGATGGAGGCTTTTAAACAGTTCCAACAGCACCAAGAAATTATCAAGGCAGCGGCCATCGACAAGAAGCGCTGAAAGCGGGAGATGGAGGCGTGCAAGTTCAAACAGCAACAAGAAATGATCGCCAAATGTGAACATTTGTCTGTACTTTAGTTCGGCTTAGCTTAACGTTTTCAAGGGTGCGCTAATGTGGTAGCTCAACGCTCGTTGTCTGTCATGCATTGTCAACAATTTACTTAAACTTATTGGACTTTTTGGCATGAACCACTGGCTGCCTTTAATTGCCAGTATAATTTCACAGAAAGGTTCCTTCGATGACTGTCTACCAAAGTCCTCCTTGCATGGCTATATTGAAAATCTTCTTGTCTGAAAACCATTGCTGGAGTTCAGAATTAATTTACAGAAATGTTCATAGTATGACCGAATTCCTTTAAAGTATTTTGATTTATTAAAACCATGGTCGCTTGGGGCAAGGCAGTTTTCCTCTTTAGCTTTAATAAAAATTAAAACAAATATATTTTCAGAAACCACAGTTTGGATTTCAAAATAATTCCAAAGGAATTTTCCTTGACTGACTACCAGATTCCTTCAAATGGCAATCGCGGTTGAGCGCCCATGTTCCTCTTGTGTATTTTTGCCCCCCCTCCCCCCCCCCCCCCTCCGTTTTCATTTTGATTTAGATTGTTGTTAGCTCACCTGAGCACATAAAGCAACTGTTGGTAAAGCGGACCTAATCAGCATCGTCTGTCATCCGAATGCTCTAAACCATTGCCTTGCACATGGAGTCAATAATATTTTTAGCTCACCTGATCTCACAAACTTCAAACAACTTCTCTGAAACTATGGCAGGAATGTACCTGGGGTGGTCCTTTATCAGATTGTTTCAATTCAAAGTATTATCTGGAATACTCAGCCAAAAGCTTAAAAAATTTGTAAACTTTTAAAATGCTTTCGTCAGAAACCTTCTACCAAATTCCTTCAGAAAATGTTATTCATTAAAAAAACATTGTCTCTAGAGGCTGGAGAAGTTTGACTGTGTATGGTTATGTAGCAACTTTGACAATCTTCTAGTCGGAAACCACTTACTGGATTTTGAAATAATTTTTAAATGTTTCTTGGTTGAGCCTCTTCCAAATTCCTTCAATTCCTTGATTTGTTAAAATACATGGCCATCAGGGGTGGGGAAGTTTGATCGTATTGGCACTTTTGAAATCTTCTTGTCAGAAACCACTTGCTGGATTTCGAAATAATTTCACAATAATGTTCCTTGTGTGAGCTTCTACCAAAGGATTTTTATTCGTTTTAAAACGGAGCCACTAGGGGGTAGAAAGTTTGACGGTTTATGGCCAAAAAGGCAATGTTGGCAAAATATTTGACAATCTTTCATTAAAACTACTTGCTGGATTTCGAAATAATTGCAAAGTAATGTTCCTTTGGTGACGCTCTACCAAATGTCTTCACATAATTGTGTTTCTTTAAACCATGGTCACCAGTGGCCCATCGTTATTATATGTTGTCAGCATTAAGCTTTAGACATCTGTGTACATGCTAATAAATTTTTACAAACCATTATGATGCTTAAACTCAGGTGAGCGACACAGGGCCATCTTAAACCTCTTGTTTACTAAATGTTGAAATACTATGCGCAGTTTGGGTTCTTGTATTACCATAATGTCTCAGACAAGTTAATGGGACAAATCAGACCAGGAACACTAGAGTTATTGCCCAAATGCATTATTCACAAAATTAAAAAATAACTGCAATAGAGATACTGCAGTTTTATTTCAGTATCAACCAAATTTACACATGTGAAACTTTGTGTATGACAATTAATATGACCAAACACTTGCCTAGTTTGTGTATTACTATTTACTATAACATTCCATTGTTTTAATTTTTTTTAATCAAAGATATAATTCAGAAAAAGTAAATAATACGTTTAAAATCAAAGTTTGGTAAGATTAAGGTGTCATTGAAGTCTAGGTTATAGGGTTCATTCAATGTTGTTTTTGGTTTAAAAATATGGAAAATAATTTTTAAAATATGCAAAAAGCCCACGTAACATCTCTAAGTTTAATATTTCTGAAAAGTGATGGTTCTGATATCACACATAAATTTGTGAATCCTTTTAGAGTTAAAGACGTGCGCAACCATTTATTTCAATTTCTTTCCAACGACAGATTTTCTTAAAAATTGGCACAAACATGCATCAATGTATCCTAAAACTAAAACAGTCATAAAAAATAGGGGTCACCGGCCTTTTTCAGGAAATATTGAATTTTGAATACGATACCTGTCAAAGCCTTTGTTCAGTGTGTGATACGTAGAATGTTCAATAATAAAAGCGTTTTTATTCAAATAAAGATAGAGATTTTTAAATGCATCTTTTTTAAGTGTTTCGTTTGGCAATATACAAGTGCAGTTTAATGATAAAACGCGCTTTATCTACAGGTATCATTAAACAAATGACTTGTAATGGACTCTTAACGAGGTTAATTATGCATTAAATATGCCTGTGAAAACATCAATCATTTAACAAATATACGAATATCTTTTGTTCCAAACAACAGATTTTGTTAAAAGATCCCACATACATGAGTCATTGTAAACTGAATCTAAAAGTCTTAACATATAGGGGTCACGGTACGTGTCGAAGCCCCTTTTTCAGTTTGGATTTTTTTAAATTGTTTTAAGTATATATGATAGTTATTTTTCAAACAGGGTTATGTTTTTTTTCAACTGATATGTTTGTACATGCTTTGTTTGGCATATACAAGTGTATGTTGATAATAAAAACGCTTTACCTACATTTACTGCTATAATAATGAATTTGACTGGGCATTTAAGTATGTCAAATGGGAACTAATAATGCTTTCTGAAACTTCATTTGTATCAAATGCATATTTTGTTTGAAACGAAAGATTTTCTTAATATTTCACACATACATGCATCAATGCATACTTACACCAAAACATTAATAAAAAGAATGACTAACCAAACTTTTGGGGAAAATATTGGATTTCATATAGGGTAGCTGTGTAGCCTTTTTCCTGTTTTGTTTTAACATACATAAACAACGTAATCAATAGAATGGAGATATTTAATGGATCATTTCTGAACTAATTTGTTTGGAAACACTTTGCATAAGTGTGTTTTTGATTATTATATATGCTTTATGAACTTATACTATTAAAAATATTTATTTTGAATGGACATTAGAGATGAAATTAGTATACAGTAACCTATATAAAATAAAGAAAAAGTGAAGCAAAAGGAGAAATGAACACAATTATTTTCTTTTTGTTGCGAACGGCTTTAAGTCAAAAATAATAAATAATATGTGTATAACTAACAATTAAAAACACTAACCATATGTCAAATACATGTAGAACAAATTTGTATCTGAAGAAAAGTCCCAAGTCTTTTAACAGTAGAATACACAAGTGCTGATAAATTTAGCCAATTAATTATAAATGCTTAAGTTAATGCTCAATGCTCTAGGTTAAGTTGATTTTACCGTTTCGTCTAGAACCATCACCTCTTACTACAAGTCTTGGATACTTACACAGTTGTTGCTTATGACCATTCCCTATTCACCCGTATCACTGAAACTCACTTTGACCTAGACCTAATTCGACTTATAATAATTCAAAAGTGCCATTTCTTGGTTAACTAGATTTTACCGTTTCGTCTAGCACCAACACCGCTTACAACAATACTTGGATATTTAAACAGTTGTAACTTATTACCGTTCCCAATCCACCCATATCACCCAACCTCACTTTGACCTTGGCCTTTTGACCTAATTTGGACTAAGAATAATTGAAATGGGCAATTTCTTGGTTAATTAGATTTTACCGTTTTGTCTAGCACCTGCACCACTTACTTCAGCACTTGGATACTTAAACAGTTATTGCTTGTGACCATTCCCAATCAACCCATATTACCCAACCATACTTTTACCTTGACCTAATTCAGACTTAGAATAATTCATATAGGCTGTCCAGCTCTATCCGGGTGCATGTGTGTTTATCAAACTCAGTGTCTTGTTTATTTCAGTTTTAAACCAATCCCTTCGACCATCTGGAAGCAAAGAGACGCCGATTCTTCTTGGCACTGAGCCGTGTGATGAGGATATTCAAATGCAAACACACAGAAATTCGCTGGAGGATACCAATAATTTTGGACTTACCATCAGCAAGGTGGAAAGAAATGCACTTTCAATAGGGCAGCCACTCAAACAATATCCGAATGGAATCTATCCTGGTGAACTTTCTGAAAATAGCCATGTGCAGAATACGGTAGCCGAAAATAAAAGCTGCATGAATCTTATTGGCCAGTTCATTGCTAAAAAATTTCAACAAAACTTGCATTCAACGGGTACCAATTTTTGCACAGGAAGCATGAGTGACGTAAACATGGAAACAATAGGCAGTCTGCTTCCATCCCAAAACCCGGATTACACGTCCACTTTCCCAGCATGCGTGTCCGGTGGCTTTAATGAACAACGTTTTGATTGTAATATCTCATTTACTGGTTCAGATGGAAATCCATTTTTTGAAAACTTTTCAATAAATCAAGTTGATGGTGGATCTATTTCATGTCAGTCTACGCATGTGGATAAAACAAAAAACAAGCATATGCGAAGTGAGAAATCCTCGCTTAACTTAACCCGACCATTGTCAAATGAGGATGCGTCTATTTCAATAAGATTATTTTTCAAAGGTGAAATGAATGTTGAGGTTCTAAAGAAAACAATCACAGAATCCTTACAGCACGGATTGTCTTCCTTACTGCCAGGAGTTGAGAAAGCAACATTAGCTCTCACAATGAACACTATCTCATCTTCTATTGCTGCGAAGGTGTCTGATCGACTGAAGGATAAAGCAAATACTGATAGAAGTTACATAGGAACTTTGCAAATCAAAGCCGGAAAATATATATCCTCTTAAAAAACCATTTAAACAAGAAATACCGCTAGACAGTGTGCAAAAAATAGAACATCAAACACTTGTACCTGATCATATAAACACAAAGGTCAAGGCTTACTTAAGCCACAACATGAAGAACCACTGCAAACAAAACATACGTGCGAAGAGCAGGAAAAGATCAAACAATGCTGTGTCTGACAATGGTATTGGAATGACATATTTCACCTACTGATTCAGTAAATGTTTCGCATGGGTCTAATTCTGAATACCATGGATTTATCAAGCGAAAGAAACCCTCAGAAGTTCACAACATGACGGAATCTTCTAATACTCTAATTGAAAAGGTGCCCAACCCTGAAATCAGAAGTCATAGGAATACAATAATTGAACAAATATCGTCACAAACAAACCACAAAGGACATATACCACATGTATCAGGAGACAGAGTGAGTAGTGACGAAACAAACCATGAGTATTCAGGTTTTGAGGCTGTGTACAACAACACGGTTGTAATCCAACTTACAGCGGTAAACTAGCTGTAGTTGGAGAAGACATTGCCAACAGAATTGCTGATAAAATCGTAACAACGGAAAGTAGTGAAACATTGTTTAGAAGGGAACACAATATTTTCCTGGGCAATTTAAGAATGCACCATACATCAATCAGCGAAGTGACAACGGCTTGAAACTGCAAATAGTACAATGTACCTCAAGTCCAAACTGCACACAAGTTAATGGTACAGATGGCATGTCAGATGCTCGAGATATTACAGTTACCCCGAGCAGATGTGATATGACTTTTTTGGGTTATGACAGTTGCACAAATGTGACTCGCTCTCGTTTAACACAAGATTCCATTGCGTCATCACCATGTTCAGGTACTGATGAAAATAACCATGCATTGACCATTGAAGACACATCGTGCAGTAGTTCTGCATTTGAAAATGGATCAAAGTTCACGCAAAGAAAGACTAATACATCCAATGTTTTTGTAGAGAACATAGATACCTCTTTTAAAAGGGAAAGGTCTAAAATAAGATGTGACAGTGAAATGGTTTTTACCAGTTTGACAGTGACAATTGCTCTAGCAGGAATAAATCAGCTAACACGATATTTGTTGATACAGTTCAGCAATCTGAACACACAAGTACACTGTTCGACGGTTCTGCAACGAATACAATTTTGCCGGAAGTCAATGGTGATGTTTCAGGCAGTATAGAAGGCTTCATCATTGTAACTGAGAATGAAGATCATGATAGAATCAATGACGACAGTGATTGTGGTGCTGAAGACGATGATGTTCAGATACTTGACGAGTTTTTTGCAAATGATAACCTTAAAGCAAATGATATAATTCATCAGACACACCCAACAAGTCTTCCTGTATGAGCTAAAGGTTTCAATGTTTCCGATAACAATAGCAGTGAAAACACTCAGTCAATGGCGCCGAATGTATTAGAAAATATTCATTCTCCAGAGATGCCTTCAGTGAATAGCAAAATACACCAAGTCGACCCACAGATGTCATATTCTGAGGCTTTGCGTAAACTTGCAAGAACTTACACGGTTTTAAATGAAACTTTTCCATGTGATACCCCATATATGAACCTGAATCATCCTGCTCTGTCTGCAAGAATGGCTATACGATCCATGCTTGAAAATGTGCACAAAACTTCAGAGCCTAAAACGATTGGTCGCTTTGCCGTTCTGAAACAGTATTTAGCGAAAAACGTAAATGAAAATTCTTCAACGAACACACAATCTGAGAAGCAGACTGTTAATCGGCCACCAGAGGCAATGTCTACAACAAAGAGTCATACATGCAAAGATGGCATGTGCCAAGGACATGCTACAACAAAAAATAAGGGAAACAACGACGAATAGTGACTAAGGAAGTCATCTGGTGTTCAATACAGCAGACCGTTTTGTACAAAATCTAAGAATTGTGCGGATCTTTGTACAAATAATACAATACGAGGGTTGAGCATGAAACTATTGTATCTGGTATAGAATTGTTAAGCAGATACAGTAGTTTCATACTCAACCCTCAAATTTTTACAAGATCGTGATGACTGACTCTACAAATCAAGTGAACGCGGCATATCTTAGTAGCAAAAGCTAGTGTCAGAAAATGAAAAAAGAAAACACAATAAAACTGGATAACTTGTCACAGGACAGCTGGCTGTCCAAGGCAAAGAAACATAGAGCAGTCTCTGCAACAGAAAAATAAATGACATAGTTGTTGTAAATGTAGATATAAACATTGAGGACATTTTTAGAAAGAAATTTGGTGTATTAATAATGTTTGCAATAGACAATGGAAGATATTATGATCATAATTAATTGCAAAATTACTCAAGTTATTTAACTGTAGTGATTTTAGTAAAGCTTCAGTGCTACATCTTTGTCATGACAGTTCTCTATGACCAAAGTTCGCAGTTGAAGGTTATTAATTTCATTGTAATTATAATTATTCAAGAAGGTGTCGAAAGTATTTCTGTACATGTATCTATATCGTTTAAATATAAGTTTATGATAGTTAATTACGTAATGTTTGATTTATTTGCACCTCTATTTCTGTTTTAAGATTTTATATATACTAAACCAAACTCTAACGCATAACGTATTCAAAGCACCGTTTAATACATAACAAAGATAGTAACATACAGTTTCAGATAATCAAAACGCGATATAGTGATATGCAAACATATTCCAATAGTAAAATCGCGCCGAACAGTGTACACAAAGAGGAATGGCTCAATAACTCGCACAAGGGACAATAAAAAATCACACACGTCAATAACAGTTATGTACCCTCTTGCATTCAGTACCGCAGTACATCTCCGATGGATGGCTAGCAATGGATACGGCAGCATTATATATGATCAAAGTGTATTATTGCTATTTCACTTTGACTGGGGCAATGTTTGGCATTGTCTAAAGTAGGAAGAAGCTTACAAGACTGTTAGTGCTTGTAGGCAAATATTTAATCAGTAGTCCATAGTATCAGCTGCATTGCATTTATATTTACGTGCCGGGTCAGGCTAGCTCAGTTGATAGAGCGCTGGACTGTCAATCCGAGGATCCTCAGTTCGAACCCCAGACTGGCCACATAACTTGTGTGGGGATTGGTCTTGAAATTATTTCTACGGCCATTCTCCCCCTACCTCTGATTCAAATAGGGCAGTTGTCAGTTACTGACATAAGTATGTGCATTTAGTACTGATCAACCGTTTAGATCGGCGAAGCTTGCCCAGGAAAAGTGTGAGTAGGTTAACTGACCGCGGTGATATGACTGAAATACATGTACTGTTAAAAACGGCGAAAAATCCAAACAAACAAACATTAATAGTATTGTAATCACTCAGCTTTCTGAATGCGATAGAAAGAAATGTTCACGTGAATATTTATTACAGTAATTGTTGTGAAAAATAAATCGTTGTGCATATTTGGTTTTGTTTTCGATGTGTTTACATGTATAGAAAGCCGTATTGTCATGAGACCTAATGCTGTTAGACATTGATATTGTCAACCCGAGGGCAGAATGTTACCAGAGGCGAATGCCGAGTGGTGACATTCTGTTTCGAGGGTTGACTATATCAATGTCAAACACGCTGCCATTTGATATTTAAGTGATTATACCGAACAAAATTAAGTTAATTAAAAGGTAAAGCACATGTTTATTCCTGCCATCAAGACTGAAGAATATCTCAATCTTCTTTCATGTGCGGAAATACTTGCAAACTTTTTTCTTACAGTTAATTTTGAACCGAATCGTGTGATTACAACATTGATTGGTTACATCACGATTGTATTACGCCACGGCAAGGGAAGCAATCGGTTTATGATTTGGCTAAAAAAAACACGGTCATTTGCCCTTACATGACATTCAAAATGTCATTGCGGTCACATGATCTGACAAGCACTTTCGCTTGGTCACGGGTCAAAAAGGTTGACAATGTTTTGACAATCAAAATATCTCTTTCTCGGGTAATGGGAATTTATCATTGTAGACAAAAGTGAGGTATAATAAAGAAACATGTACAGTGTCAAGAAAATTGCGAGATATAATTCAGAAAAAAAAAGTAAATAATACGTTTAAAATCAAAGCGAACGTGATCTGGTATTAATTGTATTAATATAATGGAATATGATTACCCTTTAAGCTCACCTGAGCGCGAATTGCTCGGTGAGCTATTGGTATAGGGGACCTCTCCGGCGTCGTCCGTATTCCGTCAATAATTTGGACCCTTATCGCGATAAAGACTACATTTTGTATTCAGTCTTGACCAAACTTGCTCAGTTTGTGTATGACCATAAAATCTAGGATGAGTTCGATAATGGGCCCGATCGAAACAGGAACACCAGAGTTATTGTCCCTTTTTTTGGCCAAATTACATCTACTCCTTAATAGGTAAATGCAGTATCAGGAAGATAAGTGCCATAAATGTGTTATTTCCCTTTAGTCACAGATATAACCCAGATAGTGGAACCTGCTTATCAGTTAAATCAATACATCATTCCGAGTCAACATGATACTTTCATTTTAGATTAGCATCATTACACATAGTAATACATGTATAGCTTGCTTCTGACCTATATTTTGGCTATGTGTGCAGCAGTAAATTTTTCCACTGTCTTTCTAGGCATCCAGTCAGGAAAAAGATGTAAACAACAATAAATAGCTAAAATTCATGTAAACAAGCAATCAGCATATAGGATTAATTTCATGTGATCTAGTGCCTGAAAGGGTTAATTATTTTCTGTAGTTTTTGTACTGTTAAGTTAGTAACTTGTTCAGTATCATTTAATCATGTAACTTTCGGACTGACTTATACATTTGAATTGGGATTTTGGAAACTCAAGTAATTATCTTGCATGATTTTTGAAGCTGATTTATTATTTCTCCTTAATTGAAAAATACTTCTACACTGTTTTGACTGAAAATTGGTATGGTTATTAGTAAGATTTTACACAAATCAACTAATAGGTTGTATAGTTATTTAGAATTTAATCTGACAATGTTGATAGGTGTATGGTTCTTAATGTTAACAATGAGTATTCCTATATAACACAGAAATGTCCCTTTTCCTAAGAGTACATTTGGAAAGTATGTCTCTGTGGGTGTCATTGACTCAAAATTATTAGTTATTTTGTACGCCAAACAACTAAAAGGTTTTATAGTTATTTATAATTTAATCTGACAATATTGATAGTTGTATGGTTGTTAATGTTAACAATAAGTATTCCTATGTAACCAAGCAATTTCCTTCCTGTAAGCTAGTACATTTAGAAAGTTAGTTTGTTTGGATTGTTCACCTTATTAACCAGTCATTCAGTGATATAATGGCGGTCAGTTAACCTACTCACACTTTTGCTGGGCAAACTAAGCAGATGTAAGTTGTTTACCAGTCCCAAGTACACATACTTATGCCAGTAAATGACAACTGCCCTACTTGAATCAAAGGTAGGGGTAAAATGGCCGTAGAATTATTTCACGACCAATCCCCACACAAGTTATGTGGCCGGGCTGGGGCTCGAACTCAAGAACCCTTGATTGAGAGTATAGCGCTCTACCAAATGAGCTAGACGGGCCCGCAAAGCCAGAATAATCTACTAGGTTTGATACATTTATATGGTGCCATTATGATGATATTTAGGAAGTTTTCGTAGAGTCTAGTAACTATAGAGTGTCACTGTATGTACCAGTTTCGAACCCGTAAAGGTTTATCATTGCTTATGGACTTCGTTGCAAAAACATTAAAAACATTTTTGAAAACAACAATACAGAACACTATGTCAATCACTGATACGCAAATTTGAACTGACATCAAATTAGTCTGTGAACTGGTGTTAATAAATAATTTATTATTTTAATTCAAACATATACCGGTATGTAAAAAAAGATGGTAGTATCCAATCATAAGCTCTTTATGTATTTTAATGAATTATTTCCATGTTGTTGTTTTTTGTATCGCCCCTATATGTTACTGCCATGCGAAATGGGTTTTAATAGTACCGCGAATGCGGGTATTTACGGGTACCTGTTGCATCCCTAATGGTCGCCATTGTTCTCAGACCCAGGTGAGCGCTATGGGCCATCATGGCCCTCTTGTTTAAATTTGCATTCACTGGTCTCATATTTACCGAAATCTCTCTGCAGTAAACCGAGTTAAAGTATTTTAACTTCAAAGTTGGTAGGAAACCAATACGAACGTAGTTTAATTAACCAAATTATCTTTCTTTGAAAGCCAGATGTACAATTCGCGAACATGTCAATTTTGACTGGCAAGCAAACAATGCAGCTTGTAATTATTGGGTTGTATCTTGGTAGAATGCTCTGTCAGCGTCAATGGTTTTTTGTTTGTTTGGATTTTTCACCGTTTTTAACAGTATTATAGTCATATCACGGCCGTCAGTTAACCTTCTCACAGTTTTCCTGGGCAAGCTTAGCCGATCTAAGCGGTTTACCAGCAGTAAGTGCACATACCTAGGCCAGTAACTGACAACTGCCCTACTTGAATCAGAGGTACGGGGAGAATGGCCGTAGAAATAATTTCAAGACCAATCCCCACACAAGTTATGTGGCCGGGCTGGGGTTCGAACTCACGATCCCCGGATTGACAGTCCAGCGCTCTACCAACTGAGCTAGCCGGGCCCGACTTAAGGTATATTTTAGTGAAATCAGACCTGTAGCAATACACACTGATGAACTTTTAACAATTTTTTTACTGTTAACTATACCAGGACGACACACAAAATCCTCAATTGTTAAAGCTTAAGTTCAGGTTGGATAATTTGGATGTCGCAAATAATGGGAATTTAGGAAAACGTTCAATTTTCCACCACTAGCGGCAATAAGACGTTCCAGCGAATTTAGCCCTATATAATCTGTAACACTAAAGTCGTTGCACGGCTAATTAATTAGAATAGTTTTACGTTGTAAATTGTACTCTGTTTAATAGCGGAAACATATTTTTATTTCCAAAATTTGCTGATGAAATAGCCTGTCTGAGGTTGTTTATTCAGTGCGTAGAACTAAAACACATCGCTCACACTCAGGTGAGCGACACCCATTTTTGGCTCTCCTGTTAATGAAATAACCAATAAATGGTAGTACTCTTTATGCAACATAGTCACCTCGTTATACCGTCAACCATATTTGGTATTGTGACAATTTAAATAAGAATTCTGAAAAACGATAGCATGAATGATAATTTGTATGCATTATTTTACCTAACTAAAAAGATGTCAAAATTACTTTGTGTTGTATAAACTCAAAGCTAGTGTAACAGGTGTTGACTGTAAGAGATCTTTATTGCAAGTGAAGCTTACCAGTGGTCAGTATCCTATCTGTATAAACTGACCATGCACAAAATAGTCATTGCATGCATTACAGTTATCAGTTGTCCTGACCTCATTCCTAAGAACATGTGCTATTACCCAACGAAAACCAGTACCAAGCAGTCCAATACTTAACCATACTATAGCATACTAGTAATTAGCTTGATGCGGGATGCATTGAACTGTTGACTACTTTTGTCGAAATGCTAATATTGGAGTCCAAGCTAGTTTTGTTGAAAGTACAAATGCGTAGAAATGTATTTACTAACATGACTTAGGAATTTATTAAATGAAGAATATTATTTATTTGCAAATTACAAAACAAATATGAAACAATAATACGATACAAAGGCGAATAATATCGATTTAAACACATCACTGTCATTTCATCGAATTCCTTTTTAAAAAGCGGTTTTATAAGGTTTATGGAGCGGACAACCTTTGTGGCAGACAGACACATAGTAAATCCACCACCACGAATGTACTATTTACTCACAGTCTTATTTACACACATAGATATACTCGGTTAATGAAATTGTAATAACTAAAATTCACTTTGCTAAAATAAATAAAACAAGCCATTAGGAAGACTTAAAAGTTAAGAAATGGCACTAAAACTTCTTAAAACGTTTTAAAATTCAAGGCGACTGGCGCGGCGCGGTTTCTCACTTTTTCTGTTCTCATTTAATATACACGTATTGAGTCACTTTTTAAGAGCCCGTACATGAAACACAGTATCAATGTTACACACCCTTACGTAACACTGCAATAAAATGTACTTATCTAGAGGTTAAAATATTAAAATTATAACAAGAAATGTCTTTAAAAAAGACAATCGGCGTTGACATTAATATTGAGATATCATTTATAACCTAAACATAATACAAGAGGGCCAAGATGATCGGTATAAAGGTTTATTTATATTACACAACCGCAATTCAATTCCAAATTAACGTGCACAGTATGTTTATACACATAAATTCCCCATTTATTGAAATATTCGCTCTTATAATTCTCTGTACGCTAATTGATGCATGTATATTACAACAGCTATACACCGGCAGCTGAACGCTCGCTATTTTTAGAATGATCGTGTGTTGAACTCCCTATCTAGAATCAATTGTTATTAATAGAGCGGGCCGCTAGGCTAAACAAAATAGTGGAATAATTCTGGGAATTAATATAATATTATATTCATGACATACAATGAGAAAATATGTTCATACTTATGCTCAGTTCTAGAGTGTATATCGAGAATATGTTTATACCTTTATTTTAACCGCTTATGTAAACAATTATGTACATTTTAATCCCAAACGTATGCAACAGTTGTTGGTATACATTAAACCATTATTGTGAGTTTGCATTCCCTAAAATTAGAAAATTTGCCCAATTCTATTGGCATTAAATTTTCCCGCTGCACAATTATCGCAAGAAATGTAGGTCAAAAGTGATGTTAGACAGCTACGCCGAAAAATAATATATTTCAGAACTTGAAGCAGACTAAAACGGGTTTCCGTAGATCTGATATTGTAGTGTATACACACTGCAGATGTCAGTGTGGTAGTTAAATGCACGGTGAATTTCAGTTTTGCTACTTTTTCGGCGTAGTATTGATAGTGTGTCGACCAGTATTAGGTCAGTTTTCTATTCAGATGTAAATGAAATTTTGAGATTTACGGCGTTCTGTGATTGACTGTGGTTCTGGTTGGGGGTTACCCGGGGGAACGGGTCGTTTATCAGACTGCATAATTAAAGCATGGAATGGCTCAATATCGCTAGTATTTTCACGCATGTTGTGCAACACTGACCTGTTTCTATCGGCCGTTTGCACTATGTAGGAACGGTCACTGTGAACTTTCATGACACTCCCTACTTTCCAGATTTTTCCGAACTTGATAACGAACGGAGTCATTTACTGACAATGGCGGTAACGGTCGCGATGTCTTGTCGAAATTCGACTTTTGTCGCGCTTTTGACTCGTGCATTCGTGTATGTACCTGTCTGACATTGATCAGTGCTGGTTGCAGTGCCTTGTTTGTGATTGGTACAACGGATTTGGTTCGGCGACCAAGAGTTAATCGACTAGGTGTGTAACCGCACTGCAACGGGGTGTTGCGATATTCAAGTAGAGCTAAGTACACATTGGTTTTCGTGTCTAATGCTTTTTGCATCAGCTTTTTAGTTGTTCCTACTGCCTTTTTCGGCCAAACCATTGCTTTGTGGGTGACCTGGTGAGGAAGTTCTATATTGGAATCCCTAACAATCGACACATTTTTTGAATTCGGCGCACGAAAACTGAGGGCTAATGTCCGATATTACAATATTGGGAATAGACATTCTTGACACGTGTTTTTGCAATTTCGTTATCACTGTTTGTGATCGTGTGTTTGGTAAATGGTCAATTTCAAAGAACCTACTATAGTAGTCTACCGTTAAAAGGTATTCTTGTCCGTTAAAGTGGAACAGATCAGAAGCGATTTGCTGAAAAGGTCTGTCCGGGAATGTGGTCGTTATCAGCGGTTCTGGGGCATTTGTACCTCTGTGAGTAAGGCAAGTCGGACAGTTAGTGACGTAATCGGTTATTTGCTTAGACCAAAACAACGAATCCTTGGCGCGTTCAAGTGTCTTTGTAATTCCCAATTGTGACGAATGAATTTTCTGCACTAGTTCATTTCGCAGGGATGTTGGGATATCCAATGTGTGACCTCTGAATATCAGAACATCCTCCGAGCTTAATTCGTCACGGTGGTTGAAATATTCTGCGATGTTTGGGTCGCATTGTTTCACGGACACCGGCCAGCCCTCGGTTATAGCACGTTTCAATTTTATCATTTGCGGATCTTTCGCGAGTTTATCTCGAGTCCGCGATCTGTGACATGAAGTTGTTGATGTACCGTGGACACCTGATTGTCAAGACGTTCAACTATTTCGGGACATGTCTCGGGAACGCATGTCTTGACAAGCAGTCACTCACCGGGATTTTTTTCCCGGGTACGTGATGTACATTGACCTGATATTTTGACATTGCAAGAAGTATGATTGATAGTCGCGGCGGTGCAGCAGCAAGTGGCTGTTTCATTATTACAGAAATCGCCTTTGATCGTAGTGAACGATCATTTCCCTACCGTAAGTGAATTGGTGAAATCGCTTTAATCTAAAGATAATCGCGAGAAATTCTTTCTCAATGACGACGTAACCAATTTCCGTTTCCGTTAATGATTTGCTGGCATACGCAATGGGTCTCTCGTCTTGCATAAGACAGCAGCCTAACCCATATTTCCTCGCGTCGGTTTCCAGTTTGAGGGGTTTCTTAGGGTCATAATACCCTAGAACTGGCGACTGAGTAATGATGTCTTTGATCTTTGACAGGGCCTCTTCCTGTGGGGTGTCCCACAGGAACTCTACATCTTTCTTTATGGGGCTCCTTAAGGGTGCGGTGACCTCAGCTAAGTTTGGCCTGATTTTTTCCTTGTAATTCACTAGCCCTAGCACGGTTTTGACCTTTTCGTGGCTTTCTGGGACTGGCAATTTCGTAATTGCCTCAATTTTCTTCGGTTCGGCTTGTAGCCCGTTTTCAGCAATCATCTGACCAAAGAATGGTACTGATTTTATCCCAATTGTGTGCATTTTACCGGGTTGAATTTGATACCGCGTTCGCGTGCGCGTAGCAATACCTTAGTTAAATTGTGATCATGTTCCCGGGGGGTGCTTCCCCAGACCAGGATGTCGTCTACCAGCGGGTGAATACCTGGTAGTCCCTTAAATATTTCGTTAACTTTTTGACAAAATATGTCGCTAGAAGCAGAAATGCCATAAGGAAGGCGCAAGTAGCGGTACCTTCCAAATGGTGTCGCAAATGTCGTAAGGTACGACGATTCTTCGTCCAATTCAACACTCCAGTACGCGTGCGTTAAAGTAAGTAAACTAAAGCGCGTCGCGCCTGACAATTCTGCAATTACGTCTTCGATTGTTGACGTTGCGTAATGCGGACGGCGTATCGCATTGTTGAGTCGCCACTTGCACGTCCATTGTCACGAGTGTAGACGAGGTGTAAGTCTTGTTGGTTTTGGTTGATTAGCGATCTTTGTTGTCTACAGTATTCGAAGTTTTGTGATATTTGTATTGCTTTGTCAGGTGTCAAGTTTTCACCTTCGTTGATTAGTTTCTCGCGTAGTTTTTTATTGTTGACACCAAATACTATTTGGTCTCGAATCATTTCATCCTGTGCATTTGCTGGAAACCGACAGTCAGTAATTTTTAGTTTGAGCCTTGTCACGAATTGTTCGATGTTGTCATTATTCTGATTTTCCTTGTAGAATTGATATCTGGCAAATACTGGGTTTAATTGTGGTTTCACGTGTTTCTGGCATTTGTAAAAGTATGTCTGTTGTTGTGTTTTTTCTTCTTCTGTCAACGTCCATGCTTGAGTAATGTCTTGGCCTTTTTCACCGACCCGTATAAGTAAGAACGCAATCTTCTCCTCTCCCGATTTTTCTTTCAATGGTCCAGAAAGTATTAATTTCATGTGTCTTTCAAATTTCTCCCAAGTGGATGGTAGGTTCGAACTGTTCCAGTCCATAACTGGTGGTTTTATTCCAGATAAAGCCATTTCTTAAACGTGTTTGAGTTAATTATTTAGCACAATATTGTGTTTAACTGCATTTAAGTAATCCGATTTGACGTAGAGCCATTGTTTCCGTTCTGACACCATGTTTATGTTTGTTGCATTATTGTGTATATGAATTTTTTATTAACTCATAATGGTTAACTCAAATGAGTATTCATTAATGTGAAGAACAACACAACACGTTTTACCACTACAGTGCGTCATCTGAACAGGGTACTAGGTTACCATTGGTGGTAGCTATAGTCTGTGTCATGATACAACAAAACATATTTTTCAACACAATCAAATCCAATTTGCAGTCACGCATGTGCTCGTTTCAGAATGTTTGAAAACGAGCAGAAAGGCCATTGTCATTTATTGTGTATTGATTTATTCATTAGATAATAAATTGTAAGGATCATTACACAGTTGTGTCTTTGTTGACTTTGAAGGTCCTTTTCATTGTGAAAGTAACAATTCGATTATATTTTGTAGCAATAACACAAACATATACAATACAACGTGTTAACAGTCTAAAAATTCTTTTATTGTATTTTAGAATCTTGGGACTACTTTTTTATTACAATTCGTTATTTTCGTATTCAATAGTATAAAAGTAGTTGTACTACTGATTAATAACTCCAAGGTTACAAAAACATTTGTTTTCATATAGTCTGAAAGAAAAATGATGAGATAAATAGAATACTAGGATTAGTGTTGCATATAGAGAAGTTTATCTTGCTCAGCTCGAACATCGGAAGCGCTCGCCAATGCACGCGCTTACGGTTTTCTAAGCTTTTCGCAAGATAACTTCTCTATATTCAACACTAACCTAGTATTCTCTATATATACATTGTACAGTTGATATGTATTGACTCATTATGTCTATTGTGTACGAATATAAAAGAAAACGCTCAAATGTAAAAAGTGTGTTCATTAATATCGTTGCAAAACACCAAAGTTATTGCTTTTTAACATGTCAAACGTCCTGTCAAATCATTTTAATAGCGTTGAGCAAATACGAAAGCTCTTATTTTGTGCGAACTTTTATTGCCGTATTGAATTTGCCATAGGAATCCCAAATCTGTTACGTGTGGAATTTATCGTAAATTGGCCGATGAAATGTTAGGATGTATTCATTCGGGACTACTGGCGGAAAAAATATCATTGTCAACATTCATGTATTTTTTACTCCTCAAAGAGATTTATATAGCCATGAATATTTTAATATATTTAGGGGCGTGCATACTTCGAACAGAAATGTACTAGTTAATAAAGTTTCTTGCCGTGTAAGTTCCGGCTTGTCGATGTATACATAACCGTTTATGTATCATGTTCTGTGTTGCTAAATATTGTGTTTTAATTTCATTAGATAATCCTTAACTAACCGAAGAGCATATATAAAATGCTGATGTTTAAAAAAAACAACACATATATTAAGTAACGTTTATAATATTTTATATATAATGGTATGTTAGGAGGCGTAAAGTTCTAGTATTATTTAGTATTCGAGTATTGCATGCCATTCGGATCTCTAGTCTTAGTTAAATTGTTTTGAATATTTATGCTGGAAGTTTAATTTACATTCCCTATTTGCACAATTACCTGGCGCCGAATATCTTCTTAAAGATATGTCTTGTTTCTCTCTTATAATTCGCTTATCCTCCACATGACTGGCTAATAACTTTTGACTTTGTAAATAACTGCCAATAACCCATTTATGTTTTCGGACACCCTCATAAAGGGACAAAATAATTATTTTCTGTGTCTCCATGTTTTCGGTCACATTCAGAAAAGGAATTAAATTGAGATCTATGTTTTCGGACGATACTAATTTGCATCTAACACCCATTATCATTTAATGTTTCCCAGGTAGCGACTGTTGTTTTCACAGGCTTCTAATTCCCTATTGTCTGTCAATTTAACCTTGCGAAGTGTTTGCTGAACCATGCATGCCAATCTGCAAGTTGTAGAATGGCTTCAAAATACAATTACTAGTCAAAACTTAACGCTTCCAGGAATAAACGAGAACCATCCTCGGAGACAAGTAATCAGTCCGTAGTTTAATTGCGAGGTTTATGACAATATTTGAGGTACTATGTTTTCGGACAGATTGTAAATAATTATTTTGTGCCACTGTAAATATTCTGACACTGAAAAAATTAATTATTTTTAAATGCCCGAAAACATAGCATAAATACGGTAAATCCTGACTATTTTTGTCGAAAAGATTGTAAGCCTCGCCTCCCCGAATCAGATACAAACGCACACGTATAAAGTTTAGTCTAAGTGAATATGTAAGCTGTCTGTCCGAGTGTCTGTCCACCACAAAGCTTGTCCACTCCGTAGCTTTTTAGCCGCTTTTAGAAAAGGTAAATACTAAGATTGACAGTGGTGTGTCTGTAAGTTTGCATTCCCTAAAATTCTCCTGCGCAAGAAAATTTGCCCAATTTTTATAAAGAATTATTTGGAATTGCATATTTCTATCAGCTTCTCAAGTAGATGTTTTTCAATAACAACACTCGTCTGATACAAAATAATTTTAATTCATTCCCGTAATTTTTATTTTCTTACATTGTTAATTTTTCATGACAAATTTTGATAATATTTATGTTAACGGAAATTATTTTGGTTATTTATATATAACTGATGAAAACATGCGGTGGTATGATCGGTTTATTCCCGGTACAAGTATTAATAATGATTTCAATTTTCTCAAATTAATTTGGGTGTCCGAGAATTTTTCCTGTGGTGTCCGTAAAATCTGGGGTCCGAGAAGTCCCCTTATATAGGTGGGGAGCAAGAAATCTCGGGTCCTCTCTTGTATTATGTTTAGAGTAAAAATTATATCTTATACATTTTCGACGCCGATTGGCTTTTTAAAAGACATTTCTTGTTTCTATCTCAAACAAGTTTAAACTGTTGATATTGTGACTATTATTGCTATTTATTATGTTTTTAATAAAAATCAAAGCGCTGAAGGCACTTCAGTTGTCCGCTATTGCACAACACTGAGCACAACTCAGTCTTTTCAAATGTAACACAAATTTAAATTAAACTGAGCAGTTTTGAAAGATATTCTTGAGATTCAGTCTTAATGAAGTTTGGAATAATAGAAATCAAGAATTAAATGCGCATAGCAACCAACCTTGACAACCAATCCGTTTGCTGTGAAAATTGCTTTGTTCTATATTAAATTATTATCAATATGTAAGGCTCACACCTCGCTAGTATAAGTGGAAAATTCCTAAATATTGTTAAGAGTATATATAATAATGCGAAATCTTGTATTATGTCAAATGGCCAAATTTCTAATTATTTTCCATGTTCTATTGGGGTAAGACAAGGAGTAAATTTATCCCCTGTTTTATTTTCATTATTCATTACTGACCTTCATACATACTTTAATAACAACAATGATGTAATTGGAGTAGAGTGTTAT
Organism: Congeria kusceri; assembly: GCA_027627225.1. Lineage (NCBI taxonomy): Eukaryota > Metazoa > Mollusca > Bivalvia > Myida > Dreissenidae > Congeria > Congeria kusceri. Next base: position 237,882 of record JAPFQT010000176.1, read on the forward strand.
ACCCAATCAAATGACGATATCTTAATGTTTTTAAAATTGTTTGTCTTGTTGTATGCCGACGACACTGTAATTTTAGCACAGTCCGCAAGCGACTTACAGAAGTGTTTAAATTTGTATTCCCAATATGATGACCAATGGAAATTGACAGTCAATGCATCCAAATCAAAAGTTGTTGTTTTTAGCAAGGGTAGACCTGGGAATTATGCGTTTTATTATAAAGGAAATCCTATTGAAATTGTTAAGAGTTATAAATACCTTGGTATATTATTTAATAGTAGTTGTTCATTTTTCCAGACAAAAAAGAATTTGGCTGAACAAGCAACCAAAGCTATGTACTGTCTTATAACCAAATGCAATAATCTAGCTTTGTCTATTGATATGAAAATAGATCTTTTTAACAAAATGATTAAACCTATCCTTCTGTATGGATGTGAATGCTGGGGATTTGGAAATAACTATGTACTAGAAAAAGTCCAGTTAAAATTTCTTAAAATAATACTAGGAGTCAAGCCCAGCACTGCGTCATGTATTGTTTATGGCGAAACTGGAGTTATGCCCCTACAAATTGATATTGAAACAAGAATGATTTCTTACTGGTCTAAATTAATTAATCCTTTATGTGTTAAACTTTCACATTTTGTATATAACATTTCATTAGAAATGCATAAAACAGAAAACTTCAGCTCTGACTGGATAGTATGTATACGAACTATTTTTATAAAATGCGGAATGATGAATATTTGGCAGTCACATGATTTTACTAACAGCATATGGCTTGTTAAAAGTACAAAACAAAAACTGTCTGACCTATTTATTAACGAATGGCACTCTGATGTGAATAACTCTAGTAAATGTAGTAACTATAAATTATTTAAAGATAATTTTGGTCTAGAACCTTACCTAATTAATACGCCAGATAGATATCTTAAATATATGATCAAATTCCGAACAAGAAATAGCAGATTACCTGTTGAAACTGGAAGCTGGCATGGGATTTTAGCAGATCAACGAATATGCTCATTATGTAACTCTACCTCCCAAATTGGTGATGAATTCCATTATTTACTCGAGTGTAATGCTCTAAAAGATATTAGAAATCGACTTATTAATACACACTACTATGCAAGACCGAATGTTTTAAAATTTAAATCTTTAATGACAACTGATACACAAAACCATATTGAGTACAGAGAGTTATGTATTTTCATTAGAGAAATATTAAAACGTGTCTAATAAACCATTTACATTTACGATGGTGTACGTACATGTGTTACCTTTTCCTTTTTATTTTTATTTTGATGTTATACATTATGATTACTCGTCAGTCTGCTATTATCTCCCAAATATTGTACTATCATTTTGCATTATTGAATTTAGCCCCTTCACTTATGTATCTCTTTGTTTGCTTGTATGTAATTTCTGCTCATATTGTCATGTTATGCATGAACTGAGCTTTGAAATAAACTTGACTTGACTTGGCTTCTCTTAGTCTGAACGCCTTGCATTGAAGTTATCAATAGCTTTGCCCAGTAACCAACACATACATGACAATGACACTTTGTTAAATATTTTTTGACACATACATACGAATTTGATACACATTTCTTCAAGGCTTTATGTTGATTGAAATGAATTGCAATAAATTGAATTCTTTATTAAAACGTAAAATATTTAGACACTTAAATATTGAAAACTATTAATTTGTAAAGGGAAGTAATAAAAGAAAAACAACAGTTGTCTGCCGCTATTTATAATTCTCCAGTTTCCAAAATGGCAGCTATGTTGTCTTTAAAATCGTACAAAGCATGTTTTAAGCAAATATTTGGGTGGAAAGTTTCGGTAAGCTGTACACGCAAGTATAATACGCACCCCCTTGCTTTACTTCTATCAATATGAGGTCCGATATTGTTGTTTATTATTTTACATTTATTTTTTAGGATTTTTTATGTTATATATGTTTTGTCAATATCAACCTCATAAAAAGTCATATCGTTTTCCAATAGCGTCGTTCTGTACGTGGAGTCAAGGTCGCGTCACTGTTAATAAACATTGAAAAAAGTTTGCGCTTAATAACTCGTATATTGATTTAGATATTTCAATGAAAATTTATTATTGGTACCTTATATCAAGACCTAAACTGGCATTCAATATAGTGGTGGTGTCATGGTCATACAGATATCTTCCATTTAGACCTCGCTTGGGATTGCAAATAGGTGCGTGGGATTCAGGTCAAGAACATCATTACTAATAATAGAGAAATAATTTCCGCTCAGCAACTCAAAAACGAATTGAGATGTTGCAAATAAACTTAATATTAAGGTTATTTGGTGTTTAAGAGGGAACGTTTTTTTTTATTAGTAAAGTATTTCGGTGTTTAAGAATGAAAATTGGAAAATCAAATGTCATGCTTGAGGTAAGATATTCAGTATGTAACACTGATTTAAAGCCCCCTTCCATCTTTGATGGAACTCGGGTGTGCGACCTAGGTTGGCCTCTGGTATTTTTTTAATTGGGTTCTCGTCTGATGTTTTGTTTGTGCCCCTGTGAAATTCATGTGGTGCTTCTCTTGGTCCCTGCTGATTCAACTGTAAATCATGTTTATTCACTATTGCAACTGTCGATTCCTACGCGAACAACAGAAGTATGCCGAACAGGCATCTGTGTAGCGCCAGTCGTATGTCAGGTTTACTACAGAAGTAGGTTGGACATGCATCTGTACTGCACATGTCCATTGTTAGATGAACAACAGTAAGTATATGTCTTAAAATAATAATGCTACTATTCTGGTACCCGATCTTTACTTACTTTGTGGTACTCTTGCTACATGTATATTATGGATACAAAACACCTTGTTCGAAATTGCTATTACGAAGTATCAACCAAAACAAAAGTAAATCAAAAGTAAATTTTATTACTAGAGCTATTGCATTATTTAAGATACCGCTGTATAGCGTCTAATGAATGACATGTACACTGCGCTACTGCAGTGCACGGGGCGAAGCCTACGAATCATACTTCAATGTATTGATGCAAGAATTGCAAAAAATAAATCAAATTTTTATTTACTCTTTTAAGGTCAACATTTAAAGTATACACACAATTGTAATTATTATTGTAATTATAAGAATTGAAACGCTCTTTTCGGCGCTTCATCGATGTATGAAGGTCACTTTTTTGTATCTAATTTGTACATAAAGCCTTCGGCTTTATGCAAATTAGATACCAAAAAACTGACTTCCATACATGGAAAAAGCGCCGAAAAGAGCGTTTCAATTCTTAGTGAAGTATTATACTTTTTATACTTTCGACGCTTTAGAATCATATTACAGAAACATACTAACTTTAACTTTAATTAAATTATTTTTACTTTAAATCAAATTGTGTAAAATTCACTATTTCTTATGAATTTGTGAATCCAGTTAGAGTTGGGCAAATAATAATTATATAACTGACGATAACAAACACTGAACCTGATCACGTTCTGCTTCCGCGCATGATGCACTGTCATTTGTTGTTTTCAATTTCAGCTTTAAACCCGTCCCTTGTTTCATCTGCTGGAAACCAAGAAACGCAAATTCTTCTTTACAAAGAGCCGTGTGACGAGTATATTAAAATGGAAACACACAGGCATTCGATGGAGGATATCGATGATTGCAAACTTCCAGCAACATGGTGGAATGAAGTACAGTTTCAACAGCGCAGCCATTTGTACAACATCCTACTGGAATCTATCCTGATGGTTTTACTGAAAATAACGGTTTGCAGGATACGGTAGCCGAAAATAATAGCTGCGTGTATACCAATAGCCAGTTCAGTGCTTAAAAAATTCAACAAGACTCTCACTTAACGGGTAATATTGACATTCTGGAGAAAACGGTAACAGAACCGTTACTACCATGTGTTGAGAATTCAACAGTGGCTCTCAAAATGAAGGCTATCTCATCTTCTGCTGCGACTGAGGTGTCCGATCGCCTGAAGAATCAAGCAAATCCTGATAGCAGTAACACAAGAGCTTTGCAAATGAAAACCCACAAATATCCTCGACGAAAGTCATTTGCGAAGGTAACAGGAAATGTGCAACAAACAGAGCATAAAACACTTATACCTGTTAATATAAAAACAAAGGTCAATGCTTTCTTAAGGGATAAAATAAAGAACAACAGCCAACAAAAACTTGCGAAGAGCAGAAACATATTAGACAATTCTGTATCAGTACATGGAACGATAATGACAGATATTTCTCCTACTGGTTCCATAAATGTTTCAGAAAGCCTCAAAATGTAAAAAAATGTGCAGCTGCGTGTATATCAGAATCACATGCATCCAATTCTGAAAACCATGAATATGCCAATCAAAAGAGGACTTCAGAAATTCATAATATGACTGAATCTCTTAATACCATAGTTCGAAAGGTTCCCAAACCCCCAAAAAAGTAGTAACAGAAAGAAAATGATCGAGAAAATATTGTCACAATCAAATGGAAATATAACTCGTGCACCAGTCGGTGACGAAGTGAGTAGTAACAAAACAAATCATGAGTATTCTGGTTTTGAGGTTGTGTACACCAACACCGGTTGTATTCCAACTAAAACTGTAAACTAGATGCTGTTAGTGAGGACGTTATGGTCACAACTGCTGATGAAAATGAACTGACAAAAAGCAGTCATACAGTGTATACAAGGGAACAAGATATGCCTGGACAATTTATGCAAACATCATGTACCAATCAACTTAGTAATGACGGTTTAAAACTGCAAATAGTACAGTGTACTTCGAACCGATCCTGTACACAAGTTTGTGGTACAGAAGACATTTCTGTTGTCCGGGATAATGCAGGAACCCTGAATAAATTTGAAAGGACTTTGTTGGGTAATGAAATTGACAGCTGCACAGATGTGACTCATACCCCCTCAACAGAACAAGGTCATCTAGCAGACAAAGATGTCAATGCTTCAAGTGGAATGATGCCAATTGTGAGCAATGAGTATAATGGAAAGATTGATGATGATTATATTATAACGGTGAATGAAGATTTTGATACTGTCAAAGTTAAAAATGAAAGTAATGAACTATCTCATGCAACGGCAGATGTTTTCATTGTGTTATCGTCTTGTACCGGTACACTTGAAAATAACCATTCAGTGACAGCAACAGAAACATTATATAGTTTTGGATTTGAAAAAAAGTTCAAATTTTCTCTAAAACAAAATATGTGACACGGAAATGGCTTTTTCCAGGTTTGAGAGTGACAGTTGCTCCAACAAACCATAGATTAGTTAACATGGTTTCAGATTTTGTCATTGTGACAGAAAATCAAGGTTGTGATACAATGAATGACGGCAGTTATTGTCCTGTTGAAGAAGATGGCGAGTGCTTAGCAAATGATAACCTCAAAACAAATAATATTATTCATCAGAAACACCCAAACAGTCCTCCTTTACAAGATCAAGTAATTGATTCTTGCGATAACAATACCAGAGAAAACAATCAGTGAATGGCGTATAAAGTCATGGACAATAACAACCCGTCTCCAGCGATGCCATCCGTGAATAACAAAATACACCAAGTCGACTCATCAACGTCATATTCCGAGGCTTTACGTAAACTTGCAAGAACTTACTCTTTTTTTAAAAGAATCTTTTGCAGGTGGTTCTCCATATGTGAGCATGCATCGTCATGCTCTTTCTGTCAGAATGTCTATACAATCCATGCTTGAAAATGCGCACAAAACCTCACATCCTAACACGAGTGTTAGCTTTCCTGTCCGGAAACAATGTTTAGCGAAAAACATAAATGGAAATCCTACAACCAAAACACAATCTTCTAAGAAACAGACTGTTAATTGTCCTCCAGAGGCGATGTCTACATCGAAGGGTCATACATGCAAAGATTACATGTGTGAATAACACGCTTAGAGAAAACGAAAGCAAACATCGACTAAAAGTAACTAGTTGTCTGGTGTCATATCACCATAGTTTAGTCAAATGACTTTGAGGGTTAGTGTAAGAGATAATCAAAACAACGTTGTAATGGCTGTATCTACAGATTGAATAAACTCGGCATAACTAAAGCAAGTGTTAGATAACGAATAAATTCTGGATTTCACCTCCGTTTTTATCAGTTTATATATTGTGTTTTTTTGTTATATAGATACATTTTTATCCAAGACACTCTTTTAGGGATTGTTTGCGACCATAACATACAACTTTGATACAAATATAAAATATACGAAACTGAGTTTATAAGTTTAGGCTTATTGAGTGTCAGCAAGTTGTGATAAAGATTTTTGTTTTATAATTACAGTGTATACATAATGAATACCAATCTCGCCAAAATTATATTGTGCATGTTTATAATGGTCGCTTAGGAGATTGCTTGATATAGAACCAGTGACAAGATAATTATTTTTTTTATTTAAAAAGTTGTTATGCCTTATTGTCTTGAGTATTTGATGACATTGACAACGAACCCTATTTGGTTAGTCTTATTAAAGAAGTTTCAGAAAGTTACGTAATGTGGTGTCGGTGGTTATGCGTTTAAAATGAGTGGTCAGCAGTTCTTTTTAAACATTTACTTGTAACGTACTTGATATTTTCAACCAATGCTTGCAAGAATATATGTTACTATATTTCAGACTAGTAGTGACAGATAACCAACAACTGAAAACTATTCATATATACAATTATACTAAGATTTTTAAGTTGCAAGTTATTAATTTATTTGTAATTAGATTGTAATTATTCCACGTATTTCTGTATTTCTTATTGTTTGAAACGCGCAATATTGCAATATAACTTTTCTCTTATATTTCACAAACATGTCCAGGTGATTTTGTCTAGCACTGATACCTAGTCTGGAGGTATCAAACCCAATGTTTGTGAACATGCCAATTAAATGATGTTATGGTGTGAATATACTACGTTTACGAGTCAGTTATTCTCTAAACGAGCGTGTGAAAAAAAAACCTCAATTTTTGGATCTCATATGTAGAAAAAAAAATCAAGGAAACACTAGTAGTCGTAAAGTACGCGCTTTTGCACGTGCAGACGTATGTTCCGTGTATCCTTAATTAGCTGTTTAGTCTATACATCTTCTATACATATGTTTGGAGGTTTTGACTGTACAGCGGAGACGTTTATATAAATTAAAACAACTTTTCTTATGTGCGTGTTTCAACAAAAGTTATTCTTAACTGTCCTTGCAATACACTTGGTTGTGTTTGATTTACTTATACCACTTATTCTGTTTATAAATTATCTTTATTAATCATTCAGCTTTCTGCATTTGATATAAAAAGAAAAGTAAACATCAATGTATATTACAGAAAATGTTATGAAAACTTAACTACATTATAAAATGATTGGGTTTTTATGCGATGTGTTCACATGTACGTAAAGGCTTTAAATCATAAGTCCTTGTGCTACAGTTGTAAGTTGTGTCAGAAAAAGACCTGTATACTACAAGACGGCTGGCTAACATTTATTTTTTCAACGCTATGGTAAAATGGTTGGCCCTGTCCTTGTGTGCGTACGTATGTTTGGATTATTGCCCGGAACATAATTTTATCCAGCATGGAGAGATTTTCAAATAACTTGGCAGAAGGGCTAAGCATAATGAGACGGTGAGTCGCGCGCAAGTATCAGGTCCGAGGTCAGTTTTACACTTAAAGGTAAAAGGTCAAATAGGTTTATAGCCATGGACCATGTCCGGAGTATGGCTAGTTTTGTCCAGCATTCAAGGGTTTTCATGTAACTCATGATTACCTTTATGAGACGGTGTGTTGCGCGCAAGAACCAGTCTCTAGGTTCAAGGCCAAGGCCACTCTTAAAAGATCAATAAACTGGTCCCTTGGTCCAAAATCGCACTTAAATGTCAAATGTCAATTATAACAATTAATAGCCTGGACCTTGTCCGCAGCATAATTTTGTCCAGAATCAAAGGATTTTCAAATAACTTGTTCAACGTGAGTAGCGTTAGTAGATGGTATGTCCCGTGCATTAACCAGGCACGTACGGCCAAGGTCAATGTCACGCTTAAAGGTCAACGGTCAAACATAAGAAATAAAGAGAAAGACCCTGTCCGGGGCATAATTTTGTCCAGCATTGAATTATTTTCAATAACATGGCATAAGTGATAAACACTAAAAGACAGTGTGTCGCGCGCAAGAACCGGGTTCCTTGTTCAAATGGCAAGGTAACACATAAAGATTAAATGTCAAGTATAAGAATAAAGCCATTTACTTTGTCCAGAGCATTATTTTGTCCGATTTTGAAAGACGTGATAACCGTTATGAGAGGATGTGTGCACAAGAACCATGTTCCTAGGTCCAGGGTCAATATTCCAGCTCAAAGGTCAAATAATTGTCCACAGTATTACATTGTCCTGCATGCCGGGATATATAAACAAATTGTCAGAAGTGATCACTATCACGAGATGGAGTGTTGCATGCAAGAACCTAAATTGTTAGGTTTGTTAATTACTTCCCTTAAGTGATGTTATACAAAATATACATGCCATTTTTACGACAACAAGAATAAGTTACACATACAAAAACCATTACTCATAACTTATTAATGCCAAAAAGTTTTAATGTATCACCTTTTCTGATCACTTACTGACCCTCGTGTTTTTCAAGTCAATTGACTTGCTGTTGGTACCGTTGCACGCACAGTCGCAGAAATACTCACTGAACATTAAACAAACAGTATCGTGGTATAATTATATGCAATATAACTACCAGCATAAGAAATAATTATCGGTATAAGCAATAGTAAATGCAACTGTTTTGAAGATAATCACCTGTAAATTTGATTGTTTAGGAAACGTAGTTAAACAATAATAATGACTCTTCATCTGCTCACTTTTAATTTTACTTCAGTAAGATCAGATGTTTCTGTCCTTACCCCGTATGCAACCATGCGATGGAGTAGATGGAAGCGTAGTTTTAATTGGTGTTAAACTTTTTTTTTTAGTTTGAAATTTCTTAATTGAAATTAGAACCGGAAAACTGTTCTTTACCTCCATAAACCTCCATGTACATATTATACTTAATAGGTTGTGTTGCAACCATATAAAACAGACTATGCTATTATTGAGCAACATACATACTATTCTTATAGTCATAATTACTAACAAATCGTCAGAGACGGTCGTCACATTCAAACCTTCTTATACAGGTCTTTATATTAAAATTCATATTTATATTTAATTCATTTGATAGATTTACCAATTTCCCGCCGCACGTGTCTAATTAATACACATTTCCGATTGAGTCGTACTTCCAAAAATAAAACATTACGATTGAAAATGGCGTTTAGTGTACGTTTATTCAAATATTATTATAATTAACCTGTTAATAATATTTACAACAGCAAAAACACAAATATCTTTTTTTTTTCATTTACCGAGAGGTCTAAACACGCGCGTAATGTGTTTTCCATGTAACTATCTTAGTTCATATTATCTATAGTTATTTTATTGCAAAGTGACGTGCGTTACGACATCTTGTAGACAAAACGACCCTCAATGGGCCGATATGGACAGGAACTTTTATATGGGCTCCACATTTAACTGAACGTTTTATTTTTCAGACATACCCCATATAGCCTTGTGTATTGGAAATTTCTGAAGAGCTATAGTCTGTGCTAGATATATAAACTAGATTACAAATGTATATGACTGCATCATGTCAACTGAGTGTCACAGTGTTAAAGTATTATTTTATTACAATGTTTTATATTTTACGCGTAGCAGATTCATCAGGGTAAATTTGTTTCACCGAGCCGCATTTCCTGTATGATCGTTATTGTCCGCGAGAGATCGTGAGTTTCCGTGAGTGATCGAGGTATGTGTTTGTTAAAAGTTCGTATTTTATCGAGAACTGGTCTGTCCGAAATGCACGTGCGTTCCCGAGTTGACAATTCGATGACCGACCCAATCAGATTTTATATTAGTAAAGAGAAAATGTAAGTGTAAGTATGATTGGTTTGTAACGACGCACCCCCTCACAAATTGATATAAAAGCAACTGGTTTTTCTTGGGCAGGGTGGACATTATATTTTTTTACGTGGCTTACGCCATTGTTTATTGTTATTCTAAATTCTAAATGGGACTCAGCTGTGGTGAGTTTTTTCTGTTTCATAACTTATTTCTTTAAATTATTTCGTATATGTTTCAATTGTAGGAATTGTTTTTATTGTATTGCAATTGCTAGATTTAAAATAGAAATGTAATAATAATAATTATTATGCATACTGATAAATTGAAATGAATATAGATCGATTTATTTCTAAAGTTCATTTCTGTTTATGTAGTATTTGTATTTATTAAAATGCACTGATTACTTTAAATATATATAAATAGTTCATGCATTGAAATGCATTTATTATATTGGATTTCAAACTTTTTCCTATATATACCAACTGAATAAATAGAACGAACCTACGCCAGGTACTTATTTATTTCTTCAATTCACCCTGTGACACTGGTGGCCAGTGTGGATTTCGGTTGGATCCAGCTACGTTTGGTCACAACGGAGAACAGAGCCAGTTAATTCCCTCATTCACTGAGACGGACAAACAGAGGTACAGAGGTTCGTGTTCGTTGGAGATCAGCCGAAGGCCTTATCAACGACGTTCACGTTACTGTAAAACAGTTCTAGATGCTCTATGTTGAGATTGTGTGCTATTTATTACGAATAGCATATCAGCATTCATCCACCAAACTCTTGTTTTGTGTGCTCACACGTTAACGTTTGAACTTACGAATACGTGGCAGTGTTTACGCGTACATGGTTCAGTGCTAGCTGACGACAACAACGGGAGGAAGGAAATTACCTGTACCTTTCGGTCAACATCCGGTCAAAGGAGGACACACAATTTTCGCAGTTAGTGAGAAATTGTGAGAACATTTCAGTGACTTACTACGAACGAAACCATTTTAAACTCAAATGGTTATTTAGGACTGTGATATTTGAGTGTTTTCTATATTTGGGTGTATGTGCTTTGTTTGTATAATTTTGTTTCCTTGCTTTTTTATGCATTGAAATGTGATTATTTTTACATTTCAGAAAACCGTTAGGAATTTGGGGGAAGCCCTGCATTTCTGATTGTTTTGGTAAACCACAGCGGAAGTTCTCTTAATTGTTTTTCATTAAGGTCATTGGGGCTTTTCCCAATCTTTCTTACAGTGTTGCACACTTTTGCATGAATTTTATGTCACTTTTGCGTTTGCATGATACTAACAGAAGCGGATAGATGAAAAACAAGTAAGTGTTAGTTAATTGTGTGTCTCACTCAATGTATGTGTGCTTAAATTTTTTGAGGCCAGTGACAATTTTGTGATCTCGTTTATTTTTGGCATAATGTATATTTTGCTAAAGAAAGTGTTAATTTTTACACTAAATTATTTCAAACGGCAACAATTTGCAATAGAGTCCTTTGAAATTGGTGGCCATACTAGAAAGTAATATTGACATAAATAATTAATTCAATTGTGTTATTCGGTGTTATTTGTTCATACCAATAGCCTTTAGGTATGGCGGAAGAAGAAAAAGGAGCAGTTGGTGGCGCTGACGTGATGTTGATTTTGGAGCAGCAATTGGAAGCAGGTTTTGTAATTTTGTCACAAGATGAATATGATAATTTAAAACATAAACAAGTTTTCACCAGAAGACCTTTCGCAGATACAGGTGCGAAACCAAAAGTTAAAAAAGTGAATGAGAGTTATATTCTAGAATTACATAATAAAAATGTGTCTTTTGTTCCCAATTTGGGAAATGAATCTTACAAATTGCCAAGTTATTCAGGAGACTTGCCCACACCTAAAGGTGAGGCCACGTTCACTTTTTGGCGTTTTAGGACAAGGTTTTGGCCAAAGATGACAATATTAACAAACATACATTTTTGAAGTCTATTAGGTCTTCTTTGAAAGGATCAGCCAGTGAGATTCAAGTTTCCTTGGGTGCACAAGCTACAAGTACAGATATTTTGCGTAAGTGTGATTCTTTGTTTTAAAATGTTAGTTCAAATGACCATGAATTCAGAAGTCAAATGAAAGTGTTACTGCATACGGTTGTTAGGGCTCACGCTGCCGTTCGCCAATTGAGCGATTTGCGAAAATATTGAGAAATTGGCTCAAGAAAATGTCATTTTGGCTCAAATACCAAAAACCCTGACTTTTTCTTTTCCCGATATGACAACAAGCAATGGTACTGATTTGGACGTTAATTAGGTACTTTCTACAGACTGGTTTATGTATTTAGCACATAATTTATGACGCAAACCATTACTTTCCAATAACCATTTTAGCACATCTGCTTTCTGTGTTTCGACTTGACAATTTCTTATCAAGTTTTATCAAACTTGTGAAAATACAACGAGCTGTTTGTCAGCATTCATTGTCTAATTAAGGATGATTGTTAGCAAGCCCTCGAAAGATCAGCAGACACAGTAGTTTTAATTTCAGGATTATCTTGTTGATAAATGGAGTGTGAAAATGGATGTCTGGGGTATGTCAAAATGGACTGGTTATCGGGTTTACATTTCGGTTGTTTTTAGTATGGCTATTTTGTAAATCTGACACATCTATTTAGTGTATATTTGCTCTGAACTTCACCTTTGATTTATTTAGATACTTTTCCAGAGGGAAACAGTTGATTATGTTAATTGTAATTTATTAATATCAATTTATGGATATATTGTGTAAAGTGCTTGTAGATATTATAAAAGTCTATGTTGACAGAAAAAATAATTTTCCAAGTTACTGCAAGAAACAACAACAACTAAATTGTTTTATTACTAAGTCTAAGAGTAATGCACCTATCAATATTTTCCCCGGGGGGGGGGGGGGGGGGGCGGCGTGTAGACCTAGGGGAATTTGACAAATTGTTTGTTTTCTTTTGGGGGGGGTTAATTCCCCACTCTAGAGCCAAGTATATTTGTCTAAATCCCCTCAGTGGGAGATGCTATATATCTATCAAATGGCCCGGGGCATATATTACCAGGATCTAAATTCCGACCAAAGTATATTTCCCCGCGACCCAGAATCATTGGCATGTCAAATTCCTGCCTGTCGGGAAGCGCTTGCAGTCTAAAGTCCACGATATGCCCGCCGCTCCCCTCCCCCCCCCCCCGCTGGGGGAAAACATTGATAGGTGCATAATATTACATTTATACCGAAAGTGCATCAAAATACAGCACAGTAAAATATATAACATTTAAAACCCTAAGATATTAGTAAATGTATGTTCCATAACAATGAAATACGAAACGATGACGCGAGTTGACAACGAAACGATGACGCGAGTTGACTGAAAAATTGATTCAAGAAAAATTTGAGCCAGTGTGAGCCCTGGGTTGTTGACTAGAATCTCTTTTGCATTTAGCAAAAATTAGGTGAATCAAAGAATGATATGCTGCGATCTAATTCTGGACAGGTTTAAAAGATGATAAATTGAAAACACTTACTAGACACAAGTTTGATATGCTTACAGATTTTGATGCTTTATTAAGGGATGTGAGAGCTGTTGAACAAGAACTGAAAACTGGGTCAGTAGTGCAATATCAACCGATACCAACAGTAGATACAAATAAAATTGATGAATTATCTAAGAAAATGGATTCTATGTTTACAAAATTTGGAAAAAGATTTCAGGTCAAAGTCAAGACAGCAGGACAGACCATTTCAACAACGAGGTCCAAGAAACCAGGGGATATTTTCTTTTAAATTTCAGATAACAATGAGGTGGTTATGTGAACCGAGGACAACGAGATGGTTACTCGAACAGAGGACAACAAAATTATGGTAACAATTTTCAATTTCAGAATTCAAACCAAAACCTAAAAGCCTAGTTTCTTCGGTTGAAGGGCGTACTGAAGAAACTATTTCAAGCCCTAACAAACAGAGTCATTTTTGCAAAATATAATTGGAGAAGAAAATGTTGATATCGCTCTAGTTTGTGGTGAAACCGTTCAATGTTTGATTGATAGTGGCAGTATGGTACCTGCAGTTTCACAATCATTTTATGAAAATCTTCATTCCAAACCGGAATTTTTTAACATTTCAGATTTTAGTGTTGACATAAGAGTTGCAAATGGACATCAATTACCATATACTGGTTACTTTGAGTGTGAAATCCAATTTCCAAATCTTGATGTTTCTTGTATCATTCCAGCTTTAGTCATTTCAGATACAAACTATTCTGTACCAGTTATCATTGGAACAAATGTATTAAGATTTGTCAGAGATACTCAGCAAACGGACCAGTACACCAATGGTTGGAAGATGGGTATTAATGCCATGTCAACAGTGAAGAAAGCTTTTGTGATATCGACAAACAAGAATCCTATTACAGTTCATCCTTATTAAGTGTTAACCATTAAATCGGTAAAAGAGAGTAGTCTCCCTTCCGATGAGCATGTTGTGTTTTTCTTGTGTGCTACAAATTAAAAATGGTTTAGGAGTTTAAAACCTAAGTGTTGGAAATTTGGTGTGGATAAGGATGTATAATACAGTTTAATGGATATATGACATTAACACATAAAGTATGAATATAAATAATTTGTAATTGATGAAGAAACAAAGCCTTATTTAAAAACCCACTGTATACTGTTCATCAAAGATATGGCATCATAACCAGAAGACTGAAAAGCAAACTGACGTGGCAGTATCAGAAGTATCTAATAATGACCAAGAATGTGACCAAGAATGTGATGACAAAGACACCAATAAACGCAAATATATCAGCAATGTTAGCGAACATGAACGCAGTATAAGCACACCAAAAACTGAAAGTAAGAAGCAAACAAAGAAAAGGACCAAACATGAGAAACGGAAGAACAATGAGCTACAAAACAATGATGATACAACAACCATCAGCAACAGTAACATTTCAAGACAGTTAAGTGAAATAAATGAAAAACTGTCAAATGTGATGATGAAAGATGACAACTGTCTGGAAAAAATGATTGAAAAAATTGTAGGAAAAATGAAAAACAGTCTACTTCATAGAATTGAACTGTTAGAACAAAAACTGTTTGATAAAGAAAATGAAAATGATACGCTAAAGAAAGATATAGATAAACTACAGAAACAACTTCTTGTTGAGAAAGAAGAGAAAAAGCAGATACTGGTTGAGTTAAAAAAGGAAAAGGATACGAACAAAGAAAATTTCAATGATTCTGAACAATATAGCAGGATCAATAATATAGTATTTCATGGCCTATCAGATTCAGATAAGGCTGAAACTCGTGAAACCACCATGAAGATTGTGGCAGATGCTGTAAAAAAAACATACCGGGATTGAAATCAGAGAAAGTGACATAGGCTAGGCAAATTTGAAAATGGAAAAAGCAGACCAGTCGTGATTAAATTTATCTCTAGATCCAGAAAGATCCAAATTCTCAAAATGAGCAAGCAGCTTAAACAGGGCAAAATCTACTCAAGTGAACAACTTACACCATTGAACCAGGCAGTTTTCAACTCTGTTCGCTTGAAGAAAAAGGACACTGTGGAATCGGTTTGGACTAGAAGCGGAAAAATCTTTACAAGAACAGAGACGGAGGCATACATAGAGTTCTTTATAAAGAGTATGATGACTGGCTAAACCTACCTTGGTCTTAGAATTAGACAACAAGGACAGAACTGTGACTCATAGTGTGCACCTTACATATTTTGAGAAGTATACCATCATGAACAGCGATATACATGAACAGAGATGTCCCAATCCAGGTGCAGTTGTATATATAAAGGATTAGTGGTCACACAAATGTAGCTAGTTAAACAAGTAATGACAGTGTAGCGGTGTGTAATAAGTCAGTTATTTATAGCATACACACAATGTTTACCAGAAAATTTAATAAACCAATACATGTTATGTATAAAACTAAAAGTATATATGTCGTGCTAGGTTTAGCATAATTATTAAATCACAAATACTAATACTCTGGATAAATGAAAATTCATGCATAAAAGGACATTTATAGTATACGATTAAAAGGTCATTTATAATATATGATTATCATTTATATTAGATTTTCCACAGGATTTTTCGATATAAAAATACATTACAACAACTAGACTAATTACACATCACATGTACTTGATGAAAGCCTTTCTTTGGCTTTCAATAGAAAGGAACGACCTTATGTACATGAAACATGTATTTAATTCCTTCCCTTTCGCTTTTGTTTTTAAGGAATAAATACAATAACTCATGCCTAATCACTATCCTTGTCAGGAATCCTTATCATATATAAGGATCTCGTACATTAAAAGTTCCAACTTAAAGACACACACTGGATAGGTGTTTACCTCTTTTTTTTCTTTTTTTTTGACCTACAAATTTAATAAATAGGCCAATGTTATTAATATAAGTATAAGAATGACCCGTATAGTTTTCTCTCCTTTTGTGTTTTTATTTTACCTTCAAATTATATTAATAGGACAAAATGTGTAAGTATAAGAAGGTTGCCCTCCTTTTTGCCCTTTATGTAAATTAGTAGGTCACTGTGCAAATATAAATATAAGCCATGTAATAACAAAGCTTTGTAAATATCGCTCTTTTTATATCTGTAAGTATAAGTATTACTCATTTAACCCTGTCTATATTTTGTAGACTGCATACAATTTTATACAGGCTGTTATTTCTAGAGACAGTGATTTGAACACGGTATCTTCCATTGAGAAAACAACAAACTAATAGATATTCAAATATTTAGAGAGCTAATATAATATGTAGTTTGATGTATATGACACTCTTAAATCTCACGAAAATAACGCAATCCCTTTTTTGCAACATAGATTTTTGCAATAACAATTATGTGATATTTGTATAAGTTATATGCATCAACTTAACAAATTAAGTTAGAGTACATGTAAAAAAATATAAATATATATGATACTTATGCGAATTCACTGCCATGCGTGTCTATACATTGTTTACATTTGTATAGACATCACAAACACTATATTATTTTGGCAGCACAGGTTTATGTAGTAAAATGTCCCGATTCCTATACGATATTTGTGTTAACTTATATAAAAGACTATCACATTAATTTAGACATTTGGTACGGATAATTATAAAAAGAAACACTACTGTATGAAATACACTACCATAAATGTATACAGGTATAGTATTTCACTTAGTGAATATTTAAATATATATATCTTTAGTACATTAAAACACACATAGTATCTACTACGTGTTATTCCCATTATTTGATAGTTTTGCATTTTTTCGATACTAATATCATAATTACACGTATAAGATAGGCAACTTTATTATTGTAGGTAGGAGATGTTAGTGTATACATGTACATATATAATAAACAGTGTGTGCGTGCGTGCGTGTGTAATATATATGTATATATATGTATGTGTGAGTGTATGTGCATGTATATGTATATACATGTGTGTGTATGTATATATATATTTATTTTTTTGGGTCTTGTTTGTTTGTTTTCTTTTTGTCTGTTTGCTTTATTTTTTTTTGTGTGTTAGTCTTATTATTATTTTGGAATGTGGGTTTATTTTTCTCCTTTTTTAATCAATGGAATTACTTTATCCAACCATTTTCCAACAACTCTTAGCAAGATATTATGTTTTCTTATCATTTAAATAGGCAAGATTCATTACAACTTAAACTAGCCATAGAAAAATTATCCAAAGTAGATAACAATGTGTGAAACAATCTGTTCTCTTAATGTCAGAGGTTTAAACAACTGTAATAAAAGGATAAGTGTATTTAAATGGCTTGAAGAAAATAATTACACTGTGTGTTTACTTCAAGAAACACATGTTTGTGAACTAACAAAAATTAAATGGCAATCAGAATGGAGTGGAATAAGTTTTTATAGTGGGAAAAAATCAAATAGTGAAGGGTTAGGAATTTTAATTAAAAGCAATAATAATGTAAGCATAGGTGATTTTAATGAATTAATTCCAGGCAGATTATGTACACTTGATGTTAATATCAATAACCAAGATATAACTTTAATAAATATATATGGACCAAATAATGATGATAAATGTTTTTTTGAACAACTAGAAATGCACTTGCTACAAAATATGGAGAAAAACTATATAATAGGTGGTGATTTTAATACAATACTGAATCCAAAACTAGACAAGAAAAATGGCAAAAAAACCCACACATATAAACAATAGAAATAAAATAAACAACACGATTGATTCATGTAACCTGATTGACATATGGCGATCGCTTCACCCAGAACAAAAACGTTTCACTTGGCATTCAAATGGAAAACCGGTAATATTTTGTAGACTGGACTACTTTTTAATTTCTCAAAATATATGCAACATTATAAATACAGCCAAAATAAAACCAGGCTACAAAACGGACCACTCTTTGATTGACCTGGGTACTTTAAATTAAATAATACCATGCTTTTGAATGAAGATCATCAAAATCAAATTAAACAGGAAATACAAACATTAGTAGACAACAATCAAAATTGTAACCCCAATACATTATGGGAACTGATAAAAGGGACCATAAGAAATGTAAGTATAAAATTTTCAACAATGACTAAAAAAACAAATAAGGAAAAGGAACAAAAAATCACTGAAAAAATAGAGTCACTGGAAAATAAATTAAGTACAGAAAACGACAATGACGAAACAATTATAAAATTAATAAAAGAAACAAAAGCAGAACATGATAAAAGTATAGAAGAGAAAATAAGCGGTATGCTATTACGAGCAAGAGCTATTCACATTGAGCATAATGAGAAAAATTCCAAATACTTTGCAAATCTTGAAAAAAGACATTACGAAAGTAAAACCATCCATAAGTAAAAATAAATAACATAGAAATCACAGACTTCAAAACTATAATACACGAACAGAGAAATTTTTACTCAAACCTCTATAGTAAGAAAACTAACTTTGATAAAAATAAGTTAAACACTACAAAAAAATTTGAATTAAATATAAAAAAGCTCACAGAAACCGAGAAACAATCATGCGAAGGCTTGCTTACAGAGTATGAATGCCTAAATGCTTTAAAAGAGATGGATAATAATAAAAGCCCAGGTTCAGACGGTTTGTCAGCGGAATTTTACAAAGTATTTTGGAATGTTATTAAAACGTACTACCTAAATTATATTAACTATTCATTTTTAAATGGACACAACTCAACTTCAAAAACAAAGTATTCTTACACTGATTCCAAAACCAGGAAAAAGCCTTGAATCACTAAACAACTGGAGACCTTTAAGTTTATTAAATATTGATTACAAAATAGCAACCAAAACAATAGCAAACAGAATGAAAAAAGTAATTTCGTCCATAGTTGAATCAAGGCAAACTGGATTCATAAAAGGCAGATATATAAGCGAAAATGTAAGGACAATATTTGAAACTATACATTATCTTAATAATAATAACAAACCGGGCTTGCTCTTCTTTGCAGATTATGAAAAAGCATTTGATAGTTTAGATCATGACTTTATGCTACATTGCCTTACACAATTTCATTTTGGACCAGAACTTATACAATGGATTAAATAATTCTACACTGACATATGCACTATAATAATAAATAATGGGCATCTTTCTGAACCAATCTCTATACAACGAGGTGTAAAACAAGGTTGTCCCTTGTCAACCACACTTTTCATACTAAGTATAGAAATATTGTCAAATTTTATTGAAAAAAATGAAGATATTAAAGGAATACAAATAAACGAACACGAAATAAAACAAACACTTTTTTTGCGGACGATACAACATATTTTATAGATGGAACGCTTAATTCGTTCTCTGCATTGATAGATGCCATTCAAGATTTCAGTGAAATATCTGGGCTTAACATAAATATACAAAAATCAACAGTAATGCGAGTTGGTTCACTTAAAGCTACGCAAACTATATTTAACAAATACAAACACTTTTTTTGGACCTCTGACGAAGCCAAAACGCTTGACTTTTACTTTACAAATGATGAAAATCTCGATATAGCAAAAAACATTCAACCAAAATTACAAGACTTCACAAATTGCTTAAAACAGTGGCAACACAGAAAATTAACACTTCTTGGAAAAGTTACAGTAGTTAAGACATTGCCTTACCGAAGATTATGTATGCATTGTCAATGCTTCCCACCCCCAAAATTGATACAATACAAACAATTGTCAAATCAGTATTTCAATTTGTGTGGAATGGGAAACCTGACAAAATTAAAAGAACAACTCTTGTTAAACCAATAGAACAGGGTGGACTTAAACTTACATATATTACTGCTTTTATACATGCAAAAAGGCCAGTTGGGTTAAAAGATTAACAGACATAAAAAACAAAGGACAGTGGAAAATTTCCTACCAGAAAGAGCTCAATAAATATGGTGGAAATTTTGTTTTCGAATGTCCACTTAATGAAAAACATGTTGTTTCTAACTTTAAAAATGAATTCCTCAAAGATATTCTTTTATCGTGGAATAAAGTTAAATCTAATGAAAAAGCAGGACAGATATATAAAACGATTATATGGAATAACTCAATAATACAACTAAATAATCAACATACCTTTTTTTACCCAAATTGGTTTAATAGGGGCATTAAATTTCTAGAACATATATTTGACTTCAGGACAAAATCATATTATACATTTGCAGCATTTAAAAACGTATGATATACCTACAAGCGATTATCTTAAATATTACACACGGATTAATAGTATACCAGAAACTTGCAAAAAACAACAATCTGAAACAGACCTTTTTAATTTTAGCAACAGCACATTACTTGAAAAAGTGCAAAAAACAAACACGGTGTGTAAATATATTTATATAATCTTCAACAAACTTTTAATGAAGTTAAAACCAAACAGCAACAGAAATGGGAAATTATAATGACTTCCTATAATCAAAGTATTGACTGGAAAAGCACATATTTAATACCATTTAAAGCCAGCATAGATAATAGTTTACGCAACTTTCAGTATAATTGTATATTACCCACTAATGCATGCCTGTATAAATGTAAGCTAGCAGCTTCTAACATTTGTACATTTTGTGCAAGATATCAAGAAACTATTACACATGTTTTATTTGAATGTAATATTGTACAACCCATCTGGCGGGACCTCACAATGTATTTAAGCAGTAAAGAATTACATATTGATCTTAATGTAAAAGATATTATCCTTGGAACACAAAAAGGTGGCGCTAATAATTCAGTTATAAACTATATACTCATTCTGATGAAGTCATATATATTTAGCGTTAAATCAAGAGCCGAAAATCCAAATATCGAGACTCAAAAACTCTCTCAGAATGAAAATACATTTAGAAGAGCAGATCGCTTTTGAAAAAAATAAAACTGATCTGCATTTTAAAAAATGGCAAAAATTTGCACATCCTGATACTTTGAAGTTAATCTTGCCTATTCTGTCTTTTTTCCCCCTCTTTTCATAGGATTGTTATTTTCTTTTTTTTCTTTATTTTTTTTCCCCATACCTTAGGGAAGCTGTTGTGTATTTGCGCCAACACATGTGCCTTCCCATAGCAGTCTTCCAGTTTTTGAAAACAAGCACCTCATGTGTATTAATGGGAACACCTTGACGTTTTATTATCCTCTTTCCTTTTTAGTTTTTTTGTATATCACTTTTTATATCCAGCATCATCTCAAAACTAAAAATTGAAACGAATATTTGCTAGAAACAATTTATTACGCAAAATACACATAAATGAATGTATCATAAATACTGATTTTAGTGTATTAATATTGTCTATATGCATAACTTGTACTTTTATATATTAACATTGTGAAATGGAGATGTATGTACAACTTGTACTTTTATTATTAACATTGTGTAATGGAGATGTATGAGATGTATGTTGAAAAATGAATTTAAAAAAAAGTGTTAACCATTTCAGGACTTACCAAGAACACAGGCAAAATTGCTGCAGCACTTACAGAAAATACTGGTAAATCTCATCTTTCCTTATTAAATGTCAAAGTAGGTCCAGAGAAAACATCTAGAGTTCAAGTAAAGATTTGCAATTTAACTGCCAAACCAATTGTTATACCATTCAGATCTGTTATATGTTCTCTTTCAGAAGTAGATGTTGTAGATTCGTGGGATCCAAAAGACGAAATTAATGATGAAAAATGTTCTGATGATGATGTTTTGAAATATAAGAAGTTGCAGGATCTTGGTGTTAAACTTGACAAATCCGAATTGACTCTGAACAAACTTTCAAAGCTCAACAAGTGTCCGGAAAGTGAGACAGAATCTTTCCAAAATCAGTTACTGATTTAGGATGTGCGTCTTCTGTAAAACATAAAATTAATTAACAAATTACACTGCTTTCAGACTGCAGTATCACAGAATCCCTCCAGGCATGTACGAGGAAGTATGACAACATCTGAAGGAAATGCTTGAGTGCGGAGCCATTCAAGAATCGGAATCACCTTTTTGTAGTTATGTACTTTTAGTTAGAAAGAAAGATGGTAGTTTGAGAATGTGTTTAGACTTGAGACAATTAAAAAACCGTAAAATCAAAAATGCTTATACTTTGCCAATAGTTAATGACATGCTAGATTCTTTTTCAAATTGCAAGTCTTTCTCCAAATTAAATCTTAGAAGTGGCTACTGGCAAGTGGAACTCGAAGAAGATTCAAAGAAATTCACAGCATTTACACTAGGATCACTAGGATTTTGGGAATGTAACAGAATGTGTTTTGGCTTAACTAATGCACCTGCTTGTTTTCAAAAATTGATGCAAACTACAATGGGAGATATGAACTTGACACAATGTCTTATATTTTTAGACGATATTTTGGCGTGATCAGATTCTTTTGATTCCCATATTTCCAGATTGTAAGCGGTGTTCTAGAGACTAGAACAGCACGGTCTAAAACTCAAACCATCAAGTGTGAGTTTTTCTAGTCAAAAGTTACTTATCTAGGTCATGTAGTTTCAGATAATGCAATTGAAACAGATCCGGAGAAAACAGCAGCTCTGAAAAATTGGCAAGCTCCAAAGAATATCAAAGAACTAAGAATATTCCTTGGTTTTTGTGGTTATTACAGGAGATTTGTTAAAGATTATGCCAAAATTGTAAAACCATTAAATGATCTGTTAGTAGGTATACCAACATCTAAAGGAGCAAGAAAAGGGACAAAGAAAAAGGCAGTACAGACTCAGTGATCATGGACCGATGTACAAGAACATGCGTTCCTATCCATCAAGGAGAAATTGGCGAATCCACCAATCTTGGGTTAAGCTGACTTTTACCAACCATTCATTGTGATAACAGATGCTTCGACGGAAGGTCTTGGAGCAGTGCTTTACCAAATTCAACACGGTAAGGAGCGTGTTATTGCATATGCAAGTAGAGGACATGCAAAAGTGAACATTTGTATCCAGTTCATAAGTTAGAGTTTTTGTCTTTGAAATGGGCAGTGACTGATAAGTTCCATGACTATTTGTACGGGCAGAATTTTGAAGTGAGAACAGACAATAATCCATTAACATACGTGACAACTTCTGCAAAGTTAGATGCTACGGGACATCATTAGTTAGTATATTTAGCAAACTACAAATTTAACATTTGTATCGTTCAGGGAAGAACAAAGCAGATGCTGACGGGTTATCTAGAAAGCCAATGATTGAAGTACATAATGATGTTGTTAAAGCTGTTTGTAATGCTGTAATTGTACCAGTAAAATAACTTCCTATAGCAGAGTCTCTCCTGATAGTAGAAAGTTCCAAGCAACAAGTTCCAGATGGTGACCAGACATCTGAAGCAGGGGAGAGCTTGACAAGTATCAACTGGAGAGTAGTACAAATGACAGATGAGAGCATATCAAAGGTAATTACATTGCTAGAAACTGGTATGTTCCTTACAAAACATGAACTGTTAAATGAATCAAGAGAACGTCTTTTACAGCGCAGCTCGAACTATCAGCTTTGGGACGGAGTGCTGTACAGGAAGCTGAATGATGCCGACAACACCTTACAGCTGGTAGTTCCTACTCAACATCGGCAGTGGGCAGTCAAGTGTTTGCATGATGATGTGGGACACCAAGATAGAGACAGAACTTTATGGTTAGTGCAACAAAGATTGTTTTGGCATATTATGGACCAAGACATTATCAATTATGTGAAAGAATGTTTAAATTGCATTAGAAGAAAAACTGCAGTTAAGCATTGTGCACCATTAATGAATTTTCATTTCTACAAAGCCTATGGAGTTGGTATCTATGGACTATTTGAAGTTATAGAATCCTAAAGGTGGATATGAAAATGTTCTAGTCATGACTGATCACTTTACCAAGAATGCACAGGCTTATGCTACAAGAAATCAGTCTGTATATACTACAGCCAAAGTTTGGTTTGAGAACTTTATAACACAATATGGTTTTCCACAGAGTCTGCATTCAGACCAGGGAAGAAATTTTGAAAGTTCTCTAATTAAGTCTTTTCGCAAGATAGCAGGTATTCAGAAAACGAAAACTAATCCTTTTCACCCACAAGGTAATCCAGTGACTGAACGTATGAATCAGACCCTATTAAACATGTTGGGAACATTGAATGATGATCAGAAATCTTACTGGAAAAGTAATTTAGCTTCTTGAATGCATGCATACAACTCAATTGGTCATTGAACTACAGGTTATTCACCTTACCATTTAATGTTTGGATGGAAGCCACAGTTAGCCATTGATGCCTACCTAGGACTGTATGGTTAGAACGAGGATGCAGAATCTCCGTCAGACATCATAGACAAGCTGACGAAGCGTATAAAATTCTCTTACATTAAAGCTTACCAGAAGGGGTCTGAAGAAGCGGGGAAAGAAGCAGAGCGACACAAAGTGATATATGACACTAAAGTGAGACAATCTACCATTGATGTGTTAGTGCAAAAATGTTACCCCAACGGGTAAATTAGTCGATAAGTGGTGTAAAGAACCTTACATTGTTCAAGACATGCCTTATCATGAACTTCCAGTGTACCAGGTTAGAAAGGAATGTGGAAAAGGGCCAGGAATGTGGAAAGAAAAGGGCCAGGAATGTGGAAAAGGGCCAGTGAGGGCCTTACACAGGAATATGCTCCTACCGCTGGGGTCCATTCCACATACAACCGAGTAGCAGGAACCAAATGACAAGAAGGCTGTGATTACAGTGGACAACAAGCGATCAACTGGTAAGTCGGACTGTTAGGATGATGATAGTGATACAGACTGTGACAGTGACAAAAGATCTGGTAGTGATACTTCCAGATATGTTATTCCGGCAAGTCGGAATCAAAGGAAATCAAAGACTGTGACCCCAGGAGTCCAAGTCAAGCTACTCGTGATCATTCACATAGTATTGTTTAAATTCCTAAGGATTTAAATTTGCAGGAAAATAATAATTCTGATAATTCACATTTCAGAAGCAGGGATGTTACTGAAACAGGACAATTGTAACTTTTGTCTCGAATGTTTCTCATGAAAATGTTGTTTCAGAGATTGCACTACAAAGGTCAACCAGAACCAGAAAACCACCAGATATGTATGGAGAGTTGTTCGTGTAGATGATGCAGGATGGAGAATGTCACAGTAATGTATTGAGCATTTGTGTTTGAAAGTTATTTCTTCAAGTTTATCATTATTGTGTCAAGATCATGAAAATGGTTTCTTAATTATTTTCGTTCTAGGTTGAAGACCACAAAATGTATTTGCTGGTTTATAGTCTAATGTTGTTATTGCAGGATATTTCTTGCAATAAAATTATATTCTGTATTGGGTATTACATTGTAGAAAGTATGATTTTGTCATTACATTGTATTGTAAATAGTTTTAAAATATCTTATGTTTAATTGAATATTGCAATGACTTAAGCTTGTGAATTTTATTTTAATTTCAGGAAACATGTTGATTTTTTCATATGACTGTACTTGTAACTCTAAAATTAATAATTCATGCAGAAATACCAGTTTGTCCATTTCAGATGGAACAGACATGTGCTACACGTGTTGTTTACAATTTCAGTTACAATTGTATGTTTATTTCAGGTTAGATATGCAATTTATTTCAGTTTCACACTTGTCAAATAATTTGATGCTATTTGATATCAAGATGCATATCAAAATAAAATTACTGCTTTTATTCTGATGTTCGTATATTAACGGTGCAATGTAATTGTATATAATTTATATTGTATTTTAGGTTTAATTACTCTGATACATAATAACTTGTGAAATTGTTTTGTTTAAATTTGGAAAATATGTGTATGTTTCTTCATTAGTAGTTAACATATACAGTTCTGTAAATAAGTAAAATTTTAAATGGTGATATGCCAGGAGGCATTCTTTAAAGCAGGGGAGAAAGTCATAGTGTTAAAGTATTTACGCGTAGCAGATTCATCAGGGTAAATTTGTTTCACCGAGCCGCATTTTGTGTGTGATCGTTATTGTCCGTGAGATATCGTGAGTTTCCGTGAGTGAGCGAGGTATGTGTTTGTGAGAGTTCGTATTTTATCGAGATAACTGGTCAGTCCGAAATGCATGTGCGTTCCCGGGTTGACGGTTCGATAACCGACCCAATCAGATTATATAATGGTAAATAGAGAATGTAAATGAATTTGATTGATTTTTAACGACGCATCCCCTCACAAATTGATATAAAAGCAACTGGTTTTTCTTGGGCGGGATGGACATTATGTTTTTTTTACGTGGCTTACGCCATTGTTTATTGTTATTCTAAATTCTAAATGGGACTCAGCTGTGGTGAGTTTTTCTTTTTCATTAATTATATCTTTAAATTATTTCGTATATGTTTGAATTGTAGGAATTGTTTTTATTGTATTTCAATTGCTAGATTTAAAATAAAATTGTAAGAATAATAATAATAATTATGTAGTCCTCAGGGTACCAATTCTCCAACGATTTTTTGTTAGTTTTGTTACATATATAAAATTGAATCATTTTTGTGGAAAATATTTGCATTAACATATCAGAGGAAACAATACTCTTTCTGAAACCACACAAATTCACCAAAAAATATGTTAATAACGTGACCTTACCACTTGTCAAATCATGTCACCTACGTTTACATTTCGGAACCGGGTTGGAACCAATTGTCGAACGTTAATTAAAGCGAGCCAACAAACAGTTCCAACAGACAGTGTAAACCTGTTTATTTAAGCTCGATTGCATCAAAAGCCTTCGGCTTATACAGACCCTCTCGAGTCTGTTTCCTGGGAAGAACCAGTACTTGGTGTCTTTGTAGGAGATCTTGAGAACGCTCCCGGAGTGGGGATCGAACCCAGGATCTCCCGATCGCTAGGTGGACACCATATCCACTACGCCACAGATACCTTATAAACACACATGTAACAGATAAAATCAATTTATTTACATATTAAATGATGAGCAATATAACAATTGATAAAATTTTCAAACAAGCAACAGATAATGTAGAATATTTCATATAGCAACTAAATATGATTATATGATAATAAATTGACAGGATTTCGTTTGTAACTAATACCATGTGTACTTTTTGCGTGCCATTTATCTAAATAAATAAATTAAAAAAATAGATTCAAAAGTATTGTGTTCGTCTTTAGAAGACTTAAATTATTCAATGACCAATACAAATAGCTGTATTTAACCAAACTGAAATAAAATAACTTAGTTGTTTGTAGCCAAATTGGATACATACAAATTCTAAGTAGCGCACTGTCAAGGCTATAATCATGAATATGTCATTTTGACAGTTGTAAACCAATTTAAAGTTTGTAAATGTTGAATGATAACTTCGTCCAAAATGTTTTAATCTTTAATCAATAATAATTTTGTGACGAAGAATGTTTTCACTTAAGGAAGCACGAATTTACCCGCTCTGATATTAAAAGTTTGTGTAGTTGATGGAAATTCGTCTGCAGTAGTGTTATCGAAACAAAGGCAGTGAAAGTTTGCCAATACAACATGTGTATCTTGGACTTACTTAAAACAACAGCGGATTTTAGTTTAAGGATTCTCAGGTGCAGAAGTTTTATTAATAATAAAAATCGTTCGAGAATTGGTACCGTTTGAGAATTGGTACCCTGGGGCTACTGATAAATTGAAATGAATGTATTTATTTCTAAAGTTCATTTCTGTTTATGTAGTATTTGTATTTATTAAAATGCATTGATTACTTTAAATATACATAAATAGATCATGCATTGAAATACATTTATTATATTGTATTTCAGACTTTTTCCTATATATACCAACTGAATAAATAGAACGAACCTACGCCATGGACTTATTTATTTCTTCAAGTCAACCTGTGACATGAGTAACAAAAATAATGAAACGGATATCGTACTATCCGAATATACCTTGCACTTTGATCGATAGTCGATAAGTCGTAGTAATTCAAGTGAAGATGAAATCTGAGATGTACATAATGATGTTTAAGTGTTTGCATTCATGTTGAGATAAAACATATGAAATTGCTTCTGGAATTAAAGGCTACATGACGGCCTTAAGATCCATAGTTTTCAACGGAAGTTAGCAGGCACATTTATCTATATGCAAGTTGTCGCACTTAAGGTAGTATAAAATGCATCACAACCATGTTCATAAATGTAAACAACCCTGCGATGGAAATGGATATGCTTTTAATATGCCTTGTACCGTCACCAGATGAACGTTAAAAAGACGCTCATCATGCAAATAACGAACAGATACATTTACTTGACGTTCTGCTGACAGTATAGTGTCGATAGATGTCTACCCCGTCGTTACAATCAGCACCCGTTGGAAATCAAAGCACTCAACGCACTGCAATACCAATGAGGAAAATATGTTTTTGTTGAGAAATGTTGTTCGATTTATAGTTGTTTATTGGCGAAGTTTAATTGTATAGCGTATGCTAGAATACTAGGTGAAATGCAAGGCTCGAAAGGTAATTTAAACGAATGTTTGTGGATAAACCTCCACACATTTCTTATTGCATCATTGCATCAGCTTTAAATTTAGTCATAGGAATGTTCTTAAATTGGTTTTCGATTAGTTTGAAAATGTTTCATTTGAAACCAATGGATCTATTTCAAATGCATTACGCTGATATTCATTGATATCGAAGTCCTGAGAATCATTGCAATTAATTAAAACATGGCCACCATGAGACTAAAAAGTTTTTCCTTAAATGGCAATAATGCCAACTGTAAAAGTTACCTAGAAGTAAAACAACAATTCTAAAAAATAATTCACAGAAATTTTTTTTGTAACTCTTTACCAAATACCAAATTCCTTCAACTCACTTTAATTTGTAAAACATATAGCTACCTGAGTTGTCTCATTGAACATGTTTTTGACTATAAGACTCCTAGCAACAGTTTATAAATAAAACACTGTTATATGGATTGCCGTATAGAAAACGTGTATGTAGTTCTCCAGAATTTGCATAGAAGCTGAAATGATTGTTAAAGATATTGGTTATTAAGTCGGGTTTGTCTGTTGATGTTGAGTTGTCATACGGCATGGTAGATGTAACTGATTTGTAACAATGGGGAAGTTTGTCGTATACCACATTAATTTCCAAGCGCAAACTCACGAAGTTAGAGAGTTAATACGTACTTGGTAATAAGCTGCTTGTAATGGTTTGTGTAAAGTATTTTTATGCCCCGGAAGGGAACTTCGGGTGCATATAGTAATCGCAACTTTCGTCCGTCTTTCCGTCTGTCTGTCTGTCCGTTCGTCAGTCACTCTTCTTGTGCGAAGCATAACTCCATAAGTATTGTAGTGATTCAAATAAAACTTTATATCATGATAGACAACAGTGAGAGGAAGTGCAAAGTACAAGGACCATAACTCGTTCTTCAATACTTACAGACTTATTGCCCTTTGTTTAATTTTCTTGTGCAGAGCATATCACCATTAGTATTGAAGGGAATCAAATGAAACTTGAAATAATGATGGAGGACAATGAGAGGAAGTGTAGAGCACAAGGACAACAACTATTTCTCCAATATTTACGGAGTTATTGCCATTTGTTTTATTTCTTATGTGAAGCATTAATTTTCTTGTGCGGAGCATAACTCTATTAGTATTGAAGTGAAACTTCATATAATGATAGAGCACTATGAGAGCAAGTTTACAGTACGAGGACATAACTGTTTTTAAAATAGTTATTGGGTTTTTGCTCTTTGTTTAATTTTCTTGTGCGGAGCATAACTCCATTATTATTGAAGGGATTCAAATGAAACTTCATATAATGATAGAGGACAATGAGGGAAAATGCAGAGTGCAAGAACAACAACTCTTTCTTCAATATTTACGGAGTTATTGCCCTTTATTTTATCTCCTTGTGTGAAGTATTAATTTTCTTGTGCGGAGCATAACTCCATTAGTATTAAAGGCATTCAAATGAAACTTCATATAATGATAGAGAACAATAAGAGGATGTGCAGCGCAGAAAGACCGCAACTCTTTATTCAATATTTATTGAGTTATTGCCCTTTGTTTTATTTTCTTTTGCGGAGCATAACTCCATTAGTATTAAGAGATTCAAATGAAACTTCATGTAATGATAGAGGACAATGAGAGGAAGTGCAGAGCACAAGGACCACAACTATTTCTTCGATATTTACGGAGTTATTGCACTTTATTCATTTCCTTATATGAAGCATTAATTTTCTTGAGCGTGGCATAACTCCATTAGTTTTGACGTTATTCAAATGAAACTTCATATAATGATAGAGGACAATGAGCGAAAGTGCAGAGTACAAGGAACACAACTTTTTATTGAATATTTATGGAGTGATTGCCCTTCAGTTAATTGTATTGTGCAGTGCATAACTCCATTAGTATTGAAGTGATTTAAAATAAAACCACATATGTTAATAGAGGATGTTGAGAGGAAGTGCAGAATACAAGGACCGTAACTCTTTTTGTTGGAAGCGTCATTTTTGTCAACATGTAACTGACATTGAGTTGCCTTCCTATAACAAGCATATGTTCCCGGGGTCGAACATCACATTATGTTACAAGCCTTATTTTAATGAAAATTATGACATCGATAAATCACTGGGCATAATTGAAGCCAACACATGTTAAATACGATATAATTAAGCATTTTCGGTAATGCGAGAATTGGTTATGCTAAAACCATAGTAAAGTGTATTTCGTGACATTATAGAACTTTGGACGAATTACGTTTTGCCGAATTACGTAATGAGAGTTGTTGGTCACAATGGAAAAACAACATTTTAAAGTTCGAAAATCACAATTTTATTGGAGTTTTCTTATCGTTTGTTGTTTATTATATACGTTCAGTTGGTGTGTCCAGCATCTAATTCTGTGTCAGAACAAATGACTATGAAATAGTACATGTAGTACATTTTCCCGTCCCAATATCTGCTTTGCATTATACATATACCATTGCTACTACGGGGAATGAAATATTACCATTCAATCTCATTTTATTGGGAACATTTAAAAGGGACTTGTTCAGAGATTTTATTTTCTGAAAAAAAATGTCTGAAAATATCTTGCCTGAAAGAAAACTTAATATTCAATCAAGAAAACATAAAAATACACTTCTAAAGAGTCTCGAATCTTTTACCATTGACCAATGGATCAAAAGTCGTCTGTCACGATAACCGCTACACCAACAGGACTTCGTATATAAAATACTCTTGTTTATTGGAATATGTAACAAAACAATTAGGAAATTGTCAGTTTGCCCTTCTGTGAATAGGTCCTTTAAATGCAATATTAATAATTTAGGCGTGTCTTTGGAAAACCTGGCTTAATGCATTTGCGTAAAGTGTCGTCTTGGATCAGCCTGTGCAGTCCGTACAGGCTGATCCAGGAAGGCACTTTTTGCCTTAGATTTATGTTTAGAAGAGACTTCCATGAAACAGAAAATACTAGTACCATCAAAGCGCAAACGTACATGCATTAAGCCCGGTTTCCCCACGACACGCCTCATATATATTACTCGATGAAGATTATTTAACATGAAAGTATGAAGCAATTATCAAAGTCAACAATATTTTTGATCATCTCTTCAGTAGCGCTTGGAGTTGGTTCTGATTTAAAATGTTACACAAATCAATCAACATTACTTGACAACACAATCTTTGTTTAGTAAATAAATTACTCAATGTAAATAATTGCATTGCTCTAATACAATGAAATCATGGCAATTGTTAATGTATGTTTGCATTAGGGTGGTCACCTCTTGATAATACTCATCGGTTTAGCTCTCGAAGAAAAACTGATTGAACAAATCTGGGTAGTTTTATGCTCACCTGAACACGAAGAGGTCTGTGAGCTATTGACATAGGGAACCTCTCGTGTGTTGTCCGTCATATGTCTTCCGCCATCCCGATGCCGCCAACAATTGCTTTAGCACGCGAAAGAGTCGTCTTTGCCAATTTGATTATGTACCTTGTACTTATCTTGAACAGAACAGAACAGAACAATACTTTGTTTTCACAGATTACAAAAATACATTTTGTAATAACATGTGAGCATATAAAGTCAAAAACAATTTGCTAAATAACAAACAAACAGTAGTTCCTGTAACAAATCATGTGGGAAAGTGGTCATGATGATATAGTTTTCTTCTACACAATAAAAAATTAGTGAGGGAAAAGCAGAAATAAATTTATCAATATAAAAATATCGTTTTATGCTTTATTATTATAAATATATAAAACAACTTGATTTTAAATAAAAAAAGGTAACACCATTTCATCAAAGCAATATAAGACAAATGAGTGTATTTCTGATATCTTATACATGTTTATGTACATAGTAAGTGAGTTCATAATTATAACAATAAACATTTATTTCTTTACGACTTAAATTTATGTCTTTATACAAAACGTGTTCTATATAGCGTAAATCGATCCCCCTATTATAAATTACTCTCCCGTCGAAAGGTCAAAGTTTGGGAGGGTGACAGCAGGGGAAATAGTTTCGAATATCTGGTTATTTAAATTGAGTCATATCATTTATTTATTGATTTTCATTTAAATAGTTTCGGTAAAAAGTTGTTGAATATGTGTTGATGAGGAGTTAACACTTGACAAGGACAGATATCAGTTCCATGTCGTTCGGAAATATTTTGATAATAATATATTTGCTCAACCAAGTGTACAACCCAGTTATAGAACCCCTGTGTCATTACAGGTGCAGGAGTTTTGGGATTGGGCAGTAAACAGTACAGGAATATCATTGAGACGGGCGTGTTGTACAGTAGTGTGATAATTTATTGATGATTTCAATTCACCTCGTTGTGAACTTGGTGACTCTTAACACTTTACCACTGTCGCCGCGAAGCTCGTTTGAGCCGGACCCATTAACGGAACAAATATATTGAAATTATATACTCATGTTAATGATAGAGATTTTGTTAATGCAGTCATACAGAAAGACCTAAAGACGATAATAATATATTAGGGGCATTACTTTTTTTACAATTTGACATTATTCACCGTGAGTTTGAATCACAATAAAATGTGATGATGAAAACTATGGTGGCAACGCGTTTTTGCATATCTATTTATGTTTAATCAGTAATGAATTCGGTCTAATACAACAACAACAACAACAACAACAACAACAACATTTTTTCAGCAATAAAGCTTATACAAGCTCATAGCCTACATAATATGCATAAATATAAATATTTACAAGTAATGGCGGAAGTGGAACGTATACATGTCTAATAAAATGGTTAAACACATTTTAAATTAAATTTGGAAAAACTGAATTCATCTAATAAAGATTTGTAGAGACTAAGTTCATCTTATAACGGCAAAAACTAACGTTAATAATAAAATGGTTAAACACAATTTAAATTAAATTTGAGGAAAATGAATTCGTCTAATAACGACAAAAACTAACACATATTATACTTAATGAATTATTGTTTAATATGAAAAGTTTTTCAGTTTTAAAATGTAATTATTGTAGCTAAAAGATTGTAATTAGTTTTGCATTTTTAATAGAGTTTAACATATGATGTGATATACCTGACTTAGTTATTTTATATCTTAGTTAATATTAAGATATGAATCAGTTACAGGTTGTAAGACTATTATATCATAATACAAATAATACCGGTAAATATAAGTATTTACTTGTGGATAAATCTAATTACGTGTTAGATGTTAGTACATTTCATGCAATACATTTTACTAATTTTTACTTTAACAAACGCAAAAGAAATAGTTTAAACATTTTGTGAATAGTACACTTAACATTTACATATATAATACTACTGTTCTTAACATTTAAGCTTGAAATTCGTCACATTTTCTATTTGTAACAATTAAATTTTTATTGACAACAAGTAAAGAGAACAAATCTATCATTGGAGAGAAACAAATATCATTGCTCATATATTATTTAAATACTAATAGGAGGAAGTATTTAATGATTAAACAATCAAACATGTTTGCGTGAAATAAAACTATGTAGTTCCGTAGTTTATGACTAGGATACTTAAAATTGTACTGGTAAATGATGTATTAATTACGTTCTAATTGGCGTCTTAAATTAGTTGCTTCATAAATGAACTTCGCTACACTTATGATTTCATTTTTATTTTCGCTGGACATTAATCTTTTAAACTTTGAAAATGTTGGCCACCTGCAAAAATGTCGTAATACAAGATATAGTTTGTTAGATTTCAACTAGCGCGGATATATGTTTACTGGTCCTGGGCTTTGGCAAAGTCGGTTTTTTCAAGTTATTTGTTTACGCTTTAGAAAAATTCAAGGTATTTTATAGAAATTTGAAATGCCATGGTCATTGCCCGTGTCATCTTTGTTTTTGACAAAACATTATCGTAAAACCATGCCTTTGTTTAACCAAATTATGTTAAATACCTTTAGGTCAATACTTTTTACCAACCTAGTTTATCGAACCTGATTTAGTTAAGGTCATGATATATTGGCCGCAGTCGTAATATGTAAGCAGGTTATATTATATAATATAAATATATCAGTTAACGAACCTCGATTCCACATGAAAAATCTATAGATTCTTTTACGCAATGACATACATATTTGGTTTTATTTGTTTGTATTTAATTTCAGTTAAACATTTTCAGTCACTATAATTACGTTTGCCAAGGGAAATAACTGCTGCGATGAGTATTGGGTGTAGAATTAAATCAACATCCATGACTAAATAAATGTGTTATGAGACAAAGCGTGCGTTAGCGTTTCGTATTTTTCTACACCTTAAATACTTCAGTTTTGTCTAATTACATTGATTTGTAATGGGACGCGAGGCTTTAGCATGGTAGTGGCGATTTGTACATAAAGAAGGTGTGTAACTAAGATTGGCGAAGGACTTTACATCGATGGTAACAAACCAATAGGGTGCGTTTGTGAGCGCTAATTGTAGAGCATCGTGTAAAAATTAACTTTCACACTCATTATAAAAAAAACGAAAATACTACTACTACTACTACTAATAATAATAATAATATTATTATTATTATTATTATTATTTAAATTAGTATAAACAGTAATGATTGAGTATATAAAGGTACATGACATGTTTCTAGACCAAAACTTATACATATAGCACAGATATTTTACAAATTTTGCAGAAATGTTTCTTGGAAGGCTCGCTACTAAAATGCTTCCAATAATTTTGGTTTTATTAAAAACAGGGCCGCCCTTGAGGAGTTTGCCGTATTTAGATATAATGACAACAAACGTATGCATTTTCTTTAATATGTCTACGATTTTGTAATATTTCATTTCCCCGTGACAAGTTGAAGTAAAATGAACAATGACAACATATGTATACTTTTTCTTCAATATTTCCATGATTTTGCAATATTTCTTTTCCCCGTGTCAAGTTGAAGTGAAACAAACCTATTTGTTATCAACTAATGTGAAATTGAGCAAGTCACTTACCTGTTTATTATCAACTTATGTAAAATTTAGCAAGTCACCTAAGCATCGTTGCTTCAATGCCAAATGTTGCACAAAATACCACGAATGTCTTCTAGGATCATGAAAATCTCTTCAAATCAATAATTTTTGGCTGAATTCCAATAATCTTTTTTTTCAGTCAGATTCATCCCTCAGTTTACACAATTCATAACATCTGCGAAACACACACTATAGCCTGAGAAAACCAATGACCTCCATCATATCAGATGTGTATTAAATTCTACCTATCACCCTATTGTTATGTCAATGACAGTTTGTTGTTATTGCTAGTCCCATTCTATCGACAACCGTCTCTTATAAGTTCACAACTTCATTTATACGGGCAGTAGGAGATTAAAGCGTGTTGAATGTGCTATTTGGTGTTATTGGGTACATGTGCAAATTTTCCTAGTTATGTCATGGAAACAGACAGCGAAGTTGTCAGCAAAGATTTGCATGTGCTAAATAAATGGTTTGATGTATTTTTCATTAAATGGAATTACACAATCGCAATATAGTTCTAATATGTAGATTAAAGTCCGTGTACTCGTATTTGCCGCATTGTTCTCATCGTGCGTTGATAGTGGCTATAAACCACACAATTAAGTCTTTTTAGTACTACATTTCCATCAGTTTACCAGTACTACTTCAGATGATCGAATATTCGAATACTTCATCAATCGAATATTCGAATATCATTTTTGGTATTCGTTGCCAGCCCTAGTATTAATGTACCAGGTTTATAATCCCATGTGCATTGTAGTATCATTGACAGAAATAGTTAGCATTGTCTCGTCTTCAATTTATTCTGAACTAGTATTTGCATGCTGACTTAGACTTGATCTATATTGCTGCAGAACATAATGACCCTCTCAGTTACTAATTTGTGCCCAGACAGGCTCACTTACGTAAGAACAAGAGCACCCCGCAATTGAAAGAACAGAATAATTAACTGCAATATCAATAACACAATATCTTGGGTTAATTAAATCCAGATGTTGACTTTCTTAAGAAGTGCATGACCAGGGTGTACACATATACAGCAGATAGCATCTCAGGGACCTGAATAGTAAACTATCCCCGTTTTTATTAATATCATGAGTGCCGTTTATTTTCATATTAACATTTACACATTTTGATCTGACAGAAAACACATTTTGTTCGATATTAACTCATTGCAGACAGTTGTCTTGACATAATACACAACAACACCAGGAGAAACTCATGGTTTATGTCTGTGACCGGTAGTCTGCGAATTGTGGAAGAAGGTGACCGTCATAGCGACATTCAATTACTGCATCCGTTTTCTTTGATTTCCCAGACAAATTTAATCTTCTCAGCAAATTCGAACACTTCAATTAATCAAAGATAGTCTTAATCAGCAAACACCAATACTAAACGGTCTGGGGTCAAAAAGGCCCAAAACCAGAAATCATGTACTAAAAAGGCCCACTTCCAAAAAGGCCTGGTCCATAAAGGCCCAGTCCGGAAAGGCCCGGTTTGTTTAAATAAATAAAGTGAAATGGAGCATTGAACATTGTATCTAATGAGGAAATACATGAAAAAAGTCAAAGGGCCAAGTTTGTAAAAATAAATAAAGTCGAATGGAATAATATATTCTCAGACAGTCAAGTTTCCGAAAGGCGCTATTATTCTTTTGTATCTCTTAGAGAGTGGACCAAATATTTGAATATTTGGAACTTAAGCGAATGTTTGATTAAAAAAAATATGAATATTCAATTTTACAAAAGAAATAATTACAATCACTTTTTAGACAGTTTGCAAATATAATATCGGGGATTACCGCATTATTTCCTGCACAGCTGATGGCTGGGTATTGTTTTTTACAACACATGCCAATCAAGTGTATTTAACAAAGATATTTGTTTTAATAATTGAAAGGGGTCTACAATTTATTATAAATTAACAGTTGCAGGAGATGCGAATGTGGCTATTTGGATAGCCAACCACAATAAGTGTGTTACAACATTCTAGCAAGAGCTGTTAATCTTAATATACTTCAAAATTCTATGTCATTATTCCATACAAACCATACAAACCACCACAGGCGTGTAAGTAGTTCATGTGGTAGACGAAACTCAAATTGAATCTATACAATGAAAATTTTGTACTCAAAGTAACATTGTACAATTTTCATAAACATGATTTTCTACGATATTTTGCAAGTATTTACTGACATTACCACTATAGCGTACGATACATTATACAATATCTTGTGGAAAAAGGTATCGTAGGAGAAATGGTTTCTCAATAAAAAAAAATTATTGGCTAAGACCCATCTTTTCAATAGTAAACGAAGTTGTGAAAAATAATTTCTTAAACATTCATCTTTCATATTCATATAAAACTTAATTTCCAGAATAACAAATGCCGTACAAAACTATCGGTCTTTCACGCCTTTGTAATAATTACACACATGTTCTAGCTTCTAAACATCTATTGTGTAGTTGAATTTATTTCAGATAAACCAGATTTCAATTCCCAGTGTACACCTTCCGCACTCAGATGCAATTTTCAATCATTGTGGCCCTTTATGGCTAAATAAACAGGGCCTTTCTGGAACCCAATAAAACTAGACCTTTCTGGTTTTGGGCCTTTCTGACCCTACACCTATTAAACTGTGCAAAATGTGATTGCAAATAAACACAGTTTCACAGCAATAGTGGTTGAAACAAGTAATACTTTTGCCAATGAAGTATACAGGCTTTGTGCACCATCACCTCAATCGTTATGGCTGTCATATGGTTCTATTGCATTGCATATAATTGGAAGTGAGCAGTTTTATCATTCAACAAAATTTATACAAAATGATGCAATATAGAATGGGTAATTTTGATTACGGTAATTACATTTGGGAGTTATTATAAACTGTCCATTTATGTAATAGAAATTAGGTGGAAGATTGTTATTTTAAGAAGGCTTCTAGGCAGAAAAATAACGCATGATGCTGCAATTAAGGGGCATTAGGAATCGCGCTTTGGGCTCATACAATGTAAGGTCCAGCATAAAAACTGGCCTAGCGAAAACCTTGGCGCGATATGTATTCAACTGGTAGATAAATGATTGATGCAATAATCGCCTTTCAAAATAAATCGATTTCAAATGCCACAATTTACTGGTTCTTGTAAAGGTCCTTTGATTTTAAAATATATTTCTTGTTGAGGGTTTGTTCATCAAATTATACAAGCTGATTTTCACCAGACTATTTAAATTGAAGTATTTATAGTGTTTTCCGAAACTAATGATCCGATTAAAAAGATATTTCAAAATGTTCCTTAGGTGACCCTCTACATGTTCCAGATTTATTTAAGCTCAATTTGATTCATTAAAAGACATTCGTTGTTTTTGAATATTTACATGAATGCGCTCCTGGCTGCTGCAAGGAAGTCGTCAATGAAATAATAAATAACTTCAGACAGACAAAAATGCATTATCTTCATAAGGTACGATATTATTATGAAAAATACAGTTTTCTGTTCTTTGCATTCTGGGTTCCCAAACATGTTATTTATAGCCCAACAAATCTATGCGCTCGATTTACTTTCAAATTTAGGAAAAATTGAAAAGTGGGCAAAAATATACATTTCTATAACTGTTCGTGATCAAGTTAAACGACAATCACTGCCTAGTGACATAAACAATGCTTAGACAGTAATGAACCACGAGCATGCGATTATATGCTTATCGCACTTCTAAATACGACTTTTCTACTTTCATTTTTAGACTGTTGGCGGAAGCCCACGGTCTTTTGAGAGGGTAATTACTAAAACAGGCATCGCGGAAAACTACTTGTTTTCTTTGCAGGCTATTAGTCAATAGAAACCAGAAAGGGACCTTCTTCAAAAATGTACAATTTCACACCCGTTTTCTTACATTTTAGTTATTTAAGATAATGTATGTAATATGTATTACAATGTGTATATCATGTAATTTATTACAATAACAGTTTGTAAAAAGGTCGATCTATAAAAAAATAACTTTAAACTAATGACACCCTACATTTTAGCTCACCTGAGCACAAAGTGCTCATGGTTTTGAGATCGCCTGTTGTCCGTCGTGTGTGCGTGCGTGTGTCCGTCGTCAACTTTTCATTCAAACAACATCTCCTCCCAAACCACTTGGCAGATTTTTACGAAACTTCACTGGAATGATCATTAAATAGGTGACCCTCTTTCAAAATTGTTCAAATCGTTACGGTCCGCTGCATATGTAGGTCACCAGAGCTAAAAATATATTTAAAAAGTGTAAATTTTAAAAATCTTTTTCTCTGAAACCGCAGGGCCTAGAGGTTTCATATTTGGTATGTAACATCCTATTGTGGTCCTCTACATAGATTGTTCAAACTATGTCCCTGGGGTCAAAATGGGCCGAGCCCCGGGGATCACATGGTTTATATAGAAAATATAGCAAAATGGTATGTAACATACTTTAGTGGTACTTTACAAAGTTTGTTCAAATTATGCACCTGAGGTCAAAACGGGCCACGCCCCGGGGGTCACATGGTTTATATAGAATATATAGCAAAATGACTTTAAAAATCTTCTCCTCTAAAACCGCAAGGCCCAGACTTTTCATAATTTATGTGTAACATCGTATAGTGGTCTTCTACCAAGATTGTTCAATTGTTCAAATTATGCCCCTGGGTTCAAAACGGGCAACGCCCCGGGGGTCACATGGTTTATATAGAATATAAAGCAAAATATTGTCCTCAGAAACCAAAAGGCCCGGAGGATTTATATTTGGTATGTAACATCCTATAGTGGTCCTCTAAAAAGATTTTTGAAATTATGCCCCCGGGGTCTAAACTGGCCACGCCCCGGGGGTCACATGGTTTATATAGAATATATAGCAAAATGACCTTAAAAATCTTCTTCTCTGAAACCACAAGGCCCAGAGGTTTCATAAATTTATTTGTAACATCCTATAGTGGTCCTCTACAAAGATTGTTGAAATTATGCCCCTGGGGTCAAACCTGGCCACGCCTCGGGCATCACATGGTTTATATAATCTTAAATAGCATAGTGTATTTAAAAATCTTCTCTAAAACCGCAAGGCCCAGTGGTTTTATATTTGGTATGTGACTTCCTATAGTGGTCCTCTATGTTGTTCAATTTATGCCCCTTGGGTCAGACTGGCCACGCCCGTGGGTCACATGGTTTATATAAACTTCAATAGCAAAATGACTTTAAACTTCTTCTCAGAAACCGCAAGGACCAGAGGTTTCTTATTTGGTATGTAACATCATATAATGGTCATCTACAAAGATTGTTCAAATTATTCCCCTGGGCTCAAAACTGGCCACGCCCCAGGGGTAAACAAGTTTATATAAAGTTAAAAAGCAAAATGTCTTTAAAAATCTTCTATGTAACCGCAAGGCATAGAGGTTTTGTATTTGGTATGTAACATTCTATATCCTTTACAAAGATTGTTCAAATTATGCCCCATGGGTCAAAACTGACCACCCCAGCGGTCACATGGTTTATAAAGACTTAAATAGCAAAATGACTTTAAAGTTCTTCTCCTCTGAAACCGCAAGGCCTGTAGGTTTTATGTTTGGTATGTATTGTGGTCCTCTACAAATGTTGTTCAAATTCTGCCCCTGGGGTCAAAACTTGTCACGCCATGGGGTTCACATGGTCTATATAGACTTAAATAGCAAAATGACTTGAATTTTACTAATTACTACACTTCATCGGTTATTCTGACCGTTGCAGATTGACTTCTTAACTGGCATGAATATAAATCCGTTTGCATAAAATAATTAGCTCGAACAAAATATTTCTTCGTTACTTACACATTAATTTTCATTATGATGTCGTATACTATTGAATCAGAAGCCAAATTATGAAGTTTAAAGGTGGGAAATTGAACTTCATTCAAACAAATGTTTCCTTTTAGCAAACATACACACATAATTCATATGGTTTTAGTTTCTTTTGTCGCCAACAGTCTTCCTACGCTGTCAGCGTTTTGATTAAAACCAGGAATGCAGTTTTCTGATTGGTTGATATAAAGGTCATATGAGAATGTTTTATGAATCGCCCTAACGCGTATAGTATTTTAGGAGCTGATTGAATCAAATTAGAATCACTCATACTTATTGTTATCCATATACATATAACCTATATAAGCATATACTAACTCTTCTGGGTAGGTTTATGTTAGTTTACAAAGGTTTATACCAAATTTGAATCAGTATAGCCGATATCGACACGGCCTTGACAATATTATTTTCAGTACACACTTCCAAAATGGCGTCCTCAACGCGAAGATATTATCTGCTAAAACTGCCTGCTTGGTTTTCCTTCTGTATGCTTTGTCCACAATTTATCAGTTAACATAGGCAATGAGTGTAATCGGAGTAATACTCGTGTCGAAATGTTTTAAACTCCAGTAAACGTTTAGAAATCAATTACTACATGTACATGAAGTTGTGTAAAATACGGCTCTGCAAAAACAGAGCACCTCTTTGTTGGTAAACGAACAAACTCGTGTATTGTGCGAAATTATTTACCTGACACTCATTAATATTCGTGACAAATCGTAATTGTGTGTTCTGTTGTTTACCTTGTTTTGGACGAGCTTCTGTTATTGGAATATATGTTAATATAGAATAAAATACGCGGTAGCAAGAGTGGTATTTAATTGTCGTGTGGTATAAGTGCTAGCGCGCACGACAGCGAACCGAGTTCAATTCCGTTTTAGAACAACCTTTTGTAAAATGTTAAG
Organism: Congeria kusceri; assembly: GCA_027627225.1. Classification (NCBI taxonomy): domain Eukaryota; kingdom Metazoa; phylum Mollusca; class Bivalvia; order Myida; family Dreissenidae; genus Congeria; species Congeria kusceri. The sequence goes on from JAPFQT010000176.1 coordinate 280,545, forward strand.
ATATATTAACTTTAAGTAGAATATTGTATTGTGTTACTTATCGTGGTATCTATAAATAAATTCCGATTGCATACGGATTATTTATCAGTGTCAGGTTAATAATTTCGCACTGTATTGTTTTAGGATTGGTGATGTCCTTTTGTCCGTCGTTCGACGTCCGTCGTGCGTCGTCAAATTTACCTTGAGAACACTCTAGAGGCCACATTAATTGCTCAATCTTCATGAAACTTGCTCAGAACATTTGCCCCAAAGATATCTCGGACATTATCGAAACTGAGTCATATGGGGACAATAACTACGTCACCAGGGCAAATCGAAGAAAAAGCTTGTGAATACTCTAAACGTCACATTTTTTGCCCAGTCAACATGAAACTTTCTCAGAACATTTTTTCTTATAATATCTCGGCCGAGTTGGAAAATGGTTCCGCTCCGTTAAAAAAAATGGCCCAAGGGGGAGGTGCAATTATCCTTATATGGCTAGATTAAAAACTTAAAAAAGCTTGGGAACACTCTAGAGGCCACATTTATTGTCCAATCTTCATGAAACTTGCCCAGAACATTTGTTCCAATGATAACTCGGATGAGTTCGAAACTGGGTCATGTAAGGTCAAAAACTAGGTCTCTAGGGCAAATAAATAACATAAAGCTTGTGAACACTCTAAATGCCACGCTTTTAGCCCACTAATCATGAAACTTACTCGGACTATTTGTCCCAATGATATCTCTGACGATTTCGAAACTGGGTTATGCGGGATTTAAAACTAGGTCACTAGGGAAAAGCTTGAAATTGAAGAAAAAGCTTGAGAACACTCTAGAATACACATTTTTGCCCAATGTTCTAAAAACTTGCTCAGAAAATGTGTTTCAATGATATCTTAGACAGGGCCGAAATCAGGTCACGTGGGGTCAAAAACTAGTACACCAGTCCAAATTAAAGAAAAAGCTTATGAACATTCTAGAGGCCACATTTTTAGTCCAATTATCATGGAACTTGTTCAAAACATTTATCGCAATGATATATCGGACGAGTTCGAAACTGGGTCACGTGGGGTAAAAAAACTAGGTCACCAGTCCAAATTGAAGAAAAAGCTTATGAACACTCTAGTGGCCACATTTATAGCCCAATCATCATGAAACTTGCTCAGAACATTTGTCCCAATAATATCTCGATCAAGTTCGAAACCGGGTCATATTTGGGTACAAAACTAGGTCACCAGGCTATAAAAAAAAAAACTTGTGAACACTCTAGAGGCCACATTTATAGTCCATTAATCATGAAACTTTCTTAGAACATTGGTAGAAATAAATGATATCTCGGACGAGTTTAAAATTGGGTCATGTGGTGTAAAAAGTTAGGTTACTATGCCAAATTGAAGAAAAAGCTTGTGAACACTCTAGAGGCCACATTGATAGTCCAATCATCACGAAACTTGCTTAGAACATTTGTCCCAATTATATCTCAAACGAGTTTGAAACCGGATGACATGGGGTCAATAAGTAGGTCACTATGCCAAATTGGAAAAAAAACAAACTTGTGAACACTCTAGAGGCCACATTTTAAGTCCAGTCATCATAAAAATTGCTCAGAACATTTGTCTCTATAATATTTTGGACAAGTTCGAAACCGGTCACATGGGATCAGAAACTAGGCCACCATGCCAGATTGAAAAGAAAACAACTTGTGAACACTCTAGAGGCCACTTGTGTTGAGCTCAATCATCATGAAACTTGTTCAGAACATTGGTCCTAATGATATCTCGGCCGAGTTCAAAACTGGGTCATTTGGTGTAAAAAACTAGGTCACCATGCAAAAATAAAGAAAAAGCTTGTGGACACCCTAGAGACCACATTTATAGTCCAATCATCACGAAACTTCCTTAGAAAATTTGTTACAATAATATCTCGGACATGTCTAAAACCGGATCACATGGGGTCAATAGCTAGATCACCAGGCCAAATTTTAGACACGGTTATATACTTACATTTAGCTAGCTTAGATGATTCCCCTGTACAGCACTGGATATGGAATTTATTGTTATCACCTAAAAATAAAGATGGGGATTAAGAGTTGTATAATTTTCTCCTAAATTATTTCATCGTCAAAAAAGTATATATACAATCAAAATGTAACGGCATAGCTGATTGACATCTCGACACAGATATTACAACAAACATGTTTGATATCCTAAACACACATGACTGACATCACAGCACAACTGGTTGACACCACGACACAATTGTTTGAAAAAAAAAATTGCCTGACCTGAAGTCGTAAAAGTTGGGTATAATTACGACTATTGCCAACAAAAACGCAAAAACAGACAAACTAAGGCATTTCCAGCCATCCCCAACTCCGCGTTTGAAAGAAATGTGATTTAAAATTTATTTTTAAAGTGCAAGATTTAAAGTTTCTTCGTTTATGCTTACGAAAATAACCGACAACTTTCCGAATGCAGCCGAAGATTAACGAGATATCATGTCAACCCTAACGAACTATGCATTCGACACCGTCGATTATGTACAATATAGGATCATTAATACACGCATTTACCTACACTGTAAACTACTTCCAGCTTGTTCCAACTAGATCTAAGACTGAACATGTTAACAATTCAGATTTTTAATTCATCAAATTTAAGCTGACTTCGCATAGGCCCGTCACATTCAATTCTAGGATCCCATCTGAGTTATAAATACACATGGTGAGAAATCGGACACCCATTCTATAAATACACATGGTGATAACCTTATACCCCATTCAACAGATGGTGAGAATCGTCTCAGATTTCTCCCATAACGCTGACTTGGCAGGCAATGACTAATGGCTTGTAGGATTTTGCAATGTGGAATTTATTTTGCAGTTCAAGACATGTTCCGACCATGCTAGACAAAAGACCATGATCGTAAATTCTGTAGCCGGTTTTTTACCGGTAATGACAAACAATAAAAAGCAATTAAAGTCCCACGTTTCTCGAATTTGCAAATTTCTTGTATAACCCTGAATATGCAAGACAAAAACATGCATTTGTATTATAATTTATTGAAAAATAATGTATTACAAGTGTATTTTAATATTTGTGTATTTTCATCGAATTATATTTTATTGCAAGCCTATTTGTATGATCTCTGCGATATTTTCATTAAGTATTGCCAGAACACATCGGTAAACCTGTTGTTCAATCCCCGTGTTGCATTTAAATGTTCTCGTAATGTCGCCGTCGTTTTTCTATACATCCGTAATTTATGGACTAAGAATAATGTTTTGCATAGACTCAGTGGTTTGCATTTCTTTTCATTGCCTTTAGCGGACACACACCTCAGTTGATCATTCATGTTCACGCAAGCATACTGGTAATGTCTTTTTGCAAAAGGCACTGTGTCTTTTTACAAGACAAACTAGTTTGTCGATGTCAGTCCTCTGATACCTTTGTAAGGCTGTGTAAAAATGTTTGCATGTTCGCCAACGGGCTATCGATATGATTGACACGTCATAAAAGCAATGGGGGCATGAGCATGTCTCTCCTGAAATGCCAAGTTGAAACTTTGTCGGCGTGGTTAAAACAGATTCAAACAGACGTGTGCGTGATTGCTTCTTCGGTTACTGTCAAGATTACTGGACATTATAAGGTGTGTTTAACAGATTCACATACTGATTGACAAGTCATTTTTGATGTTGGAAGGCGTGCACTCCACTCGATGCACGTGAAATTCTTGTTCAAACCAAACTGATATTTGATGAGTGTTTGTTTATTCGCTATAGGAACCAGATGTGTATATATTGGCGTGATTTGCTAGTGATCGTCACTCTGCTGTTGGACTTACCCGAGAACACTGGTAAAAAAGGAACATGGCAAAACTGCTTGGATTAGTGTGCGCGCTTCTATGCGTTTGGAATGCCGGTATGGAATACGGTTTTACATTAGGATTTATGTTATGTGATCAGTTGGAATATTGTTGCTTGCAAATGTGGATCGGAAATATTAAATAAATCTTTGAATATTATTTATATTTAAAACAAAATAATCGGACTTAGTATTTGCAAACAAATGGGATTATTGAATAAGCATTGAAGGTAAACTATTGTAGTAAAGATTAAGTTTTCTAATGAAGAAGTGTTATTAAAAGTAACATACTTGTTTTGGTAATATATTGTTGCTGCACACAGTGCTATTTTAGATAATGTAATTTTATAAAAAATTAAATGCTGACAAATGTAATCACGGTAATATACACGTACTTCTAACCCGACACGTACACAAATATACAAATGCATAAATAAAATAATGATTGTGTGTTGTGAAAATTCGATTAATATCAGACAACGCTTCATTCAATTACATAAGCGTTTACCTTAACAATTTTATTTGCACACCATACAAAATACAAAAAAAACATACAACAACTTCTTAATTTACAATAATCACTTGAACATAATATTATAAAGACGCTTTCACGTACATTGATGAATTTGAAAATGACGATTTGATTTTGACTTTAAACTTGTTCTTAAAAATAATAGTCACTTAGCAATTTTAAATCTCCAAACAATAATATTTATTCTAGAACTGTTGTTTTTTTTCAAAGTTTATTACAAGGAGAAACTTAACAGACGCATTCAATGAAGTGCTGGATAATTTTAACCGATTTACATGGCGGCATGCTAATCCAGAACAGCAAGCAATGCCAATTGTCTTTTTAATTACTTCAGATAGGCTAAATGTGTTTAAAACTCCCAATATAAAAACAAGTTTAAAATGTGACCATTTCATCACTGATTAATCATAACAATTCCGTTAAACTAAACATGATAAAGGTTTGCTGAAATTTTAAAACAATTCCTTACGCCAAGCTATGTAAGTTTGATTTTGATACACACAAATTATTTAACTTGTTTTTACTATAACTGAGCTGCTAAAAAAAACAGTGAAATGAAAACCACAGTAAAACTATATTTTAATCAAAAACTAAAGTCGGTATCTTCAAAGAAACAAACAAAACTAAAAAATATCATTACGAAATTTCTTAAAAGATACGAAATTAGAAGTATATAGTATTAGGTTTAGAAGACAATGGTTTAAACAGTGACAAACACACATCGTTTTTGTTTTCTAGAGAATAAAAAAAAGTATGTGATCAAGTACATTTCATTGAAGAAATTGCCGATCAACTGATACACAACTGCTGGATTGTTTCCCATACAATTTTTACTAGCAAGTGGATATGAAAACTTGTTGTAAGATAGATTATAGGGGGAAAAACCTATGTGTCTATGTAACATTACTGAATTGGCAAATATATTTTAAACACTTTTACCAGCAAGTGGATTTGAAAACTGGTTCTAATATGAATAATTTAGAACTGAAAATTTAAATATTAAACATTATATGAATGCAAAGATTGTGCTACAAGCTTTTCAACCGTATTAGCAAGTGTTTTAAGTTCCTTAAAGGGAGTTACTACCAAAATATTGTTGGTTTCCTTTGGAAATGTTTTAAAATGTATTCCCTTTCAATTACACAAGCATCTTGAATAGCAAAACTATCAAAAAGGTATGTGGACAAATTCTCAACCACTGCCAAATTTCGAACCCGGGTCCTTCAGAATGCGAGTCCGACATGCTAACTCAGTTAGTAACCACTAGGCTATTATCGCTACGACTTTCCGCATTTAAAATTCTGCCTATTGTATTTTCTGATGTGACTAACAAGCGTATCCGACCTCAATCGTGATACATTGACTATTTTTCAGTCATATATGATCCTACATTGAAAGTTGTTGACTTAAGTTTTCCCAACATGTCATGTTCTAATCAAATTCATTATCGTAATGATTACCATTTGACAAATTAAACGATACTCTAAACGGCACTTCTTACTTTCGCTTAGTCGACAGGCTTAAAGGGACTTGTTCACAGTTTGGCAAAATGACAATTTTCAAAAAAATTGTCATAGATTCAAAAAAGAATGTATGCATTATATTCACACAAGCAAAATAACACTCCTGACTAAGAAAAATGTTAAAAAGATATGTTCGTTTATTTATAATCATCAATCGAAATTGGAAAAATAATAAAGCGTTTGTAACGCTTTTCATAGATAATTTAGCAAAAACGTGTATTACCGACATAGCGTTTAAACTGCCATCAAAAATCAAAAGCCTGCGTGGTGTAGTGGTAGCGCGTTAGATTTTGCTTCTAGGGGGTCCCGAGTTCGAACCCCAGGGCAGGCACATTTTTTATTTTTATCTTTTTCCTTGTTATTATAATTATTTAAAACTATTCCAGATATGACAGTTTTGTAAGTAAATTCATTTAATGACATTTTTCAAAAATACGAAAATCTGTGAACAAGTCCCTTTAAAGCTGTTAGGATCATAGTTCTAAGAATGTTATGCGAACAACTAAAAATGATAGCATAGCTTTTAACAAAACAAAAATAAAATTTCATAAATCACTTTTTCTAACGCCAAACGCTATTATTAAGAAAATTATCCACAAATACTACACACTTTTTCCAGAGGATGATAATATTTAAAAGAATCAATTTCTTCGAAATCACAAAAGCTGCGATATCTTTTTCAAATGACTTACGAATGTTCCTATTGCCTGTAATACTTTTTACGTAATAAAGACGTTTACGTTTATGCACATGTTTTGCATCTTTACCCGTTTCTGTGACCCGTTTGTTCGAACAGTATTACTTTGTTTCGTTACATTTTACATGTACATAACGTGTTTTCTCTATATTCGTAACCTAATATAGATGATGAACTTACGTCATTAGCAAAAATAATTTAAACATCCATCAGTTTAAATCGTTATTTAATAAGTTAATATATAGGATGTTATATAAACATGCATTGGATTCGTTAAAAACATGCTGCCATGTGGTGGGGGAGTTTTTCTTTTTATGTCTATATGGGCAAAATTGATAATCTTTTTGTCTGTAACCACTGATCAGATTTTGAATTAATTTCGCAAGCATGTTTCTTGGGTGTCCCTCTACCAAATTCCGTCAAATAATTTTAATTCGTTAAAAAACGAGGCCGTTCGGGGAAGGGGCAGTTTCTCCGAATATGGCTATGTTGGCAACTTTCAAAATATTCTTGTGGGAAACCACTTGCTAGATTTTGAAATAATTTTACAGAAATGTTTCTTTGGGGACCATCAAACAAAGTCATTCAAATCATTTTTATTTAAAAAAAAACCATCTGTTTGACGTTTGCCATTATAAGGCTAAGTCGGCAACTTTGACAATCCTCTTGCCACAACCCACGTCCTGGATTTAGAAAAAAAAATCACCAAAATGTTCCATTAGGTGATATTTTGCCATTAGGTGATATTTTGCCGAATTCCTTCAAATTGTTTGATTTCTTTAAAACAACATGGCCGCCAGAGGGTGGAAGAATTGCTCTTATGAGGCAACTTTAACAATCTTCTTGACAGAAACCACTTGCTGGATTTTAAAATTATTTCACAGGCATGTTCCTTGGGTGACCCTCTACCAAATTCCTAAGTATGATTCGTTAAAAAACATGGCATTCAAGAGTGTATTTGCCCTTATATTGCTATATAGGCAACTTTGACAATCTTCTTGTCAGAAACCACTGGCTGGATTTAAAAATAATTTCATACAAATGTTCCTTGGGTGACATTCTTCCAAATTCCTTTAAATAATTTTGTTTCGTTTACAAATATGGCCGCCAGGGAGGGGCTCTATAGGCACCTAAATTCGAGAATCGTCTAGCCAGAAACCACTTGTTGGATTTAAATAATTTCACGATAATATTTCATGAGTGACTCTCTACCAAATTCAATTAAAATAATTTTAATTAGTTAAAAAACCGGGATGCCAGGGGGTATGAGTTTACTCTTACGAGGGACGGGGAAGGCTTTGCTTATATCTTTATAGGCAACTTTGACAATCATCTAGTCAAAAACAACTTGCTGGATTTTAAAATAATTTCACAGAAATGTTCATTGGGCGACTCTCCACCTACTTCTTTCAAATAATTTTGATTCGTTAAAAACATGGCAGCGAAGAAATTGGAAAGTTTTACCTTATATGGCTAGAAAGCACACTTTGAAAATCTTCTTGTCAGAAACCATTTGATGGATTTCAAAATTATTTCACAGAAATGTTTCTTGGACGACCCTCTACGAAATTAGTTTGAATCATTTCGATTAGTTAAAAACTTGACATTCAGAGGGTGGGGGGAATTTGCGCTTATATGGCGTTATAGGCAACTTTGACTATCTTCTTGTCAGAAACCACTTGCTCTATGTAAATATCATAAAAATGTTCCTTGAGTATCGTTAAGATCACAAAAATGTTCCTTGGGTGATACTCTTCCAAATTTCTTTTAAATTATGTCGATTCGTTAAAACTATGGCCGCCAGAGGTGGGTAAGTTTGCCCTTGTATGGCTATATAGGCAACTTAATTCGACAATCTACTAGCCAGAAACCACTTGCTAGATTTGAATAATTTCACGATACTATTTCTTGCGTGACCCTCTACCAAATTCAATTAAAATAATTTTAATTAGTTAAAAAACCGGGCTGCCAGAGGATATGAGTTTACTCATACAGGGTTATACAGGCATGTCCCTTGGATGACCCTGTACCAAATTCCTTCAAGATTATTCGTTTAAACACATGGCCGCCAGGGACGGGGAAGGTTTTGCTTATATCTTTAAAGGCAACTTTGGCAATCATCTAGTCAGAAACAACGTGCTGGATTTAGAAATAATTTCACAGGCATGTTCCTTGGGCGACCCTCTACTAAATTCCTACAAGACAGTTTGATTTGTTAAAACGCATGTCCGCCAATGGTGGAGAAGTTTACCCTTATATCGATATAGGCAACTCCGACAATCTTCTTGTCAGAAACCATTTGCTGGATTTCGAAATAATTTCACATAAATGTTTGTTGGTTGACTCTCTACCAACTTCATTCAAATAATTGTGATGCGTTAAAAACATAATATGTCTATATGGGAAACTTTCAAATTCTTCTCATCAGAAACCGTTTCCTGGATTTCAAAATAGTTTCACAGAAATGTTTCTTGGGTGGCCCTTCAATTTGTTTGAATGATTCGATCAAAACCATGGTCGCCAAGGGGCCGGACAGTTTTCATTATATGGCTAAATGGAAAACTTAGAAAATCGTCGGTCTGAAACTACTTGCTGGATTTCTAAATAATTTCATAGATATGTTCCTAGTGTCTACCAAATTCTTACAAATTGTTTTGATTCCCTAAAAAAACATTGCTATCAGTGGTCCATCGTTGATGTTCATTGTCAACGTTTTACTTAAAGCATTTCTAAATACCTATTAAACTTTTACAAGCCATTAGGATTCATTAAACTCAGTTGCGCGACCCAGTGTCATTTGGCCATCTTGTTCAGTAAGTGTTGTTGTTGCCCTTTTCCAACACTAAAATTAACTCAGTAGCTAAATCCATCAATCAGACAATTATTTATGGATATATTTTAATTATATTTCTGTCACATACCAGAAATGACATTAATATCAAAGTCGTTTCACTTTCTAAAACTAGTTGTTGCTCATTCTTGACACTGAGTTGCTGAATCTATTTCACAGATGCAGCCATAACAGCCTGGGCAGGTACGGCTTTTGGTGGGGCACTTACAGTGACAGGGTTAGCGCCTGCTGGTGCAGCAACCATACAATTGTCAGCATCCACAGCTGTCGGTGCAACCCTTTTCACTCTGACAGCGACAGCGGGTAATGCAATATCAGGTTATAAATTCGATGAGACTGATGGAAATCCTGCAACACACGGAGCAGTAGCCATGAGCGGAACGAGTGCCGTTGTTACACTTGCTAAAGCTATTAATTACCCTACAGTAAAACAAGTGATCTTCAAAGTTGTGTAAGCATTGAGAACAATATATTACTTATTAATACTCGATTATGTTGATAACAGTCTGCTATGTTTTATTTCAGTAAAATGTGTACCTTCCAATAATTAGACTGTGGCTTGGGTATCTCGAGTAACTATTCTTTAAATATACATTGTGCTTTTATTTTTAATTACTATCTTTTCATAACATAAATACAGGATATATGTGTGGCATACTACATGTTAAATCATTAGTATAACATCTTCTTTCACATAAGCACGAGGTCCCAGTTGTCATTTTTTTAAAGTGAAAAAGATAACTGTGCAAAACGGATGCCAGTTGTCCTCTAGTTTCAGCACAAAATTAATTCCTTCTTCAACAATACATTTTGTTTTAACTCATTCAATGTTAGACATGTTATTGAATATATTAAAATAAATTAAATTGTCATCAACTTGTTAAAATAAAAGAACTATTTTCCCTTTTGGTTATATGAATGTCCATGGCAGATAAAATGCACTTTACCGTAAAATGTCTGGTATGCATTTGGTAAGAAAATATAAATAATGAAACTCCAGATGCATCAGCAGGAGAAAAACTATAAAACCAATAAAAGTATAAAGTGTGGTGGCTGCATTTCAGTGCCTCGGACAGTACTGCCGTTACTGCCCTTATCGGAACCATGACCGTCACTGTCAACTTTGGCCCATCTACGGACAATGCCTACTCATTCTGTGTTGCCGACCCGACAGCATCAGGTAAACTATTAGAGTTATTTCCCTTAGGTTTTAATGTCATGTAAGACACAAGTTTGATAGTTATTCCACTTTCATTGACTGTCAAATAATATTTGCGTATCATAGTTGTACTCTTCCACTGCTTTCTCTCTATTAATTTACAAATGCATTACATCTTGCATGCATGGAAATGTCAAAAACGCATAATACATTTCCATCGATATTACTGTGAGACAACAAAATATATGTTATATAACGCTTCATTATAAAAGTATAATTATCAATAGTGATGGGCTGATTAATCATTTCTTCAAATAATCATGACGAACAGGGCCATGACTTGACGATGACGATGGGAAAAATTAATCGACGAAATGTGTACATGTCACTGGTTCTACTTTTGGCCAAAACTGTATTCTTTAGTCAAAAAAGCATAATTGTGTTTTGTAGTTCTAAACTGTTAAATCTATTCTAAATAAAATACATTGTACATGCAATGCAATATATAATGCTATAAAACTTTCCTGGATAGGTTGTTATTGTGTCCACTAAAGGATTTTCATGATTTTATATGCATTTTAGCATGGATTGGTTAATGATTTATCATAGATTATTTATGAAGTAGGCATTGTACAAGTAAATTCTTGCCTGTGGTTTTAAAATCGAACAAAAATTACATGTAAACAAACTTCTACTTAGTACTTAGTTTAGTTTTAATACATTATGTCTTTTAAATTACATGTATCACTATAACCGACAAATTACTACAATGTCAAGGGAGGAGGGGTAGTGGTTGTTTTACACTACACTTTTTCTATTAAGTTTCTTTAAATCTAATTAAATCCAGCAGTTAAAATCCATTACTTTTTTGTATTACAAACAGCGCATTTAAACTATTTTTGCTTAAACTAAGACCAAGTGTAACAAAATGAACTGACACACATTTAAATTGGTAAAATATGATTGGATAAATATTTCTACTGAACAATAAAATCCACATATTTAGTCATGATTCTTCAATTAATCAGTCAATTTAAGCTCTGATTAATCAACGAATTTTGTAGGACTGATTCAAATCACTAATTATCAATTGATTCAGAACACGCATTGATTCATTTTGCATGGGGTAGCATTATAACATTTAATACAAATGAATTATTTCAGAAAGTGCTCTGCTAAATGCAGCAAGTGTGCTTTAAATGCAAACGAATAAGTTAACTGCAATAACCTTTGAACAATGAGAAGTACCACCAATACGTATATTTAGACAATAATATACGGCAGAGCTGGGCCGGGCATCTATAATCGGCCCGCTGCCGATATAACGGCCGAGGGCCTTTGGCCCGAGGGCCGTTATACGGCTAGGGCCGATTATAGACGCCCGGCCCAGCTCTGCCGTATATTATCGTTTATAATACATATTATCCTGTCACAAGAAAAGAATCATGTTACTTTCTTTATTACATAAAATGTTAACAAACACCAAACAAACTTTCCGTACTTTTATTTAACATTCAACTAAGTACGCAATATGTGACGCAATTCTAACGAATGACGTAATTTATAAACAGAAAAACAGTGACGAAACAAACCAGCTTTCGCTGGACTCGCAGTTTTGTTGTGACAACATTATGTCGTGTTTGCTTTTATTTTTAGTAAAATATAGATCGTATATATATTTAATCAATTTAACTACAAACTTTCGTTAATATTCAGTATGTGCATTTTCGGATATAACCGTTTAATTTTGACTAAATACGCCATTCGTGGTCGTTGACGTCGCGCGATCGGATTCTCTTCGATTATCGAAAAATCGGCCGCGGCCAATTATAATTATATCGGCTCAGCGGAGCCGCATAACGGCCCGTAATCGACGTCAAAATGTTACTATTTTTAGTAACACTATGTATTATAGTAGCTTATTTGATCAAGCTCGATCCTTTGTATTTTTGTATGCAGTATGAGTTAATTACTAGTAATATTAACTATAAGTATTCATTTGGAATATGCATGTAAAACCTAGTGATCATATTTGACATTAATATTTTAGGAACAGTGATTGGCACCCCTACTCCGTCCGTTTCCACTGGCGTTTGGACTGTAACAGGTTCGTGTTTAGACTTTCTTGATTCTTTAGACTATTACATTTTATAGGTTTGCTTTAAAAACATATGACGACCAGTAGTATAAATATTTGTAGTCGTTGAACGCTTTTTGTTAACACGTAATTCAAAATTAAAGTTTACAATATACATGTATAAGCCATTGCAATAAGTGTATAAATTTGAAACTATTTATCTAAAAAAATAATTACAACATAAATTAAAGTAAATAATCTATGGTTAAATTTTTCATAATTGTTTTAATAGGAGGAACGGACGTAGCGAAATTTACAATCGCAAGCGGATCAATAAAAACTGCAGCTAAACTGGAATCCTCTGACAAGGTCTACTACACCGCCATCCTCACCTTGACGGACGGATCCACCAGCACTACCACGTGGCCATTGCATGTGCTCGTTGACAACAGTTGCCTCAGCAGCGGAGTTGCCCAGATCGTTTCCGGTGTAGCCATGATCTTGCTGACACTCCTGGCGTACCGTGTGGTCTAACTGTAAAACAGGTCAACCCACGTCATACAAGACCGCTGTGATAGATTGACTACCACTTTACAAACACTACTTTTCCACTCGAAATGTTTTTTTTTCTTTAAATTTTCTTCTCCGTCAATTCCCATCTAGGAGTATTGATAATGTAATCTACAGTAAAACATTGGACAAACAATATTAATTCCCAACAATATATTTACTTTCACGTACCTGGAAGATTAAAACAAATGTTCACTTAATACGATCATCATCTATCTAAATACGTATTGCAGTGCATATCAGTGATATTTATGTAAACGTTGTACATGTAATACGTTCTATTCTGTTTCTTCTTAGTTTCCGACATGAATTTCCATGTGAGACATAAAATGTTTTTCTGGAAATGAAGTTACGGAAACTCTCGTGATAAATCTATGATCTTGTTTGTTGTATTTTTTATTTGTTTGATTTATAAAATGTTTCTTCTAAGTACAATCGTTGTTTTCTGTTTTATTCAGGTATTGCATTTAACAATCTATACATCTTTCCCATGAGGCTACTAGTACATCAAGCTGGTTTCGAACTGCTCTTACAATTTTTACTGACTGTAGGAAGGATTTCACAGCAATATGCTCTTTGTCCAAACTACTCAATAGACATAAGGCATACACGTCCAGTAGTTTAAAAAAACAACAACTCTCAACTGATTTATATGACTGACTTGTGACGAAACTTCTATTCCGTAAATTGTGTCTAGAGCGCAAATGTAGAAGAAAAAGTTAAGAAACGTTAAAATCGTTGCAGGTACTGATTATTAACAACACAAACATTTCATATAGGTTCTTTATGTTAAATCTAAAATCTATTTCGAAATTTTGCAGACTGGTATCTGAGCTAGACATTGCACGAACATGTAGTTCAAGGGAAGCAACTCAATTTAAAAATTTAGCGTTAATTTTACGGTACAAAATAAACCATAGAGCGAAAAACTAATCTTTAAGACATCACGGTATGCGAAAGCCTCACATGAAAGCATTACAATTAACATCTGCGCAAATATGTCTTTATATTTAATGAAGTAATGTACAAAAGTACCAATGACAACTGAATAAACAAATGATGAATAAAGTGTAACATTGGTCGACATATCCAAGGATCCATACGTATTGAGTGAAAATGAATTAAGTGGATATCATTATTGCGATCATTTTAATAAAATATCGACGTGTTGTATATAAGTTATCTGACGTGTTACAACCGATCAATTCTGTTTAACTGTTATTCCAGAACTGAAAGAAATATGCAAGATTGATTTATGAATGTATTATATTGTTAACCGAAAATGCATTTTTTCTTCACCAAGTTGCGCTGCCGTTTGGTTATACAATAATATCTGATATATTCATAATGGACTTAATATATATGCTAAACCAAACTATACTATTTGAAAACATGAAATTTAGATAATTTGAGGTCCTCGATCGCTTGACCAGGGTATAAGGCTATGACAACATTGAATATTTCACGCTGAACTAATTTACTGGCCTTGCTAGTTTACTGCCCGTTTATCACAACTGTACATTCTCTGTAGCCATATATCCATTATATGCTAAGATACGCACACATTTTGAAAATGTTTCCAATTTTCGCGACACCTAAATTAACAAGATATATCAGTTAATAACTACACTGTAAAATAATCAATGACAGTGAAGACGGTGGTGATGGTGATAGTGATGATGGTAATGATAATGATGATAATGATGATACAAAAGAGCTTGGCAATGTTGCGTTGATGAAGATGAAGATGAAAATGAAGAGTATGATGAATATAAATATGATACTGATAATGATGATTCATCCGCTTGATGTGGTTTTAATCTTGAAATAGATTGACCGTTACTTCCCATCTTGCAGTATAATGACCGTTACTTCCCATCTTGCAGTATAAAGGTGCCCTACGAAACACTGCAAAAGACATGCAAAAAAGAGAAGGACGTGAAAAAAAACAACAAAAACATGTATAAACACCAGCACGTCTACTTTAATGGGTTTTAATGCATTATTTGTGCACTATTTAGTTTTAATATCAATCTACTCACATAGGCTTTAATTCAAAGACAGACAACAGGTGCAAAAGCAGACAAACCCATGCAATATTACAACAAAGACATACACATACACTTATTATTGTTGTTAGTTTAAATGTATTATATTTTTTTAGATTTATATTTAAAAGGTTAACTAAAGATAAATATACACTATTTGAAGAATAGTTACTTGCAGTGCCAATTTGATCACATATATTTTAATATAAAGACAGACCTGCAAAGACACCTCTTGTTGCGACCAGACACATTCTCTATTAAAATTCATTACGTTTTCAGGATTTTAAGGGATAACAAATTGTATCAATTATTTAATTTTAATTCAAGGACACGTGCAACGATGCTTAAAGACGGCGACAATGGAACGGGTCTCATGCGGGAAATATCTGAAAAAAACCTGATTTATATATTTACGTATTGGTGTTGTATATGAATGGAAAAAATCAAAGAAAAACATTACATAGGGAAAGATCGAGGAAGGATCACAGAAGGTACAGAGGGTGTTCCTCAAAATAACCAATGGGGTATCCGGACCAGTTCTTTGATATTTCTAATAAACTGGTTACTCAAGAGGTTTTATTATTTTAATGCTTCATTTTAAGGTGTTTAAGATTAAACACTTCAATATCCTTGCTTTCCTTTTGTTTCGTATGAACGGTATTTAGACTGTGGTTTATGAAAAGCTTTAATACATTACAAACAATACATTCAATTCTCGAATATGGAAGGAAGAAAGAAAAATGTACCCATACACTTAACAACTTCGTCATGGTAAATCCAAGCTACGTCGATAAGTTAGTGAAGTTAGTGATATCAGTGATATCTATGTACCGGTTAATATAAACACATAGTGTTGTCAGTTTCTTATTTTCCGCTATTATAATGAAGTTAGTGATATCAGAGATATCTATGTACCGGTTAATATAAACACATAGTGTTGTCAGTTTCTTCTTATTTTCCGCTATTAATTTCCATGTGAGACATTAACTGTTTTAAGTATTTTCTGGAAATGAATTTATGGAAACTCTGGTGATAATTCTGTGATATTTTGTACATTTTTTATGAAAGTGTTTGATAAACAAAATCTGTGTATAAAAATGTAATTTTTGTTTTCTGTTCGATTTCTGGCTTGTATTTGACAGTCTATACGCAGTTTTCCTATTGAGGCCACTAGGAAATTAAGATATTTGCGAACTGCTGTCCATTAAATGCTTTTTCCGATGCGCATCACAGCCATATGGTATTGGAATAACCTAGGTAA
This sequence comes from Congeria kusceri, assembly GCA_027627225.1. Lineage (NCBI taxonomy): Eukaryota > Metazoa > Mollusca > Bivalvia > Myida > Dreissenidae > Congeria > Congeria kusceri. Next base: position 297,105 of record JAPFQT010000176.1, read on the forward strand.
ACACTTTTGTTGAGACGTCTATTCCCAAACATGTGGGGGGCGCGTACATTTACAGTGAACATAATTTTGTTGTATCATATTAAGTCACTTTGAAATACAAATGTAGGTGTAGACACTAGTTATAATAAAGAATCGTTACATGGATCCTGAATTCTAAATATTTCGAAATATTGCAATATGATAGTGGAGTGCGCCATTTTACGATTAATGTAGCTAAAGGGGAGCAACTCGAGGTAAATTTTAACTGCAAAATGAACGTTATACATAAAATGAACAATATATTTAGCCATATAGTTAAAATATGCTCACAATATGTGCAAAACGGTTGCAAAAATGCAAACATCGAATAATATAAAAATGAAAACAGGAGGTGTCCCCGGCATGTGACAAGTGCCCTACCATTTTTTACAATTTTTTTAGCTTATGTTATTAAAAGTACCAGACAGAGTTATTTGTCACTTGAAAAGAAACAAACGACGAGTTAGAGTAGGATGTAATGATCCAATGTGTATTGGATAACATTTAATCGAATGAAGCATGATTAATATTGTATTCCAAAATGATACTCGCCAATTGTTCTATAGACAAAGAACACAATGAGAGACTTTAGTGGGTTATCTTCCCTTGTCTAGCAGGTGCCCGTATAGGCGGCGCTGTTGTCGAATAGGTCCATTGTTATTTATTTTCCCTTCCATTGTTTACTTCCGCTAAGATTGACAGTTGATAAACAGAGTTTTAACACGATTTGATTATATTTCTTCGATAAAGGTGTAAATATGGCTTCAAAGTTTTGCAGCCTATCTGTAGGACAACTTAGGACAGAGTTAAGAAAGAGAAATGCTAAGTTATCTGGACGAAAAACTGACATTGTGTACATCAGAGTAACAAGAAATGAGGCGTTTATCTCTGATATGGTGCACAAACTTGAATTATTTTTTGAGGCACATTTCAAACCAGCACTTTTGGAAAAGTTGTTTTATAAAAATGTGTAAAATAATGTTCTGCAAAAGAAATGAAACAAAAAGTTCATTTGAAAATAAATGCATTTTGTAATGTTGTATGAATTATCATGATATGTATTTTTTGTTATTATATTTGTCATTATATATGTATTCAAATAAATTGTTTTATTGAAAATTGTGTTGTTTGAACAGAACTGCATAAATATCAAGTACGTTGTTTACAGTCAGCATTCATAAAGCACCTCAGGAAAAATTTAAGTACATTCCTTAAATTATCAGAATTCCTAAAGTCTTTTGCTTTTTTATATAGATGTCTTCTTGTATTAAATTTGTTTTTGCTGTAAATTATTTACTTTTGTTATAGTATTTTGGCAAAAAAACAACAGAAATCATAATAATTTCCATAGCAAATTGTATCTGAAATTTTCACTTAAATAAAACTTAAGATTTCGCTTAGGAGCTTTATGAATACCAGCCCGTACCAGAGTTTAATTTCAGCTGCAAAAGTAACAAATCACTATTTTAAAACTTTATTTATTAAGCAATCACATGTAATACATCAACTTCAACATAAAAAATGAATAATGAACAGTCATATTGACAAACAAATGTCTAGTATTACTGTAATAACATGTACTTTCTAATACTGATAACCATAGACTAATACACATGATCATCAGACATTTTTTTATTCAGAATGGTAAATGACAACATAAAAATGACATTTTTTACTACACTTAGCTACATGTACAACCGTGATTGTAGCAATTCTTTAAGCATATGTAGACACAATGCCATTTCTGAAATTGCATAGCATGAAACATACAAAAATTATCTCTGATGACAACTTAGTCTCTGTGGCAGTCAGAGGTTCAGTTAAAATTCTGTATGTTTTTCCAAGACCAATGATTCTTTCTACATGCACACGTTTGCTAGAAATTTTCCTATCTTTAATACCAGTATCATTTGACATTCTGTTCTTTTTCTTAAAAAAGGTTGGTATATTAATATGCACATCATGTGGTGCAAAAATGTCCTGTACATTAAAACCTTTGTCAGCCATTATACTGTCATTTTTGGAACAAAGCCTGGTCAGTGAACTCCGTTCAACTATTTGCCTGTCACTTGTAGCACCTCCATAGGCTGGGGACACATAAGAAATAAGACCGCCAGGGGTACTGCCAATCAAAACCTTAACTGTATTTCGGTTTTTGTAAGTCGAAAAGGTGGCTTGTTGAGCCGTTGGATTTTTCGGTTTTTTAATTGGGCACTCAGTACCATCAATTATGACGCGTGTTTTGGGGTATAGCCTCTTGAAGCTGCTTGGAGCGAAATAGCGGACTAAAGTTTGTGATGGCCATATGTTAATTTCTTTCCACTGTTTTTCCATGTACAAGACCCAAGTAATAAAAATGTTCGACACCACACTTTCAGAAACATTAAATAATCGCGACAGTTCAAAGTTTGTCATGTGTCGCCTTAACTTTATCAAAGTAATAAAAAATTGATCAGCAACACATATACTCGAAACAGAATGATACACATAATTAAGATGGTATGCTGCTGGTCCAAGTGTGTTCAACACGAAAAAGAACTTCATGCAATTTTCAAGTCCAGTATAGAAGTGGACGGCTGGCGCATCATTGTCAAAATTGTGGATGCTAAATGCAGGTGTTGTTGTTGTTTGCATCGCCGCATCTTCCATTACACACTCTGTTTGTACACAAGAATCTATAAATGTCACTTTTTCATCCGTGATTGAGATTATTTGCTCCACACATTCCTGCTGGGTTACAACTTCTTCGCTGGCACCCACATCGATATCAGAAGTAACAATGTCTATTTTGGTTGCAATGAACTCAGGTTCAAAACTCATGTTTTCTCCAGATTGTTCCATATTTGTCACATCTTCAAACAACTTACGTTTCCGGTTTTCTCGTTCTAGACGACGTTCTTTTCTCTCCTGGTTCTTCGCAACAGTCGCCTTGTTTGTCCAGGAAAAAATACTGGGGACAGCTGTTTTTCTGAGAGCCCGCTTACGTCTTTCATTACCTGAAAAAATAAATACTGAAAAAATAAGTATGTGCTAGAAACAAATGCATATATTTGGTTGTTGCAGCTTTAAGGTTAAATGGATTAAGAGAATGAGTGTTCATTTTATTGGTTTCAGTCAAGTAAGATTAAGAAACACCAACATATGATATAGTGTTAGGTTATGACACACAATATCACATAATGCATATTTAATTAATCAACAACATTACATTTAATTTTTGAAGCAGTACTGTCGTTGTTGATGCAGAACTTTTCGAAAAATAAGCCAAGTAACAAATGATGATATTTAGTATATACATGTAAACCAGTTCCATATACTGTACATATACATATGTCATGATTATCTAATGGAGAGAAAACCCAAATTCAACATTATAAGCGTAATAATTGTTTATATTTATGATGTTTTTCAACTCAATAGAAAAGCAAACTACCTACCAGCGTATGTAATTGTGTGGTAATCATCTTCGGTGAAGTGGTTTTCACACACGTACGAGTATTCGGATGGAGTCCAGATTTCGAACTTTGTTTTCACCCGTCGAATAGCTTGTACCCATGCTGCTCGACGTTGTTTGTCTTTCGGGAAGTTGTGTCGTCCTTTTCGTGAACACAATGGAACGCAGCACGTGGTTTCAGGCATTATTTTATCTTTCTTTTGTCAAGCTGTCAAACGCTTCGCTTATTAACAATGGCGATAATCTAATGATAAAATCCGAACATATCCGCATAGAGGGACCTACTCGACCAGAGCGCCACCTATATTGGGAAACAGGGGAGATAAATCGCTAAAGTCGCTCATTATCGTTGTAACACTACCCAAAAAACAACGCAAAAAGTAGTCCCGATTCTGAGCAGAGCATAGTAAAATGTAGTTCTGATTACAATTGCAAAAAATATTTTCAAATCATTTTAGAATCGAAATGATTTTCGCAATATCGTTGTTTATCGGCCAATAAACAACTCGTTGTCGTTCTGATGTGTGACTATTAAACAACTCGGGCATCAGAACTCCAAATCGTTATTCTTCGATAAACAACGATACATCGAAAATTATTTCTTAAATAAAGTATGCGTTGCATATAATTAATCTGACATGTTGTGGCTTATACATCATATCAACAGTTTATAACAGTGCTGACCGAATATGTTTCTCCTTCACAAAATTCCACTGTCCTTCGGTACATTCGGTAAGATCTATGTGTACTGGAAATTAAATATTATACACATTTGATTAAAAACTGGACAATACTATCTGAGCACAAAGTCATGACAATAACATTTTGCAGAAATCTCGTTTAAGGTCCCGACTGGACTATGCTAAATGTCAATAAGAAACAGTGATTCGTCAGCCATATGTCACGTTCACCTAATTGGCTGGCTTTACTTGTTGCCTGACCGCTCATGATAACCTGATATTGTCGGTAGGCATCGAACCATTCATTGTTACAATACGAACACATTCCGAAAATGTTACCAATTTTCGCGACCCGGAAATGCAATAAAATATATCGCAAGCTGAAGACACACACACACACATAAAAACTTAGTAGCATGCAGGATGATTTACTGCAGCTGGATCTTGCTCTGGGAAAAAACTGGTGGTGATAATGAAGTGAGGTCAAGTCGTTTCATCATCACACCGTTTTGTTTGTTTCCAATGGTTAGATGTTTGGTTAATGACATCTTTTTTGTTGGTTAACAAAAGTGTTCTCGTGGGACTTATGGATTACAGTAATACCAAAACTTTGTTAATAAAATGATACACAGACCAAAAAATTATCCAGAAAACGTAATACGTTCAGTTTTGTTCTTTTTACAAAGAAGAATGCATACGTGGTTTAACTGATTTTTATCAATCGGTGATTGTTTCCACAAAATATGCAAAAGACGAAATTCAGTAGATATATTCAATTCAAGCTGTAGTTCCAAAAAAAGCAAATGGCTAAATTTAGAAGAAATCTTAAAGCAGCAGTCCAGAAATATATTAATAAAATAAAACTGCAGAAATCGCCTCTAATGGACATTTTACGGATCAAAATAAAACAAAACGCATTAAAATCGGTAAAATAATAACGTTTTGGCAACCTTTTATCGTATAGTTTCTGTATGCGATAGCTGTTGATGCCTCTGAAGTAAATCCGCACGTACATTAGTGTATATTCCGTTCGTACCAAGCGTTTTCGACAATAGACATTATAAAATGCCTTCCGTGTTAAGAAACAGTTTTCATTCGAATAAACGTCATTAACGTTCCTTAGAACTAATGCCAATTTAAGATGTATTGAAGTATATTCTATGGACTGCGGCTTTAAATTATATTTTCACTTTCCAAACAAACATTATGTTAACTAAAATTGTTTGAAAATTTGGTCTTCTGCTTTGCAAAACTGGAGTTCGCGGTAAAAACCCATTTTCCAATATGGCGGCGACTAACACACCCACATGGTCCGGGTATAGGAATTGCACATGGGTGGTTACTGTGGCTGTGGAAAGGAAGTTTACAAGCCACTGCGCTTAGAGCTGCATCGATTCTTTCGATGCATCGATCAATCGATTGTAAATGGCCCGATTTGATTGTCGATACGAATCTAGCCAATTTTGATTTCTTTTTTAGTTATTTATACTAGTCAATTTGTCATAAAACTAATAATTACAATTAAGGTTTTGCGTAGATCTCGAGTGGTCATGTAAATTGATCATGGCATCATGACTGCTGTTATACTGAATCAGCTTTTGTAAGCATTATCATTTTCCACTGTTGTTATTTACCAGTATATGGATATATTTATGGTACAAATGTTTACATTAACAATACGATGACATTAATAATTATAAATCATTCTTATATTGCAAGTGATGACTCCTCAATACGCAAAATGAAGCCTAAATATATAAAAGGAAACGTCAATCGAATCGAAATATTGAACTAATTGATCGTTGAAATCGAAATATTGAACTAATTGATCGTTGAAATCGAAATATTGAACTAATTGATCGTTGAAATCGAAATATTGAACTAATTGATCGTTGAAATCGAAATCGAATCGAGCCATGGCTGAATCGTTGTAGCTCTATAGGACCATATTTTGACAAATCGTATTTTTCACATCTGTGAAAAATAGGATCTCATTCTTCACAGGTGTGAAAATTAAAGTCATTTTTCTCACGCATCACACTGGTATTTTTCACATATTCTGTGAAGTTTGTGATTTCATCCAGTTTTTGATATGGAATAAAATCATATCCTTTTGTGATCTTCGCGCATACCCCTTTTCAGGCCAATCTGTGAATAATAGGATCTCATTCTTCACAGGTGTGGAAAGAGTTGTGGTCCTTGTGTTCTGCACTTCCTCTCATTGTCCTCTATCATTATATGAAGATTCATTTGAATCCCTTTAATACTAATGGAGATATGCTCCGCACAAGAAAATTAAACAAAGAGCAATAACTTTGTAAAAGATGCCGCAAATTCAAAATTAGGTTGTATCCGTTTTGAGTGGTTTTTATCTACACGGTATTTGGGCAATATTAATGGAGCACTATCGATTCTCAACCGTTCCTATTCTCAGACACACGGTATTTGGGCTATAAGGCCTTATATTAATGGAGCGCTATAACTTCTTAACCGTTCCTATTCTCAGACACACGGTATTTGGGCTACAAGTCCTTATATTAATGGAGCGCTATCAATTCTTAACCGTTTCTATTCTCAGACACACGGTATTTGGGTTATAAGTCCTTATATTAATGGAGCGGTATCCATTCTCAATAGTTCCTATTCTCAGACACACAGTATTTGGGCTATAAATCCTTATATTAATGGAGTGCTATCGATTCTCAACCGTTCCTATTCTCAGACACACGGTATGTGGGCTATAAGTCTATATATTAATGGTGTGCTATCAATTCTCAACCGTTCCTATTCTCAGACACACGGTATTTGGGCTATAAGTAAATATATTTAAATGGAGCGCTATCAATTCTCAACTGTTCCTATTTCTCAGACATACGGTATTGGAGCTATAAGTCCTTATATTAATGGAGCATTATCAATTCTCAACCGTTCCTATTCTCAGACACACGGATTTGGGCTACAAGTCCTTATATTAATGGAGCGCTATCAATTCCCAACCGTTCCAATTCTCAGACACACGGTATCTGGGCTATAAGTCCATATATTAATGTAGCGCTTTCAATTCTTAATCGTTCCTATTCTCAGACACACGGTATTTAGGCTATAAGTCCTTATATTAATGGTGTGCTTTCAATTCTTAACCGTTCCTTTTCACAGACACACGGTATTTGGGCTATAAGTCCATATATTAATAGAGCGCTATCAATTCTTAACAATTCCTATTTTCAGACACACGGTATTTGGGCTATAAGTCTATATATTAATGGTGTGCTATCAATTCTCAACAGTTCCTATTCTCAGACACACGGAATTTGGGCTTTAAGTCCTTATATTAATGGAGCGCTATCAATTTTCAACCGTTCATATTCTCAGACACACGGTATTTAGGCTACAAGTCCTTATATTAACGGAGCGCTATGAATTCTCAACCGTTGCTATTCTCAGACACACGGTATTTGGGCTATAAGTCCTTATATTAATGGTGTGCTATCAATTCTTAACCGTTCCTATTCTCAGACACACGGTATTTGGGCTATAAGTCCTTGTATTAATACAGCGCTATCGATTCTCAACCGTTCCTATTCTCAGACACACGGCATTTGGGCTATAAGTCCTTATATTAATGGAGCGCTATCGATTTTCAACCGTATCTATTCTCAGACACACGGTATTTGGGCTATAAGTCCGTATATTAATGGAGCGCTATCGATTCTCAAACGTTCCTTTTCTCAGACACACGGTATTTGGGCTATAAGTCTATATATTAATGGTGTGCTATCAATTCTCAACCGTTCCTATTCTCAGACACACGGTATTTGCGCTATAAGTCCTTATATTAATGGAGCGCTATCAATTTTCAACCGTTCATATTCTCAGACACACGGTATTTAGGCTACAAGTCCTTATATTAACGGAGCGCTATGAATTCTCAACCGTTGCTATTCTCAGACACACGGTATTTGGGCTATAAGTCCTTATATTAATGGTGTGCTATCAATTCTTAACCGTTCCTATTCTCAGACACACGGTATTTGGGCTATAAGTCCTTGTATTAATACAGCGCTATCGATTCTCAACCGTTCCTATTCTCAGACACACGGCATTTGGGCTACAAGTCCTTACTTTAATGGAGCGCTATCAATTCTCAAACGTTCCTATTCTCAGACACACGGTATTTGGGCTATAAGTCCTTATATTAATGGAGCGCAATCAATTCTCAACCGTTCCTATTCTCAGACACACGGTATTTGGGCTATAAGGCCTCATATTAATGGTGTGCTATTAATTCATAACCGTTCCTATTCTCAGACACACGGTATTTGGGCTATAAGTCCTTATATTAATGGAGCGCTATCGATTTTCAACCGTATCTATTCTCAGACACACGGTATTTGGGCTATAAGTCCGTATATTAATGGAGCGCTATCGATTCTCAAACGTTCCTTTTCTCAGACACACGGTATTTGGGCTATAAGTCTATATATTAATGGTGTGCTATCAATTCTCAACCGTTCCTATTCTCAGACACACGGTATTTGCGCTATAAGTCCTTATATTAATGGAGCGCTATCGATTCTCAACCGTTACTATTCTGAGACACACGGTATTTGGGCTAAAAGTCCTTATATTAATGGAGCACTATCGATTCTCAACCGTTCCTATTCACAGACACACGGTATTTGGGCTATAAGTCTATATATTAATGGTGTGCTATCAATCCTCAAACGTTCCTATTCTCAGACACACGGTATTTGGGCTATAAGTCTATATATTTAAATGGAGCACAATCAACTCTCAACCCTTCCTATTTATCAGACACACTGTATTCGGGCTATAAGTATTTATATTAATGGAGCGCTATCATTCTTAACAGTTCCTATTCTCAGCCACACGGTATTTGGGCTATAAGTCTTCATATTAATGTAGCGCTATCAATTCTTAACAGTTCCAATATTAAGACACACGGTATTTAGGCGATAAGTCATTATATTAATAGTGTGCTATCAATTCTTAACCGTTCCTATTCTCAGACACACGATATTTGGGCTATAAGTCCTCATATTAATGGTGTGCTATCAATTCTCAACCGTTCCTATTCTTAGACAGACGGTATTTGGGCTATAAATCTATATATTAATGGTGTGATATCAATTCTCAACAGTTCCTATTCTCAGACACACGGAATTTGGGCTATACGTCCTAATATTAATGGAGCGCTATCGATTCTCAACCGTTACTATTTTCAGACACATGGTATTTGGGCTATAAGTCCTTATATTAATGGAGCGGGATCAATTCTTATCCGTTCCTATTGGCAGACACACGGTATTTGGGCTATAAGTCCTTATATTAATGGACCGCAATCAATTCTTAACCGTTCCTATTCTCAGACACACGGTATTAAGGCTATTAGTCCTTATATTAATGGTGCGCTATCAATTCTTAACCGTTCCTTTTCTCAGACACACGATATTTGGGCTTCAAATCCTTGTATTAATGGAGCGCTATCAATTCTTAACCGTTCCTATTCTCAGACAAACGGTATTTGGGCCATAAGTCCTCATATTAATGGTGTGCTATCAATTCTCAACTGTTCCTATTCTCAGACACACGGAATTTGGGCTTTAAGTCCTTATATTAATGGAGCGCTATCAATTTTCAACCGTTCCTATTCTCAGACACACGGTATTTAGGCTACAAGTTCTTATATTAACGGAGCGCTATGAATTCTCAACTGTTGCTATTCTCAGACACACGGTATTTGGGCTATAAGTCCTGATATTAATGGTGTGCTATCAATTCTTAACCGTTCCTATTCTCAGACACACGGTATTTGGGCTATAAGTCCTTTTATTAATGGTGTGCTGTCAATTCTTAACCGTTCCTATTCTCAGACACACGGTATTTGGGCTATAAGTCCTTATATTAATACAGCGCTATCGATTCTCAACCGTTCCTATTCTCAGACACACGGCATTTGGGCTATAAGTCCTTACTTTAATGGAGCGCTATCAATTCTCAAACGTTCCAATTCTCAGACACACGGTATTTGGGCTATAAGTCCTTATATTAATGGAGTGCAATCAATTCTCAACCGTTCCTATTCTCAGACACACGGTATTTGGGCTATAAGGCCTCATATTAATGGTGTGCTATTAATTCTTAACCGTTCCTATTCTCAGACACACGGTATTTGGGCTATAAGTCCTTATATTAATGAAGCGCTATCGATTTTCAACCGTATCTATTCTCAGACTCACGGTATTTGGGCTATAAGTCCGTATATTAATGGAGCGCTATCGATTCTCAAACGTTTCTTTTCTCAGACACACGGTATTTGGGCTGTAAGTCTATATATTAATGGTGTGCTATCAATTCTCAACCGTTCCTATTCTCAGACACATGGTATTTGCACGATAAGTCCTTATATTAATGGATCGCTATCGATTCTCAACCGTTACTATTCTGAGACACACGGTATTTGGGCTAAAAGTCCTTATATTAATGGAGCACTATCGATTCTCAACCGTTCCTATTCACACACACACGGTATTTGGGCTATAAGTCTATATATTAATGGTGTGCTATCAATCCTCAACCGTTCCTATGCTCAGACACACGGTATTTGGGCTATAAGTCTAAATATTTAAATGGAGCACAATCAATTCTCAACCATTCCTATTTCTCAGACACACTGTATTGGGGCTATAAGTATTTATATTAATGGAGCGCTATCAATTCATAACCGTTCCTATTCTCAGCCACACGTTATTTGGGGTATAAGTCTTTATATTAATGTAGCGCTATCAATTCTTAACAGTCCCTATTCTCAGACACACGGTATTTAGGCGATAAGTCATTATATTAATAGTTTGCTATCAATTCTTAACCGTTCCTATTCTCAGACACACGATATTTGGGCTATAAGTCCTCATATTAATGGTGTACTATCAATTCTCAACCGTTCCTATTTTTAGACACACGGTATTTGGGCTATAAATCTATATATTAATGGTGTGATATCAATTCTCAACCGTTCCTATTCTCAGACACACGGTATTTGGGCTATAAGTCCTAATATTAATGGAGCGCTATCGATTCTCAACCGTTACTATTTTCAGACACACGGTATTTGGGCTATAGTCCTTATATTCATGGAGCGCTATCGATTCTCAACCGTTCCTATTCTCAGACATACGGTATTTGTGCTATAAGTCTATATACTAATGCTGTGCTATCAATTCTCAACCGTTCCTATTCTCAGACACACGGTATTTCGGCTATAAGTGTATATTTAATGGGGCGCTATCAATTTTCGACCGTTCCTATTTCTCAGACACACTGTATTTGGCCTATAAGTCCTTATATTAATGGAGCGCTATGAATTCTCAACCGTTCCTATTCTCAGACACACGGTATTTGGGCTATAAGTCCTTATATTAATGGAGCGCTATCAATTCTTAACCGTTCCTATTGGCAGACACACGGTATTTGAGCTATAAGTACTTATATTAATGGAGCGCTATCAATTCTTAACCGTTCCTATTCTCAGACACACGGTATTAAGGCTATTAGTCCTTATATTAATGGTGTGCTATCAATTCTTAACCGTTCCTTTTTTCAGACACACGATATTTGGGCTATAAATCCTTATAATAATGGTGCACTATCAATTCTTAACCGTTCCTATTATCAGACACACGGTTTTTGGGCTATAAGTCCTCATATTAATGGTGTGCTATCAATTCTCAACCGTTCCAATTCTCAGACACACGGTATTTGGGCTATATGTCCTTATATTAATGGAGCGCTATCAATTATAAACAGTTCCTCTTCTCAAACACACGGTATTTGGGCTATAATTCCTTATATTAATGGTGCGCTATCAATTTTTAACTCTTCCTATTCACAGACACACGGTATTTGGGCTATAAGTCCTTATATTAATGGTGTACTATCAATTCCTAACCGTTCCTCTTCTCAAACACACGGTATTTGGGCTATAATTCCTTATATTAAAGGAGCGCTATCAATGCTCAACCGTTCCTATTCTCATACACACGGTATTTGGGCTATAAGTCCTTATATTAATGGCGTGCTATCAATTCTCAACCGTTCCTATTCTCAGACACACGGTATTTGGGCTATAAGTCTATATATTTAAATGGAGCATTATCAATTCTCAAACGTTCCTATTTCTCAGACACACTGTATTGGGGCTATAAGTCCCTATATTAATGGAGCGCTATCAATTCTCAACCGTTCCGATTTTTAGAAACATGGGATTCGGGGTATAAGTATGTATAATAATGGAGCGCTATCAATTTATAACCGTTCCTATTCTCAGACACACGGTATTTAGGCTATAGGTCCTTATATTAATGGTGTGCTATCAATTCTTAACCGTTCCTATTCTCAGACACACGATATTTGGGCTATAAGTCCTCATATTAATGGTGTGCTATCAATTCTCAACCGTTCCTATTCTTAGACACACGGTATTTGGGCTATAAATCTGTATATCAATGGTGAGATATCAATTATCAACCGTTCCTATTCTCAGACACATGGTATTTGGGCTATAAATCTATATATCAATGGTGAGATATCAATTATCAACCGTTCCTATTCTCAGACACATGGTATTTAGGCTATTAGTCCTTATAATAATGGTGTGCTTTCAATTCTTAACCGTTCCTATTCTCAGACACACGATATTTGGGCTATATGTCCTTATATTAATGGAGCGCTATCAATTCTTAACCGTTCCTCTTCTCAGACACACGGTTTTTGGGCTATAAGTCCTCATATTAATGGTGTGCTATCAATTCTCAACCGTTCCTATTCTCAGACACACGGTATTTGGGCTATAAGTCCTTATATTAATGCAGCGCTATCTATTCTCCACCGTTCCTATTCTCAAACAGACGGTAGTTGGGCTGTAAGTCCTTATATTAATGGAGCGCTATCAATTCTCAACGGTTCCTATTCTCAGACACTCGGTATTTGTGCTATAAGTCCTTATATTAATGGTGTGCTATCAATTATCAACTGTTCCAATTCACAGATATACGGTATTTGGGGTGTAAGTCCTTATATCAATGGAGCGCTATCAATTCTTAACTGTTCCTGTTGTCAGACACCCGGTATTTCGGCTATCATTCCTTATATTAATGGAGCGCTATCAATTCTTAACCCTTCCTATTCTCAGACACACGGTATTTCTGCTATAAGTCCTTATATTAATGGTGTACTATCAATTCCTAACCGTGCCTATTCTCAGACACACGGTATTTGGGCTATAAGTCCTTATATTAATGGAGCGCTATCGATTCCCAACCGTTCCTATTTTCTCAGACACACGGTATTTGGGCTATAAGTCCTTATATTAATGGAGCGCTATCAATGCTCAACCGTTCCTATTCTCAGACACAAGGTATTTGGGCTATAAGGCCTCATATTAATGTTGTGCTATCAATTCTTAACCGTTCCTATTCTCAGACACACGGTATTTGGGCTATAAGTCCGTATATTAATGGAGTGCTATCAATTTTTAACCGTTCCAATTCTCAGACACACGGTATTTAGGCTATAAGTCCTTATATTAATGGTGTGCTATCAATTCTTAACCGTTCGTATTCTCAGACACACGGTATAAAGGCTACAAGTCCTTATATTAATGGAGCGCTATGAATTCTCAACAGTTCCTTTTCTCAGACACATGGTATTTGGGCTATAAGTCCTCATATTAATGGTTTGCTATCAATACTTAACTGTTCCTATTCTCAGACACACGGTATTTGGGCTATAAGTCCTTATGTTAATGGAGCGATATCGATTCTCAACCATTCCTATTGTCAGACACACGGTATTTGGGCTATAAGTCCTTATATTAATGGAGCGCTATCAATTCTCAACCGTTCCTATTGTCAGACACACGGTATTTGGGCTTTAATTCCTTATATTAATGGAGCGCTATCAATTCTCAACTGTTACTATTCTCAGACACACGGTATTTAGGCTATAAAGCCTCATATTAATTGTGTGCTTTCAATTCTTAACCGTTCCTATTCTCAGACACACTGTATTTGGGCTCTAAGTCCGTATATTAATGGAGTGCTATCAATTCTCAACGGTTCATATTCTGAGACACACGGTTTTTGGGCTATAAGTCCTTATATTAATGGAGCGCTTTCGATTCTAAACCGTTACTATTCTCAGACACACTGTATTTGTGCTATAAGTCCTTATATTAATGGAGCGCTATCGATTCTCAACCGTTCCTATTCTCAGACACACGGTATTTCTGCTATAAGTTTATATATTAACGGTGGGCTATAAGTCCTTATATTAATGGAGCGCTTTCGATTCTAAACCGTTACTATTCTCAGACACACGGTATTTGTGCTATAAGTCCTTATATTAATGGAGCGCTATCAATTCTCAACCGTTCCTATTCTCAGACACACGGTATTTGGGCTATAAGTCCTTATATTAATGGAGTGCTATCGATTCTCAACCGTGACTATTCTGAGACACACGGTATTTGGGCTAAAAGTCCTTATATTCATGGAGCGCTATCGATTCTCAACCGTTCCTATTCTAAGACACAAGGTATTTACGCTATAAGTCCTTATATTAATGGTGTGTTATCTATTCTTAACCGTTCCTATTCTCAGACACACGGTATTTGGGCTATAAGTATATTAATAGAGCGCTATCAATTCTTAACCGGTCCTATTCTCAGACACACGGTATTTGGGCTATAAGTCTATATATTAATGGTGTACTATCAATTCTCAACCGATCCTATTCTCAGACACACGAAATTTGGGCTTTAAGTCCTTATATTAATGGAGCGCTATCAATGTTCAACCGTTCCTATTCTCAGACACACGGTATTTAGGCTACAAGTCCTTATATTAATGGAGCGCTATGAATTCTCAACCGTTCCTGTTCTCAGACACACGGGATTTGGGCTATAAGTCCTTATATTAATGGTGTGCTATCAATTCTTAACCGTTCCTATCCTCAGACACACGGTATTTGGGCTATAAGTCCTTATATTAATAGAGAGCTATCGATTCTCAATGGTTCCTATTCACAGACACACGGTATTTGGGCTATAAGTCCTTATATTAATGGACCGCTATCAATTATCAAACGTTCCTATTCTCAGACACACGGTATTTGGGCTATAAGTCCTTATATTAATGGAGCGCTATCAATTGTCAACCGTTCGTATTCTCAGACACACGGTATTTGGGCAATAAGGCCTCATATTAATGGTGTGCTATTAATTCTTAACCGTTCCGATTCTCAGACACACGGTATTTGGGCTATAAGTCCTTTTATTAATGGAGCGCTATCGATCTTCAACCGTTACTATTCTCAGACACACGGTATTTGGTTTAAAAGTACTTATATTAATGGAGCGTTATCGATTCTCAATCGTTCCTATTCTCAGAGACACGGTATTTGGGCTATAAGTATTTATATTAATGGAGCGCTATCAATTCTTAACCGTTCCTATTCTCAGACACACGGGATTTGGGCTATAAGTCCTTATGTTAATGTAGCGCAATCAATTCCAAACCGTTCCTATTCTCAGATACACGATATTTAGGCTATAGGTCCTTATATTAATAGTGTGCTATCAATTTTTAACCGTTCCTATTCTCAGAAACTATATTTGGGCAATAAGTCCTCATATTAATGGTGTGCTATCAATTCTCAACCGTTCCTATTCTTAGACACATGGTATTTGGGCTATAAATCTATGTATCAGTGGTGTAATATCAATTATCAACCGTTCCTATTCTCAGACACACGGTATTTGGGCTATAAGTCCTCATATTAATGGTGTGCTATCAATTCTCAACCGTTCCTATTCTTAGACACATGGTATTTGGGCTATAAATCTATGTATCAGTGGTGTAATATCAATTATCAACCGTTCCTATTCTCAGACACACGGTATTTGGGCTATAAATCTATATATTAATGGAGCGCTATCAATTCATAACGTTCCTATACTCAGACACACAGTATTTAGGCTATTAGTCCTTATATTAAGGGTGCGCTAACAATTCTTAACCGTTCCTATTCTCAGACACACGATATTTGGCCTATAAGTCGTTATATTAATGGAGGGCTATCAATTCTTAACCATTCCTCTTCTGAGACACACGGTATTTGGGCTATAAGTCCTCATATTAATGATGTGCTATCAATTCTCAACCGTTCCAATTCTCAGACACACGGTATTTGGGATATATGTCCTTATATTAATGCAGCGCTATCAATTCTCAACCGTTCCTATTCTCAAACAGACGGTATTTGGGCTGTAAGTCCTTATATTAATGGAGCGCTATCAATTCTCAACGGTTCCTCTTCTCAGACACACGGTATTTGGGCTATAAGTCCTTATATTAATGGAGTGCTATCGATTCTCAACCGTGACTATTCTGAGACACACGGTATTTGGGCTAAAAGTCCTTATATTCATGGAGCGCTATCGATTCTCAACCGTTCCTATTCTCAGAAACAATGTATTTACGCTATAAGTCCTTATATTAATGGTGTGTTATCTATTCTTAACCGTTCCTATTCTCAGACACACGGTATTTGGGCTATAAGTATATTAATAGAGCGCTATCAATTCTTAACCGGTCCTATTCTCAGACACACGGTATTTGGGTTATAAGTCAATATATTAATGGTGTACTATCAATTCTCAACCGATCCTATTTTCAGACACACGAAATTTGGGCTTTAAGTCCTTATATTAATGGAGCGCTATCAATGTTCAACCGTTCCTATTCTCAGACACACGGTATTTAGGCTACAAGTCCTTATATTAATGGAGCGCTATGAATTCTCAACCGTTCCTATTCTCAGACACACGGGATTTGGGCTATTAGTCCTTATATTAATGGTGTGCAATCAATTCTTAACCGTTCCTATCCTCAGACACACGGTATTTGGGCGATAAGTCCTTATATTAATAGAGCGCTATCGATTCTCAACGGTTCCTATTCACAGACACACGGTATTTGGGCTATAAGTCCTTATATTAATGGACCGCTATCAATTATCAAACGTTCCTATTCTCAGACACACGGTATTTGGGCTATAAGTCCTTATATTAATGGAGCGCTATCAATTTTCAACCGTTCGTATTCTCAGACACACGGTATTTGGGCAATAAGGCCTCATATTAATGGTGTGCTATTAATTCTTAACCGTTCCGATTCTCAGACACACGGTATTTGGGCTATAGGTCCTTTTATTAATGGAGCGCTATCGATTTTCAACCGTTACTATTCTCAGACACACGGTATTTGGTTTAAAAGTACTTATATTAATGGAGCGCTATCGATTCTCAATCGTTCCTATTCTCAGAGACACGGTATTTGGGCTATAAGTATTTATTTTAATGGAGCGCTATCAATTCTTAACCGTTCCTATTCTCAGACACACGGTATTTGGGCTATAAGTCCTTATGTTAATGTAGCGCTATCAATTTCAAACCGTTCCTATTCTCAGATACACGATATTTAGGCTATAGGTCCTTATATTAATAGTGTGCTATCAATTTTTAACCGTTCCTATTCTCAGAAACGATATTTGGGCTATAAGTCCTCATATTAATGGTGTGCTATCAATTCTCAACCGTTCCTATTCTTAGACACATGGTATTTGGGCTATAAATCTATATATTAATGGAGCGCTATAAATTCTTAACCGTTCCTATTCTCAGACACAGAGTATTTAGGCTATTAGTCCTTATATTAAGGGTGCGCTAACAATTCTTAACCGTTCCTATTCTCAGACACACGATATTTGGCCTATAAGTCGTTATATTAATGGAGGGCTATCAATTCTTAACCATTCCTCTTCTGAGACACATGGTATTTGGGCTATAAGTCCTCATATTAATGGTGTGCTATCAATTCTCAACCGTTCCTATTCTCAGACACACGGTATTTGGGCTATATGTCCTTATATTAATGCAGCGCTATCAATTCTCAACCGTTCCTATTCTCAAACAGACGGTATTTGGGCTGTAAGTCCTTATATTAATGGAGCGCTATCAATTCTCAACGGTTCCTATTCTCAGACACACGGTATTTGGGCTATAAGTCCTTATATTAATGGTGTGCTATCAATTCTCAACCGTTCCTATTCTCAGACATACGGTATTTGGGGTATAAGTCCTTATATTAATGGAGCGGAATCAATTCTTAACTGTTCCTATTGTCAGACACCCGGTGTTTGGGCTATAATTCCTTATATTAATGGAGCGCTATAAATTCTTAACCGTTCCTATTCTTAGACACACGGTATATGGGCTATAAGTCCTCATATTAATGGTGCGCTATCGATTCTCAACCGTTCCTCTTCTCAGACACACGGTATTTAGGCTATAAGTCTATATATTAATGGTGTGCTATCAATTCTCAACCGTTCCTATTCTCAGACACACGGTATTTGGGATATAAGTCTATATATTTAAATGAAACGGGAGCCATAAGTCCTAATATTAATGGAGCGCTATCAATTCTCAACCGTTCCTATTCTCCGACACACGGTATTTGGGCTATAAGTCCTTATATTAATGATGTGCTATCAATTCTTAACCGTTCCTATTGTCAGACACACGGTATTTGGGCTATAAGACCTTATATTAATAGAGCGCTATCGATTCTCAATGGTTCCTATTCACAGACACACGGCATTTGGGCTATACGTCCTTATACTAACGGTGCGCTATCAATTCTCAAACGTGCTATTCTCAGACACATGGTATTTGGGCTATAAGTCCTTATTTTAATGGAGCGCTATCAATTCTCAATCGTTCCTATTCTCAGACACATGGTATTTGGGCTATAAGGCCTCATATTAATGGTGTGCTATTCATTCTTAACCGTTCCGATTGTCAGTCGTACGGTATTTGTGCTATAAGTCCTTATATTTATGCAGCGCGATCAATTCTCAACAGTTCGTATTCTCAGACACACGGTATTTGGGCTATAAGGCCTCATATTAATGGTGTGCTATTTATTTTTAACTGTTCCTATTCTCAGACACACGTTATTTGGGCTATAAGTCTTTATATTAATGGAGCGCTATCGATTTTCAACCGTTACTATTCTCAGACACACGGTATTTGGGCTAAAAATACTTATATTAATGGAGCGCTATAGATTCTCAATCGTTCCTATTGTCAGACACACGGTATTTGGGCTATAAGTCTATATATTAATGGTGTGCTATCAATTCTCAACCGTTCCTATTCTCAGACACACGGTATTTGTGGTATAAGTCCTTATATTAATGGAGCGCTATCTATTCTCAACCGTTACTAATCTGAGACACATGTATTTGGGCTAAAAGTCCTTCTATTAATGGAGCGCTATCGATTCTCAACCGTTCCTATTCTCAGACACATGGTTTTTGGTTATTCGTCTATATATTAATGGTGTGCTATTAATTCTCAACCGTTCCTATTCTCAGACACACGGTATTTGGGCTATAAGTCTATATTTTTAAATGGAGCGTTTCCAATTCTCAACCGTTCCTATTTCTCAGAAACACTGTAATGGGGCTATAAGTCCTTTTATTAATGGAGCGCTATCAATTCTCAACCGTTCCTATTCTTAGAAACATGGGATTTGGGTTATAAGTATTTATAATAATGGCGCGCTATCAATTTATAACCGTTCCTATTCTCAGACACACGGTATTTAGGCTATAGGTCCTTATATTAATGGTGTGCTATCAATTCTTAACCGTTCCTATTCTCAGACACACGATATTTGGGCTATAAGTCCTCATATTAATGTTGTGCTATCAATTCTCAACCGTTCCTATTCATAGACACACGGTATTTGGGCTATAAATCTATATATCAATGGTGAGATATCAATTATCAACCGTTCCTATTTTCAGACACACGGTATTTGGGCTATAAGTCTACATATTAATGGAGCCCTATCAATTCTTAACCGTTCCTATTCTCAGACACACGGTATTTAGGCTATTAGTCCTTATATTAATGGTGTGCTATCAATTCTTAACCGTTCCTATTGTCAGACACACGGTATTTGGGCTATAAGACCTTATATTAATAGAGCGCTATCGATTCTCAATGGTTCCTATTCACAGACACACGGCATTTGGGCTATACGTCCTTATACTAACGGTGCGCTATCAATTCTCAAACGTGCTATTCTCAGACACATGGTATTTGGGCTATAAGTCCTTATTTTAATGGAGCGCTATCAATTCTCAATCGTTCCTATTCTCAGACACATGGTATTTGGGCTATAAGGCCTCATATTAATGGTGTGCTATTCATTCTTAACCGTTCCGATTGTCAGTCGTACGGTATTTGTGCTATAAGTCCTTATATTTATGCAGCGCAATCAATTCTCAACAGTTCGTATTCTCAGACACACGGTATTTGGGCTATAAGGCCTCATATTAATGGTGTGCTATTTATTTTTAACTGTTCCTATTCTCAGACACACGTTATTTGGGCTATAAGTCTTTATATTAATGGAGCGCTATCGATTTTCAACCGTTACTATTCTCAGACACACGGTATTTGGGCTAAAAATACTTATATTAATGGAGCGCTATAGATTCTCAATCGTTCCTATTGTCAGACACACGGTATTTGGGCTATAAGTCTATATATTAATGGTGTGCTATCAATTCTCAACCGTTCCTATTCTCAGACACACGGTATTTGTGGTATAAGTCCTTATATTAATGGAGCGCTATCTATTCTCAACCGTTACTAATCTGAGACACATGTATTTGGGCTAAAAGTCCTTCTATTAATGGAGCGCTATCGATTCTCAACCGTTCCTATTCTCAGACACATGGTTTTTGGTTATTCGTCTATATATTAATGGTGTGCTATTAATTCTCAACCGTTCCTATTCTCAGACACACGGTATTTGGGCTATAAGTCTATATTTTTAAATGGAGCGTTTCCAATTCTCAACCGTTCCTATTTCTCAGAAACACTGTAATGGGGCTATAAGTCCTTTTATTAATGGAGCGCTATCAATTCTCAACCGTTCCTATTCTTAGAAACATGGGATTTGGGTTATAAGTATTTATAATAATGGCGCGCTATCAATTTATAACCGTTCCTATTCTCAGACACACGGTATTTAGGCTATAGGTCCTTATATTAATGGTGTGCTATCAATTCTTAACCGTTCCTATTCTCAGACACACGATATTTGGGCTATAAGTCCTCATATTAATGTTGTGCTATCAATTCTCAACCGTTCCTATTCTTAGACACACGGTATTTGGGCTATAAATCTATATATCAATGGTGAGATATCAATTATCAACCGTTCCTATTTTCAGACACACGGTATTTGGGCTATAAGTCTACATATTAATGGAGCCCTATCAATTCTTAACCGTTCCTATTCTCAGACACACGGTATTTAGGCTATTAGTCCTTATATTAATGGTGTGCTTTCAATTCTTAACCGTTCCTATTCTCCGACGCACGATATTTAGGCTATAAGTCCTTATATTAATGGAGCGCTATCAATTCTTAACTGTTCCTCTTCTCAGACACACGGTTTTTGGGCTATAAGTCCTCATATTAATGGTGTGCTATCAATTCTCAACCGTTCCTATTCTCAGACACACGGTATTTGGACTATAAGTCCTTATATTAATGCACCGCTATCAATTCTCCACCGTTCCTATTCTCAAACAGACGGTATTTGGGCTGTAAGTCCTTATATTAATGGAGCGCTATCAATTCTCAACTGATCCTATTCTCAGACACACGGTATTTGGGCTATAAGTCTTTATATTAATGGTGTGCTATCAATTCTTAACCGTTCCTATTCTCAGACATACGGAATTTGGGGTATAAGTCCTTATATCAATGGAGCGCTATCAATTCTTAACTGTTCCTGTTGTCAGACACCCGGTATTTGGGCTATAATTCCTTATATTAATGGAGCGCTATCAATTTTTAACTGCTCCTATTCTCAGACACTTGGTATTTGGGCTATAAGTCCTTATATTAATGGTGTACTATCAATTCCTAACCGTGCCTATTCTCAGACACACGGTATTTGGGCTATAAGTCCTTATATTAATGGAGCGCTATCGATTCTCAACCGTTCCTATTCTCAGACACATGGTATTTGGGCTATATGTCCTTATATTAATAGAGCGCTATCAATGCTCAACCGTTCCTATTCTCAGACACAAGGTATTTGGGCTATAAGGCCTCATATTAATGGTGTGCTATCAATTTTTAACCGTTCCTATTCTCAGACACACGGTATTTGGGCTATAAGTCCGTATATTAATGGAGTGCTATCAATTCTCAACCGTTCCTATTCTCAGACACACGGTATTTGGGCTATAAGTCCTAATATTAATGGAGCGCTATCGATTCTCAACCGTTACTATTCTCAAACACACGGTCTATGGGCTATAAGTCATCATATTAATGGAGCGCTATCAATTCTGAACCGTTCCTCTTCTCAGACACACGGTATTTGGGCTATAAGTGTATATATTAATGGTGTGCTATCAATTCTCAACCGTTCCTATTCTCAGACACACAGTATTTGGGCTTCAAGTCTATATATTTAAATGGAACGGGAGCCATAAGTCCTAATATTAATGGAGCGCTATCAATTCTCAACCGTTCCTATTCTCAGACACACGGTATTTGAGCTATAAGTCCTTATATTAATGGAGCGCTATCAATTCTTAACCGTTCCTATTCTTAGACACATGGTATTTGGGCTATAAGTCCTTATATTAATGTAGCGCTATCAATTCTTAACCGTTCCTATTCTCAGACACACGGTATTTAGGCTGTAAGTCCTTATATTAATGGTGTGCTATCAATTCTTAACCGTTCCTATTCTCAGAAACACGGCATTTATGCTATAAGTCTATATATTAACGGTGTGCTATCAATTCTCAACCGTTCCTATTCTCAGACACACGGTATTTGGGCTATAAGTCCTTATATTAATGGAGTGCTATCGATTCTCAAACTTGACTATTCTGAGACACACGGTATTTGGGCTAAAAGTCTTTATATTCATGGAGCGCTATCGACTCTCAACCGTTCCTATTCTCAGACACATGGTATTTAGGCTATAAGTCCTTATATTAATAGAGCGCTATCAATTCTTAACCGGTCCTATTCTCAGACACACGGTATTTGGGCTATAAGTCTATATATTAATGGTGTACTATCAATTCTCAACCGTTCCTATTCTCAGACACACGGAATTTGGGCTTTAAGTCCTTATATTAATGGAGAGCTATCAATGTTCAACCGTTCCGATTGTCAGACACATGGTATTTAGGCTACAAGTCCTTATATTAATGGAGCGCTATAAATTCTCAACCGTTCCTATTCTCAGACACACGGGATTTGGGCTATAAGTCCTTATATTAATGGTGTGCTATCAATTCTTAACCGTACCTATTCTCAGACACACGGTTTTTGGGCTATAAGTCCTTATATTAATAGAGCGCTATCGATTCTCAACGGTTCCTATTCACAGACACACGGTATTTGGGCTATAAATCCTTATATTAATGGACCGCTATCAATTCTCAAACGTTCCTATTCTCAGACACACAGTATTTGGGCTATAAGTCCTTATATTAATGGAGCGCTATCAATTCTCAACCATTCGTATTCTCAGACACACGGTATTTGGGCTATAAGGCCTCATATTAATGGTGTGCTATTAATTCATAACTTTTCCGATTCTCAGACACACGGTATATGGGCTATAAGTCCTTTTATTAATGGAGCGCTATCGATTTTCAACCGTTACTGTTCACAGACACACGGTATTTGGGTTAAAAGTAGTTATATTAATGGAGCGCTATCGATTCTCAATCGTTCCTATTCTCAGACACACGGTAGTTGGGCTATAAGTATTTATATTAATGGAGCGCTATCAATTCTTAACCGTTCCTATTCTCAGACACACGGTATTAAGGCTACAAGTCCTTATATTAATGGAGCGCTATCAATTCTCAACCGTTCCTATTCTTAGAAACACGGGATTCGGGTTATAAGTATGTATAATAATGGAGCGCTATCAATTTATAACCGTTCCTATTCTCAGACACACGGTATTTAGGCTATAGGTCCTTATATTAATGGTGTGCTATCAATTCTTAACCGTTCGTATTCTCAGACACACGATATTTGGGCTATAAGTCCTCATATTAATGGTGTGCTATCAAGTCTCAACCGTTCCTATTCTTAGACACACGGTATTTGGGCTATAAATCTATATATCAATGGTGAGATATCAATTATCAACCGTTCCTATTCTCAGACACATGGTATTTAGGCTATTAGTCCTTATAACAATGGTGTGCTATCAATTCTTAACCGTTCCTCTTCTCAGACACACGGTTTTGGGGCTATAAGTCCTCATATTAATGGTGTGCTATCAATTCTCAACCGTTCCTATTCTCAGACACACGGTATTTGGGGTATAAGTCCTTATATTAATGCAGCGCAATCTATTCTCCACCGTTCCTATTCTCAAACAGACGGTATTTGGGCTATAAGTCCTTCTATTAATAGAGCGCTATCGATTCTCAACGGTTCCTATTCACAGACACACGGTATTTGGGCTATAAGTCCTTATATTAATGGACCGCTATCAATTCTCAACCATTCGTATTCTCAGACACATGTTATTTGGGCTATAAGGCCTCATATTAATGGTGTGCTATTAATTCTTAACTTTTCCGATTGTCCGACACACGGTATTTGGGCTATAAGTCCTTTTATTAATGGAGCGCTATCGATTTTCAACCGTTACTATTCACAGACACACGGTATTTGGGTTAAAAGTGCTTATATTAATGGAGCGCTATCGATTCTCAATCGTTCCTATTCTCAGACACACGGTAGTTGGGCTATAAGTATTTATATTAATGGAGCGCTATCAATTCTTAACCGTTCCTATTCTCAGACACACGGTATTAAGGCTACAAGTCCTTATATTAATGGAGCGCTATGAATTCTCAACAGTTCCTTTTCTCAGACACACGGTATTTGGGCTATAAGTCCTCATATTAATGGAGCGCTATCAATGCTCAACCGTTCCTATTCTCAGACACAAGGTATTTGGGCTATAAGGCCTCATATTATTGGTGTGCTATCAATTCTTAACCGTTCCTATTCTCAGACACACGGTATTTGGGCTATAAGTCCTTATATTAATGGTGTGCTATCAATTCTCAACCGTTCCTATTCTCAGACATACGGTATTGGGGTATAAGTCCTTATATTAATGGAGCGCAATCAATTCTTAACTGTTCCTATTGTCAGACACCCGGTATTTGGGCTATAGTTCCTTATATTAATGGATCGCTATCAATTCTTAACCGTTCATATTCTCAGACACACGGTATTTGGGCTATAAGTCCTTCTATTAATGTAGCGCTATTAATTGTTAACCGTTCCTATTCTCAGACACACATTATTTAGGCTATAAGTCCTTATATTAATGGTGTGCTATCAATTCTTAACCGTTCCTATTCTCAGACACACGGTATTTGAGCTATAAGTCCTTATATTAATAAAGCGCTATCAATTCTTAACCGTGCCTATTCTCAGACACACGGTATTGGAGCTATAAATCTATATATTAATGGTGTGCTATCAATTCTCAACCATTCCTATTCTCTGACACACGGAATTTGGGCTATAAGTCCTTATATTAATGGAGCGCTATCAATTCTCAACCGTTCCTATTCTCCGACACACAGTATTTAGGCTACAAGTCCTTATATTAATGGAGCGCTATGAAAATTCTCAACCGTTGCTTTTCTCTGACACACGGTATTTAGGCTATAAGTCCTTATATTAATGGTTTGCTATCAATTCTTAACCGTTCCTCTTCTCAGACACACGGTATTTAGGCTGTAAGTCCTTATATTAATGGTGTGCTATCAATTCTTAACCGTTCCTATTCTCAGACACACGGTATTTGGGTTATACGTCCTTATATTAATAGAGCGTTATCAATTCTTAACCGTTCCTATTCTTTGACACACGGAGTTTGGGCTATAAGTCCTTATATTATTGGAGCGCTATCAATTCTCAACCGTTCCTATTCTCAGACACACGGTATTAAGGCTACAAGTCCTTATATTAATCGAGCGCTATGAATTCTCAACAGTTCCTTTTCTCAGACATACGGCATTTGGGCTATAAGTCCTCATATTAATGGTTTGCTATCAATTCTTTTAGTTTAAACATATTTTATTTTCATAATGAAGTACAAGTACAAATGACATTTATACATACATAAATTATTTATCGATACATTCATATGAAAAAAGGGTAGGACCTAAAGTTCTAACAACATTATATGTGGTCTTTCCCTGTGTGATTTAATTACGTGTTTCGGGCGATGTATGTAATTTTGAACGAGTCACAAGTACGCTCAAATATGAAAATAAACATATATGAATAGCAAATAAAAAGAAAAGCAATCTAATAAACTGTACGAGAAATTAATAAAGGCAAACTAAATTGGGGGAAAAAAACAAAACAAAACGAGTCCTGTCCAGCATATAACAAGTCAAGCTTTAACTACTGCAAGATTATGAAAAACGCTTTGTCGTCTTAATAAATTGTTGGACATTTAGAAAAATTTTGCAGTTTGCATCATGATCAAAACTACTATTACCAAAAAGAATAGTATCACAGTTTAATGGTTCTATAGATTGTAACGTAGCGAAAAAATTTGTACGTTGTGCAGTAAATAGTGAGCAAGTAAAAAGGAAGTGGTAAACCGATTCAACTTCACCACAAATACATAAAGGCGAAGGTTCCAATTTGTTGTTATATAAGTGTAGTTTTAAGTTGCTACAATTATTTCTTAGTCTGGCGTGTATAATTGATGTTTTTCTATCACCAACGAAGTAATATGTTGGTGTTTCGCGATTTCTTAACATTAATTGTTTTAAAGCGGTTTTGAATTGCAAGAGAGAAGTACACGTTTTAATTTCATTATTTAAATTGTTCCATAGGTCGATAGCCGACGGTATGAAAGATCGCGAATAGAGTTCGGTGCGTCTTGATACTATAACATAATCGTTTGCATTTCTAAGATTTCTAGTAGATTGTTGAAAAACAGTTTCTGGTAATAAATTCATTAAGTAACTGGGACATAGGCCATTATGTAATTTGTACATATAAGTTAGTTTAAGATATTTTCGACGTTCTGATAACCTATGCCAGCTGATTTCAGAATACAAATTAGTCAATGAAACAGATTTTGTAAGCCCGGTTACTATTCTAGCCGCTTCGTTCTGAATTTTTTCTAAACTTTCTTTTTCGTACATTGCACAACCATCCCAAACGACACATGCGTACTCTAATAGTGGTCTTAAATGTGAAATATAAATTTGGTTCAACGTCTTTCTAGAGATCATGTATTTTAGTTTGCGCATGATGCCAAGCACTTTTGATGATGATTTGACTAAACTGGAGACATGATCTTGCCATTTACCATTAGCGCTGAATGTGAGACCAAGATGTTTGTGATTTTCAACAAATTGAACAGGCACATTATTAAAAACAAGATGTGGGAGGGGAATGGATGATTGTGTTGTGAATAGAATTGCCTCGGTTTTTTGTGGATTAAAGTCTACAAGCCATCTTTTTGCCCAGGTGTTAATAACACTTAAATCATGGTTGAGTACCATTTCAAGTTCTGTCGAATTTGAACAAGTATATGAAAGGGATGTGTCATCTGCAAACAGACGAGAGATACTTTGAAGGTTTTGTACAATATCGTTTACATAAACAAGAAAAAATAGAGGACCAAGGACAGAGCCTTGAGGAACACCAGCGTTTATTTCTAGCGCCTGAGAAGTAGAATCCCCGACAAAAACTTGCTGTTTTCGACTACTTAAATAACTTTCGATCCATTTAAGTAAATTACTGTTAAAACCATTTTGTTTTAATTTGAAGAGTAAACCCTTGTGCCATACTCGGTCAAATGCCTTAGAAATGTCACAGAATACCATGCATGTGAATTTCCTTTCATCAATACCTTTTGCTATTTGATGAAATATATCAATTAATTGAGAAACAGTTGAATGACCTTTAAGAAAACCCGATTGGTTAGAATACAGCAAGTTATTACCAACTAAATGATTGTATAAATGTTTGTAAACAACTCTCTCCATAAGCTTGCCTACACAACTCAAAAGCGAAATTGGCCGGTAATTAGATGGTAAGTTAGGATCACCCTTTTTAAATAATGGCATCACTATAGCTGACTTCCATGAGTTTGGAAATGTACATTCATCTAATGATTTGTTGAATAAAATACATAAGGGCTTGGAAATAGAGTGACAAGTTTTCTTTAAAACTAGATGACTAACAAGGTCTCCGCCTACAGCTTTGTTTGTAAATAAACATTTGATAATATCTATGATTTCTGATTCGGAAACTGAAACATTTTGCATGGTTTCATTGGCAAGATTGATAAATGGGGGTAGGACTCCAGTCAAGTCATCTAATGAGGATATTGAGACGAAATAATTGTTTAAACAGTTTGCTTTCTGGGTATTTGACATATGTATAATTAGATTGCCATCAGAATCAGTCGATTGTAGTGGCGGTATGGTATCAGAGTGAGAACTCATTTTCATGAGTTGTTTTAAAGTTTTCCAATATTTTTTTGGATTTGATGAGTTAAAATCGGTAAGAGATGTTTCAAGGTTTGCATGGAATTGTTCTTTAGCTTGTTTAATCATATTGCTAACTTTATTTCGAATTTGCTTGTATTTGTTCCAGTTATTTGCGGTAGGGTTATTAATAGATATATGTTTGAGTCTGTCCCGTTTACGAGATAACGTTCTTATCTGAGAATCATACCACGGTTTGTCATTAGGCCTAACTGTAACTAGTTTATGTGGAATACAAAGTTTCATGAGTTCAATAAGTTTTTTTGTAAACAACATGGTAGCCTCGTGAACATTGGTCTCTCGAATAAAATTCCAGTTTGTATCGGAAATAAGATTGTTAAGGCGCTCAAAGTCAGCATATTTGTACAACCAAACGTGTCTTTGACTTGGTTTACAATTAATAACGGGAGTTTTAAAATGAATAGCCGTTGCATGATGATCACTTATGGATTGCGGGATATTAATTACTTCACAGTCTAAACAGGTCAGATTGTCTGAAATTATAATCGGATCAATTAACGTAGACGTATTGGCCGTGACCCGTGTAGCTTGAGTGATGACGTTACGCAGGTTGTACAAGGATAAGGTCTGAGAAAGACGTGTGTTGTTTTTCAGTTGATCTTCATTTATGTCCCCTAACATAATAATGTTAGGGTTAGTATCTAGCGCTTTATCAATCATGATATCAAGATTATCCCAAAATAAAACATCACTGTTTGGCGGGCGGTAAAAGCAGCATATCAAAGTGACCAAATTTTTAAGTTTGATCTCTAACCATATTGAATGTACTTGCGGATTTTCTAGTTCAAACATTCGCCTTGATACTAATGATTTATTTACATAGACTAGTAGGCCGCTTGAATGGGACGTATAATCTTTACGGAACATTGAGTGATTAAAATCATCAATTTGAATTTGGTCATCCATAACGACATCAGTAATGTGTGTCTCTGTAAAGCACATTATATCAAATTGTAATAAATGGTCCTTAATAAAGTCCAATTTGTACCGAATTGATCTAATGTTGAGATGAAGTAGCCCCAAAGCTCCGAGATCTTGCGGACCTGGATTGAGTTCAACATCACCGGATAGAAGTAAAATAAAACGTACAAGGTTGATAAATACAACGCTAAGGGCACATACTAGGGCAGCGTCCATGTGATTGTGTAAAGATATTTGAGATAGTCTTAGAAATATAGTAAATAAAAACATCAATTCATGAGCAATATTTAAGCATATTGTATATTTGCGACGGCAAATGCGTAATCTAGCGTTAAATATTCCAACAGCCATTCGGTATTGCGCAACGTCATTACCCATTTGGTAGTAAAGTTACAAATAAAGAAATACATTTAGGCTGTGGAAATAATTGAGTAAGTGTTAGGATAAGCATATTCTCTATAAATGTGCTGGACAGGACTGAGAAAAGTGCATAAATGCATAATACAATAATAGTAATCATGATACAGACAGCATAGTGAGACATATTGAAATCTCAGAAAATAAAAAGAAGAAATGTGTGGTTGTAATCACAGTATGGTAATTCACAATAACTAGCTAAGGACAAAAATGAATTATATTAGTATATTTCAATACTATTTTAACTAATTTTATTTATTTGCATGTATGCTAATTTATTTATAATTTGTTTAGTTTATTCTATTATGATTTTTGAAATTAATTTATTATTTTGTATGTTATTCAATCAATATGGAAATTTTGCAAAGTTATTAAAAGCCTTTTAGAATTCGACTTATTAAAGATTGTTCTTTTAATGAAGTTAAGGAACAGAACTTTTTGAGTCAATACAAGGTAATTAGGCATATATAAATAACAGTATATAAATGCCACTTATATAGGCATTCAGAAGGAGAAAGTTGAATGATGAGTCAATATGCAAAAGTTAAGTAAATCATATACATATATATACAGTAACTGAGCTTAGGTCGTATTAATAATTGCATTGCACATTAAAAAACAACACTTTAAGTATATAGTACGGCGAAAACAGATGAGTACAAGTGACAGCAGGCAAGATTGTATGGTAATTACAAGTCTATTTTATCTATATTTATAATTTAAAAAGATGATAAAAAAAAAAAAAAAAATAAAAAAATAAAAAAAAAATATATAAACACAGACGCTCAGGGCGTTAAGATTATTTTTCACTTATGGGTATGATACTCCATATCGATGACAAGACAAAAAGTATGCGGCGTTGTTGTCTGCCTTGGGTAAGATTCACACTAGTAGCGTTACCAAATAATCAAAATAATGATCAAACGGTACATTTCTACTAGCTAATGCCATGAACAATACAATATATTTTAGGCAAGTTAGTGTGTGTTGGAAAAAATAACACATCCGTGTATTTGATCCTGTTACAGGGCGCAACGTATTTAATGGAGACGGGTTAACACGATAGCAGTAATTATCATCTTAACAGGCAGTGTAAACAACGCTCATTGTGATAAAATAACATCAGATTTACAAGCAATTTAAACTAATCTCAGTGTAAGCAGTAATTATCATCTTAACAGGCAGTGTAAACAACGCTCATTGTGACAAAATAACATCAGATTTGCAAGCAATTTAAACTAATCTCAGTGTAAGCAACGCTCACCGTGACAAAATACATAAGATTTAAATGCAAGTTAAAATAAGTTCACCGTAATAAACGTGCACCGAGAGCGGTGAAAACTATTGAAACAAGTGTACAGAAAATAGGACAACGACAGGTATGAACCAGTTTAACAACGATTCTGACAAAAACTCTGTAGTAAATAATAGTAAATAATAATAAACACGTTTGACAATACTTAGTAGTGAAAAAAAAAAATAAAAAAAAAATAAAAAATAATTCAACAGCTCGTAACTGTAGTCAAAATCTGTGAAAGCATCAAGTGCATTCCGTAAATATATACACTATACAACCTTTAAAAAAACACGAATGCTATGTCTGTAGAGTTACCGCGTAAATCAATGTTCACTTCCATGCATCCATGTCATGCTCATTGTTTATTTTGTGGATCTTGGAGTCAGGGTCCTTTACAAGAATGCTTCCATCAGACGACCATGCACCAAGCAGCTGACCTCTTTTCACAAGTTCTCGAGCATTGTATAGAAAGAAGCTTCTCTTGCGTGTGAGGTCTTCATTGATGAATGTATTCGGATACCCTTTTTCTCTCAAAATCGAACGAGATTTATATAGTTTTTGTCTCGCTCTGTACGTAGCAAATTTGACTATGATGTCGCGTGGTTTTCGAGGGTTAGGCTTTCCTGCTCTATGAGAGCGGTCAATGTCATTTATGGTGATGTCACAGCCGACAGCTTTCGATATTTTTAACACGATGTCATCGGTGTTTTCATCATTTAGTTCCTTAACGCCTGAAATGCGCACCAAATTCCTCCGCGAGTACTGCTCCTGGTCGCCTAGTTTGTTCTCCAGTACTTGGACTTTTGACTTAAGTTCAGTGTTTTCCCTATTGAGATTGTCATTTGCTTTTTCAAGGGATTCCAATTTACTTGTGAGCTTCGTAAAAACACTGGTCGCTATTTGTTCTACCAACGTTTCAATTTGGGTTTTGAAAGTGGCCACAAGGAGGGTAGATATTTGCAACAAGGCTTCCTCGGACAGGGCAATGGTAGGTAATTCTTAACCGTTACTATTCTCAAACACACGGTATTTGGGCTATAAGTCCTTATGTTAATGGAGCGCTATCAATTCTCAACCGTTCCTATTGTCAGACACACGGTATTTGGGCTATAAGTCCTTATATTAATGGAGCGCTATCAATTCTCAACCGTTACTATTCTCAGACACACGGTACTTGGGCTATAAAGCCTCATATTAATGGTGTGGTGTGCAATCAATTCTTAACAGTTCCTATTCTCAGACACACGGTATTTGGGCTATAAGTCCGTATATTAATGGAGTGCTATCAATTTTCAACCGTTCATATTCTGAGACACAGGGTATTTGGGCTATAAGTCCTTATATTAATGGAGCGCTTTCGATTCTCAACCATTACTATTCTCAGACACACGGTATTTGTGCTATAAGTCCTTATATTAATGGAGCGCTATCGATTCTTAACCGTTCCTATTCTCAGACACACGGTATTTATGCTATAAGTCTATATATTAACGGTGTGCTATCAATTCGCAACCGTTTCTATTCTCAGACACACGGTATTTGGGCTATAAGTCCTTATATTAATGGAGTACTATCGATTCTCAACCGTGACTATTCTGAGACACACGGTATTAGGGCTAAAAGTCTTTATATTCATGGAGCTCTATCGACTCTCAACCGTTCCTATTCTCAGACACACGGTATTTACGCTATAAGTCCTTATATCAATGGTGTGTTATCAATTCTTAACCATTCCTATTCTCAGACACACAGTATTTGGGCTATAAGTCCTTATATTAATAGAGCGCTATCAATTCTTAACCGGTCCTATTCTCAGACACACGGTATTTGGGCTATAAGTCTATATATTAATGGTGTACTATCAATTCTCAACCGTTCCTATTCACAGACACACGGAATTTGGGCTTTAAGTCCTTATATTAATGGAGCGCTATCAATGTTCAACCGTTCCTATTCTCAGACACACGGTATTTAGGCTACAAGTCCTTATATTAATGGTGCGCTATAAATTCTCAACCGTTCCTATTCTCAGACACACGGGATTTGGGCTATAAGTCCTTATATTAATGGAGCGCTATCAATGTTCAACCGTTGCTATTCTCAGACACACGGCATTTAGGCTACATGTCCTTATATTAATGGAGCGCTATAAATTCTCAACCGTTCCTATTCTCAGACACACGGGATTTGGGCTACAAGTCCTTATATTAATGGTGTGCTATCAATTCTTAACCGTTCCTATTCTCAGACACACGGTATTTGGGCTATAAGTCCTTATATTAATAGAGCGCTATCGATTCTCAACGGTTCCTATTCACAGACACACGGTATTTGGGCTATTCTCAAACGTTCCAATTCTCAGGCACACGGTATTTGGGCTATAAGTCCTTATATTAATGGAGCGCTATCAATTCTCAACCATTCGTATTCTCAGACACACTGTATTTGGGCTATAAGGCCTCATATTAATGGTGTGCTATTAATTCTTAACCGTTACGATTCTCAGACACACGGTATTTGGGCTATAAGTCCTTTTATTAATGGAGCGCTATCGATTTTCAACCGTTACTATTCACAGACACACGGCATTTGGGTTAAAAGTACTTATATTAATGGAGCGCTATCGATTCTCAATCGTTCCTATTCTCAGACACACGGTATTTGGGCTATAAGTATTTATATTAATGGAGCGCTATCAATTCTTAACCTTTCCTATTCTCAGACACACGGTATTAAGGCTACAAGTCCTTATATTAATGGAGCGCTATGAATTCTCAACAGTTCCTTTTCTCAGACACACGGTATTTGGGCTATAAGTCCTCATATTAATGGTTTGCTATCAATTCTTAACCGTTCCTATTCTCAGACACACGGTATTTGGGCTATAAGTCCTTATATTAATGGTGTGCTATCAATTCTCAACCGTTCCTATTTTCAGACATAAAGTATTGGGGTATAAGTCCTTATATTAATGGAGCGCAATCAATTCTTAACTGTTCCTATTGTCAGACACCCGGTATTTGGGCTATAATTCCTTATATTAATGGAGCACTATCAATTCTTAACCGTTCCTATTCTCAGACACACGGTATTTGGGCTATAAGTCCTTATATTAATGGAGCGCTATCGATTCTCAACCGTTCCGATTCTCAGACACACGGTATTTCGGCTATAAGTCCTTATATTAATGGAGCGCTATCAATGTTCAACCGTTCCTTTTGTCAGACACACGGTATTTGGGCTATAAGGCCTCATATTATTGGTGTGCTATCAATTCTTAACCGTTCCTATTCTCAGACACACGGTATTTGGGCTATAAGTCCGTATATTAATGGAGTGCTATCAATTCTTAACCGTTCCTATTCTTATACACATGGTATTTGGGCTATAAGTCCTAATATTAATGGAGAACTATCGATTCTCAACCGTTACTATTCTCAGACACACGGTATTTGGGCTATAAGTCTATATATTAATGGTGTGCTATCAATTCTCAACCGTTCCTATTCTCAGACACACGGTATTTGGGCTATAAGTCTATATATTTAAATGGAACGCTATCAATTCTCAACCGTTCCTATTTCTCAGACACACTCTATTCGAGCCATAAGTCCTTATATTAATGGAGCGCTATCAATTCTCAACCGTTCCTATTCTCAGACACACGGTATTAGGGCTATAAGTCCTTATATTAATGGAGCGCTATCAATTCTTAACCGTTCCTATTCTCAGACACACGGTATTTGGGCTATAAGTCCTTATATTAATGTAGCGCTATCAATTGTTAACCGTTCCTATTCTCAGACACACAGTATTTAGGCTATAATTCCTTATATTACTGGTGTGCTATCAATTCTTAACCGTTCCTATTCTGAGACACACGGTATTTGGGCTATAAGTCCTTATATTAATAAAGCGCTATCAATTCTTAACCGTTCCTATTCTCAGACACACGGTATTTGGGCTATAAGTCTATATATTAATTGTGTGCTATCAATTCTCAACCATTCCTATTATCTGACACACGGAATTTGGGCTATAAGTCCTTATATTAATGGAGCGCTATCAATTCTCAACCGTTCCTATTCTCCGACACACAGTATTTAGGCTACAAGTCCTTATATTAATGGAGCGCTATGAATTCTCAACCATTGCTTTTCTCTGACACACGGTATTTGGGCTATAAGTCCTTATATTAATGGTTTGCTATCAATTCTTAACCGTTCCTATTCTCAGACACACGGTATTTGGGCTATAAGTCCTTATGTTAATGGAGCGATATCGATCCTCAACAGTTCCTACTGTCAGACATACGGTATTTGGGCTATAAGTCCTTATATTAATGGAGCGCTATCAATTCTCAACCGTTCCTATTGTCAGACACACGGTATTTGGGCTGTAAGTCCTTATATTAATGGAGCGCTATCAATTCTCAACCTTTACTATTCTCAGACACACGGTATTTGGGCTATAAAGCCTCATATTAATGGTGTGCTATCAATTCTTAACGTTCCTATTCTCAGACACACGGTATTTGGGCTATAAGTCCGTATATTAATGGAGTGCTATCAATTCTCAACCGTTCATATTGTGAGACACACGGTATTTAGGCTATAAGTCCTTATATTAATGGAGCGCTATCGATTGTCAACCGTTACTATTGTCAGACACAGGGTATTTTTGCTATAAGTCCTTATATTAATGGAGCGCTATCGATTCTCAACCTATTCTCAGACACACGGTATTTGGGCTATAAGTCTATATATTAATGGTGTGCTATCAATTCTCAACCGTTCCTATTCTCAGACAGACGGTATTTGGGCTGTAAGTCCTTATATTAATTGAGCGCTATCAATTCTCAACGGTTCCTATTCTCAGACACACGGTATTTGGGCTATAAGTCCTTATATTAATGGAGCGCTATTAATTCTTAACTGTTCCTATTCTCAGACACACGGTATTTGGGCTATAAGTCCTTATATTAATGGAGCGCTATCAATTCTTAACCATTCCTACTCTCAGACACACGGTATTTGGATTATAAGTCCTTATATTAATGGAGCGCTATCAATTCTTAACCATTCCTATTCTCAGACACACGGTGTTTTGGCTATAAGTCCTTATATTAATGGTGTGCTATCAATTCCTAACCGTTCCTATTAGCATACACACGGTATTTGGGCTATAAGTCTATATATTATTTGATTATATAATTCTAATCCGTTTCTGTCTCACAAATATTACCAACTTAGTAATTTGACTTTCTGTTTATACGATAATAGTAGTAAATCAAATATATCCGTCTAAAATGAAAATGAAGAAGAAAGAGAAGACAAAGAAGAAGAAGGAGGAAAAGAAGAAGAGAAAAAGAAGAAGAAGAAGCACTGAGGATGAGGATAAGATGATAATTATATTGATGGATATAATGAAGATATTGCTATTTAAAACCAAGGTATCATTAAATTAACATGTTTGTATTTATTAAGTAACCTTCGGAGAATGTACTTAATGTATGAACTGTAGGTTATTTGACATAATTTACACGTCTTTAATTAGTTTGACATTATTTGTGTTTCACTTTTGATACTGACTTTTGTGTTTGAGTTTTCAAATATATTTCATTGTACATGTATTTATTAGTCTAAAAATTGGGTATGCAAAATAATAAATATCATCACATGCCCCATGTACGATTTGTCCTCAAAATTGCCGAAACCATAAATATCGATGGAGCATTAAGTGCAAAGTAAAAGTCTCACACTTAAATAATTATGCTTTCTTGTAAAATAAAGATTTTCCATTTCAGTCCAGTAATAGGGACATTTTGTATTTCGCGACAATTTGTATACATTAGCATAACTTCGGGTAACGTTAATGGAAAATATAGGCTCAGTCAAAACCTTACTTAGAGCATGTATGTCACCTGTCAAATTCTATTGTTTTTATATACAAAGTTATATAAACTTAGTTCGTGAACACGCATAAATAGTTCATTATCAGATCGCTCGGTCATGTCTTGTAAGCAGGAACATTTATCTAGGCCTTTATACTCAGGCCGATCATTTCATTTAATCATTCCGAAAATAAGCGTCGCGTTCTTGACAATACGCGTTACGGCAAACAAACAACGTCCTTGTAAACGTCTTGTAACATTAACAGACGTAGAGCGCGTTAATGTGGGGCCATTGTCGGGTATGTATTCCTATTTATATGTTTTGATGTAATTTTCATACACACGAACATTCATTGATTGTTTAATTTGCGTTTTTCGTTTTCATTATTAACAATTATGCTTTAAAAATAGAAAATATTGTAAGCAGCAGAATAAAAAGAATCAAGCCAGCTAACACAATAACGTTGTATAAACGTTGTATTAACGTTACGGCTAACGTTAAATAACGTTAAATTACAATATACATATAACGTAAAAAGGTAGACTCCAAAAAACGTTGTGACAACGTTACGAAATGACGTTGTAAATTTACCGAAATACAACCTTTATACAACCAAACTACGTTTGTTGTAAATAACTAAAACACAACATTATTTTTTATATTATTTTATTATGACATAAAACATATACATTTAAATCCAACATATGCAGAACTAAACAGTGAATTAATCCATTAAAACTTTGATTTTCTATATGTACAACTTTTCTTTGTTTGTCATTCCCTTTCTTTGTGTACGCGCGCGCGTAAATGAAGAGCTGCATATTCGTATTAATAAAATATTGAAATGGGATTTGTTGGCATATCTATTTACTCAAATTTTAGCATGATAACATATCAATATACACATACATATTGTATGCGAAATATATAGATCATAATTTCGTGTTTTAGTCTATTAGACGGCTGTTTGATGTTGTGAAAATCGAAACTTAAAGCGAGCTCTGCATCTTTATCATAGCTTAAATTTTTTAACGATTGATCTTTTATAAAAAAATATTGTTTAAACCAAAAAATTATTTAAAACATTCCTTTACGATTCCATTTTTTCAAAATATGTTTGCCAAACGTTTAATTAAAGCATAAAGCATAAAATATAAGCATTAATAAAACAATGACATGCAAACCCAAAGTACAACGTTTCCAGAAAGTTGTGTGAAGGTTGTAAAATTAACGTTGTCACGCAACGTACATATAACGTCCGGTCCACGTAATAACATTCACAATTAAAAATGAAATACCAGTTATTTTTATTCAACAATATCACTGAAATTCAGTCTTTTACACATTCTTATAGCTATACACCTGATGATCACAAAGTTGTGATAATAACGTTGCCACAACATCCGTGTAAGGTTATTTCACAACCCGACCAGAATACAACCAAACCGTAACGTTACAATAACGTTATGTGTTTGCTGGGAAGTCTGACAGATATTCATAACATGTATACGCCTAATATGAATTATACGGAAAATGCTGGAATTTGTTCACGTCACTATTGAAGATCAGGGACAGCTATTTGGAACTGTAACTATTTAATAATAATGATGGAATATGCAATCTGATGTGACCCCAACTCTTAATATGCGATCATTTTAAAGCAACTTTTTCCCAAATTCAAAGTTTGCAATTGTTTTTTTTTAATGATAAAAAAAAGAAAAAGAAAAAGCTAGGGCGGTATGTTATAGTCTGGTGTATGCAAAGATAACAAATTCTGTTCATTTCTTTTATATTTTCGAAATGACACTTTAATAAGAAGAAACAAGCACTTAGTCAAATAATTCCACTTAAGGCTACGTCAAAAAAACTAAATGAAATTTCTTGACTTGACATAGCATGTAGTATTTATGTTTACTTTTTTTAAGTTGTCACAGATTGTAAACAACCAAATAAATAACTGTCAGTTATGCATGTTTTAGTTTTTCATGTTTACAAAAAGATTAATTTGCATAAGTTACATATGTTAATTTAACAAAATGTTATACGTTGTTATGGTGGCATAGAACTGCCTTACCATAACCACATAAGTTTCGCGATAATTATCACGTTAACCACTTAAGTATCGTGTTATTTATCTTGTATCTTGTTAGTGTTCGCGATAGTTTTCTTTGTCATTTATTTTCTGCTTAACTGAAATGTGGCCTGAAAGTGCCCCAAACTGACACCAGGATTTCAGTTAACAAAAACATAACATTAAGTGATAACAGGAATATTAACGTGTTTTGATTTACGTTACTAGATAATTATCACGAAAAATATCGCGATATTCAGATACTGTGGAAGACCTCGAAAACAAATTAAGTAGTATCAGGAATATTATCGTGTTAAGATTTACATTGCCAGATAATAATTATCGTAATATTTATATGGTGATACGAATTTTTTCGCGAACGCAAAGTAGTTAACGCGAAAATTATCGCGAACCTTAACTGGTAACAGGAATTTTATCGTGTTAAGGTTTACGTTAGCAAGATATTGCGGAAGACCTCGGGCGCAATCCAACATTTGGCGGTAAAGTGGAAAATGCAGTACCTAACAAAATGACTCCGTATGATACTGTCAATAATTGACATTAACATCGAGCTTAAATTCTAAACATAGCGTAAATAGTGTTACAAAGTTCTTTTGTGTAAATACTACTCATGGTGACGGATTAAACCACCTAGTGTGTATTATTAAGTTGCTTTGGAAAACTGTTCACTTCGATTTTAAATGACAGGTTAAATAATTTCTTAGAAGTTAATGACATTCTGAATGAAAATCAAGCAGGCTTTAGGAAAAATTATTCCTGTATGGACCATATCTTTGTATTACAATCTCTTATTGAAATCCTGCGCATCAATAAAAAGAAACTGTACTGTGCCTATATAGATTTTTCCCAGGCCTTTGATAAAGTCTGGAGAAATGGCCTCTGGTTTAAGCTTTTATCACGTTCTGTAACTGGAAAAGTATTTAATGTCATTTACAATATGTACCAGAATATCAAATCGTGTGTTTTCCAAGACCATAACTCATCCCCATTCTTCCCTTGCGAAAATGGTGTTCGCCAAGGCCAAAATTTATCGCCGATCCTATTTTCAATATTTTTAAATGACCTTGAGAGCCACATCCAAATACGCGGCGGTAAAGGTGTTGACATACATGATCCATTAAGTGCAAATAATTGGCTGAAGCTTCTAGTTCTGTTATACGCCGATGATACTATAATTTTATCAGACGATGAAACAGACTTTCAAAATTGCTTAAATGTATTTGATGAATACTGCACACAATGGCGACTCAACATTAACGTTAATAAAACGAAAATACTAATATTTGGAGCAAGAAACATCGCGCGTTTTAAATTCTACATTGGCAGAAATGAAATAGAAATTGTTAAACAATACAAATACCTTGGCGTCATATTTTCAAATAGCGGTTCATTTCTAAGCGCGCGTAAAAACAACGTTGAACAAGCAAAAAAGGCAATGAATTTACTTTATGTTCGGGCAAATAATTCAGATCTGCCATTAGATTTAACATTAAAACTGTTTGATCACACTATTGTACCAATACTAACATACGGCTGCGAAATATGGGGTTATGAAAACTTAGACATAATAGAACGCGTACATCGAGAATTTCTCCGAAAAAGTACTATGTCACGTAAAAATACTCCATCATACATGCTTTATGGTGAACTCGGGAGATATCCTCTCTCTGTTAATATTTACAGCAAAATGATACGCTTCTGGAGTAGAACGTTGTTAAGTAACGACAATAAATATTCTAAGAAAATGTATAATATAATTGCCAATAATAATTCACATGACTTTAAATGGATCTCTAAAATTAAACAAATATTAAATATTACAGGTAAATCCAATGTATGGCAAGAACAAACTACGCCGCACATAAAATCTCTGCCCCAACAAGTTAAGCGTGTGCTAATTGACCAAAACATTCAGCAGTGGCATGCGGAAATGAACCAATCTAATAAAGGCAGATTTTATTACTCGTTTAAAACCACACTCGAATTTGAGAATTACCTTAAAATACTACCTAAGTCTAAGTATTTACCTATTTTTAAGCTCCGCACAGCTAACCACCACTTTCCAATAGAAACTGGTAGATGGAATGGCACACAAGAAAGAAACAGACTTTGTACTTTTTGTAATGAAAATTACATTGGCAATGAAGAACATTATCTATTAAAATGCACCCATTTTACTACAAACAGACATGAAATCAGTGAAATCTCGAGACATATTTGCAGAGACAATAAATTTAAGTACATAATGTCTTTAGAAAAGTACGATACACTTCATAAACTGAGTAAATTTGCAATTACTTTGTTGAAAAGTGTCAGATAATGTGTTATACTATTTGTGTCTTACTATTTATACATTTATATTTACTTCTTTATGCTGATTTTTAATTGTGAAAGTGCCCCCTTTAATGCAAATATAACTTTCAAGTACGCTTGCAAAACATATGTTTGTTAACCGTGAAGTACTTGTTCCTCCAACTATTGTATAACCAAATGTATATTGTTCCTCTTACTGCATACTTGTATGCCTGAGATGTAAATAAAGTTCTGTTCTGTTCTGTTCTGTTCTGTTCTGTAGACTACCGCCATTATTTGCGGTAAAGATTAAGAAGAATTAGAAGAAGAAGACGAAGAAGAATGGCGGAGAGTGTGAGTAACAACAATTTTACTCTAATTAGTGAAATTACTAAACATTGTTTAATGAGGTTAAATAAGTAAAGCTCTAAATTGTCTTTCGAAATAGAAATTGATGCGTATGAAGGTTATTTTACGTTATTACCTAGTTACTTTTTAATTTGGATTAATATCAGTTGAGATTTGTGACTGTCAAAAAAACTTATACTGTTAATATGTATTCTCGCGGTAGTTAACCATTAAACACACATTTAAGGGAAATGCAACTAACCAAACACTTTGTTACAATAATATGCAAATAGTTGAACCTTTTCAAGAAAGTGACAAGTGAAAATTTGTTTTAAAGTTAATTATTTGTTATTGACTTATTTATGTTTTTCAAATTGCGTCATTGGTAATCTCGCGGTAAATTGTTTGTCGTTCAATGAGATTGCTTTTAATGTATAAACAAACTCAAATAAGTATTGTTTGATTGTAACTGTAGGGGCAAAATGCTTTATATGTTTTGTATTCTTAATGCTCAGGTCGCTGTGGCATTTAAGGTTATCACGGGCGATCGAAGTGTCAGAAAGGGCGTGGTTGCCAGTAATTTTCATGAATTTCAGCAGAAATGTGAGTTCCATCATGTTTATATTTCATCAGGGATTTCAATAGATTTTAAAAACCAGAAAACAGGAGTCAATGACCACTGGACTGAAATTTTGAGGAGTCAAATTGAAAATTGCTGGGGTCAATCAATGTTACCAATAAGTTTATCAATGACAACAATCAATTATAAATAACTTTTTTAATGTCAAACCAACAACTTTAAAAAAAAATCCTATATCTGATTTAGAATTCCAAATGACATAATTTCCATACAAAATGATTCATATAAAGGAACACAAGTAATATGATAGTCTTTTTATGAATAGTCTGTTAATACTGACAACAATTATTAGTTACTATTATACATGCATAGCCATTTGTGCAGAACTCATTGTCTT
Organism: Congeria kusceri; assembly: GCA_027627225.1. NCBI lineage: Eukaryota > Metazoa > Mollusca > Bivalvia > Myida > Dreissenidae > Congeria > Congeria kusceri. The sequence continues at coordinate 340,278 of JAPFQT010000176.1, forward strand.
AAAAAATGTTAAATTATTGTGAACTATACAAATATTAATAATCCATGACAAATTCACCTTTGATAAACACCAACAATAAGTCCGATCTGATTTAACGCAGTTCACCAACGTTACTGATTTTGTACACTTAAACAATGAACTTTCCAAGACAATGACGTCATATGGGTTAAATTTACAGTTCTCAACAATTACTCGCTAGACGGTACCCGCTAATCGGCGCCACTTCTAACGGATGCTTTCTACCTTTATGACCACGTGTTTTGTTGTGTAATCTTAATTGCGCAAAATGAGTCGGCAAGAAACGCGGCCTACCGTCTTGTGTTTGTTGTCAATTAATATTTGTTAATTGTTCTCTCTGAGTGAAACAATTGGTGTTCTCGCAGTTTGGATTAAAGTGTAGAAAATTGATAAGACGAGTCGACAAGAACCGTAGTGTCGTGTTTGTGTCAATTAATATGTGATAATTGTGTTTACAAAGCAACTAATCATAGGTGTTTTCGCAGTTTGGATTTTATATTGGATTATGCGCCATTATTCAAAGGTAGTGTTTTAAAGCCATATGCATGTGCTGCTAATCGCCCAATTAGTGCACACGCGCTCTGTAGTCGGTGACATGTTTATTGAATGATATTGAGATAAGATAAACGATGCCTGGGACATCCCTTCGATCGATAGACCGTGTTTCCAATACTGGGGCGTGAATGTCAATTAGGAGCATTACCGGATTTATTACCATGGAACTCGCGATGTTGATTTACTGACGCGCGGGTCAAAATTTAATTGCGTCAAAATGACGCAAAGCAGAAAATATGGTCGGGTCAAAAACGAGTCATTTTCAATTAGCTCGCGTCAAAACGCAGGATTCTGCGTCTATTGAAATCCCTGTTAATCATGTATATTATAATTTACATAATACTTTCTAAATGGTTGCTTATTTAATATATCTACTTTTGTCTAGGTTCTGGCCATGCATCAATTACAAAAATGCTCATGAATTTTCCCATAAAATCACAAACAGACCTTAACACTTTCTTTGCCGATAGCGACTATTGTCGAATTACCCACACACTGCCGATAGCGACTTTAGTCGAATTTCACACCTCTGCACCTGTTTGTTTTCAAGCTGGTTTAAACTCTTATGAATTGATTTTAAGGAAAGCAAATCTAGTTAGTACTTATCTTTATACATTGTAAGAGTTATCCTATGTTAAAAGGACTAGTATTTATCAACAAGTTATCTTTTTAAAATAATCAGGTGATGAAGGCATATTGCAAAAAGGATACAAATTTTGTGATTTGACTTCTTATTTATTTATTAACTTATACACTTTTTCAATATCTTATAATTGGAGTGCGGAAGAAAGTGTTAATCAGTGGAATCTAATTGCGTCGCATAGCAACTAGTCCGATATAATGTGATCGTTAGTCTCTTATCATTGATTGCGATAAACCGCTGTTACATTGTCACCCAACCCGTTAATTGTTTAATGTAATCCCTAATGCTACTACGTTCCCACTATCACGATTTGCGCCACAATTGAAATCGTTGTCTTAATCGGGAACTAATTGTGATGATCTTATCATATCTTATCAGGTTTTATCCGATCTTGAAGTCAATCGTATCAATCGTGTTAATCGTTGAAAAAATTTGAACGTTTCCAAAATTTTCTACGATTAACACGATCAACTTCAATAAATTGTTAATCGGGATCATCGTATCAGATCGTATTGTATCCTAAGAAAGCGCGGCAAATCTTATCGATTCGTATTTCCGAATCGTGGTGATTGCAGTCGATCTTATGCAAGAAAAGCGTCACGTTCTGTTGCGATCTGTTGCGATCTAAAAAATAAATGAAGTTAATAGTCTGTCGGTCTGTATTTATGTCATTCAAGTCCAGTCGTGGCTCTTATAATTAATACCATTTATTACATCGTGAAAGATATCTCAACCACAATCATATCGTATTGTAACGGAGCGTATTGATTCTAGATAAACGTATGGTAAAATGTCACCTCGTACAAGAACGTACTAATTCGGTGATGATCGTGTTGGATCGAAACCCAATCGTGGACTCATTCGAAGCGGTCCCAAAATTTGTTCAAATACTTCCACTTGTGTCAAAATTGGCCAAACCCTCTGGGTCAAATAGGTAATGCATATTACCGAAATGACTACTTTTGTTTTCTTTTAATCCACATTTAAAACATAAGGTCAGCCTCATTGACCCTTTTGTTAAATAGTAAACCACTTCGATCTGCTAAGAAATATTGTGTGTAGGCTTACTGACCAACCTGACCAACCATTTACTTCAGAAATACATTCTTTAGTGGTATACCACAACTTTGAATATTGCAATGTTAACTGTATATATCTGATTTGTGTATGAACCTTGTTTTCAGGCAAAGAAAAGTTTGGAATTTCAAATGATTTAATTATAAGAATTGTAACAGATGAAGATGGTTTCGAGGTAGACGCTGAATTTTTCAGGACATTAACACCAATGACTCAACTTATGATACTTCTTCCCCTAGAGAATTGGTCAAGAAGAACAGGTAAATTGTTACATGTAAGGGTTTTTATAAGGCTCGTAATAGATACCCTAGCCTTCAAATAAGGGAAAAAATAGCATATGAAAACCAAATTTGGGGATAACTTTCACACGATGTAACTGTCAGGGGTAAGTTTCATTTTGGGAGAAAACTGAATGAATTTAAAGAATTGTTCTTATGAAATGTAGCCTATATTCACCTAGAGAATAAAAAAGAGCCCTGCATGTATTCAGGCCGGCTAGCTCAGTTTGTAGACAGATGGACAAATCCGATGATCGCGGGTTTAATTCCTGGCCCGGCCACATAACTTGTGTGTACCTCTGAATCAAGTAGGACAGTTGTCAGTTACTGGCATAAGTATGTGAATTTAGTACTTTTAAACCAGCTAATCCAGGAAAAGTGTTAGTAGGTTAACTGGCCGCTGTGATTTGACTGAAATACTGTTGAAAATTGCGAAAAAAAATATATAAACAAAAGTGACATGTATGTATTCAGAAAAGTCTTATTAACATAAGGAGGATCAGGGGCAGAATATCTTAGCAGTCTTCACCTTAATTTTTTCAGAACACTAGTCCATTCGGGCTAGTTGCTTAGGAAAATCACTAGCCCGAAGCTCTTTTACTAGCCCGATGTCTTGTAATAAAGATGCTACAAACTTCACTGAATTATGTTGTTTTACCATTAATCAAGTATCAATTTATTATGTGTAACTGGATATGTAAATATATTATGTCTATAACTGCTACCACAATTATTTCCAGGTAGACTAGTTGTTATTTATAAACTGTATATTCATTTATCGTAATTGTTGATGCAATTATGTCATGATAATTTGCTGAAAAAACAACAACAACACTAGCCTAAATGGGCTATTGTCTACAAATTTCCACTAGCCACAAATCAAAAGCACTAGCCCCGGTTCGGGCTAGTGGGTTAGTGCGAAGACTGTGTTAGTGTCTTTATACGTGTCATGTATTAAAATGGATAATTAAAACATTAAGTCTGCGATTGTTTGATGGTATAAGGAAGCTTTGTCTAATCTACAATTTAACAGTAAGCATTTTTACCATGTAGACGATGTTGTTTCCACATGATAGCTACACAACGCTTTGACCTACGATCATTTTAGTTGGTATCTGGATACTCGGAAGAAATTGGTCTCCGCACAATATGTAAAGAATGCTTTAAGGTATGATCATCCAATTGATATGCTTAGGTTAGGGAGGAAAGGAAGACGCCTATTGATTTTGAGGTCAACATGTCAAAGGTGAAGCTCACAGTGGCATGCAATAATTAGAAAAATTTCTTAACCAAGTGCACATTTGATGACTTGAGTCTGGGACATGCATGTTTTAAATCTCAGCAGCGTTTTTCCTCTATATAAAGTCGGTACCGGAAAACGGTGCCATTCCCAATCGGATGTTCTTACTATTTTTCCCAATTTGAAGTTAATAAATTCCCAAATGTAAGGAAAAAATCCAAAAAGACCCTGAAAAGATTGACGATGTTCCTGTATTTTACTTGTCTTTTACCAAACCGTAAACCTCCACGCACATCTGCAGGGCCTTCCCCAGGCCGTTTTAGCTCCCCGATGCCCGGGCGTTTAATATTAACTTGAACATATCCAGGGCGCCTAAAATTAGTGTTGCGCTTATAAACATCGCCCAGGGCACGTGTATTAATTAGCTGTGTTGACTGCAGCAGACCGACAATGCCTGCTGTGAAAGCTAATCTCTTACGTCACAATGGCCGTTGTTCGCTCTAGAAACATGTACACCACTCTATAAAGTCAGTGAATGATCAAAGCGAGTGTCACTTTGCCGAAAATGTTAAAAATTAACAGTTATTCCTAAGCAGCAATCAATCACCGTGAAGCACCGACCTGTAGGCGGAGTTTCAACAAGCAGTAAAATCGATATGAGCCAATAGAAACGCTCAGTTTATCGGCGCAGTTGGCATGTATCCACACACAAGTAACCTTATATGAGCGTCAAGCGTATTATTGACCTAAAAAGTAAATGAGCTTTCATATTTTATAATATGCACACTTATTAAATTAATAAGTTTAATTGCTTTAAAAAATAAACTGTGAAAATTCAATCTCAGATATGCTAATATGAAATCGTAATCGGAAAAGCCTATCCAGTGTTACTGCTCAGTGTTGTAGTTTCGTAAACACAAGCGGTCTTGTTTATGTACATGTATGCCATGTAAAACCCGTGTTTTCTGCAAAAGAGCGCGAAATGTCTGCTGACAATCACGACGTCACGTTCCACACATGGAAAGCGTGCGTGTACCGACCATGTGCTTTCTTAATACAGGTTTTTAACACTTGATGCGCGTAGGCACAACGAACACGTGGAAATTCTCCCGCCGTTTTGCAAGAACAAAGCATGTATAATATTCATGTATTCTAATCATGATTCTTACAATGACGCTTTTGCTTTTAAAAGACTAGAGGTATACCGTTTAAACTGTGATGTTTCGTTATTTCATTTCGTTTAAACGTTTACAAACAATTGAAAAATTGTTAGCCTTAATTTTAAGAGCTAAAACGCACCCGATAACGTCATATGACACATGTCGCAAAAAAAAAATTTGACGTAGGCACCGGGGCGCCTGAGAAAAATCCTGGGTTACTGCTAACAGCTAGGAGAAGTAACTTACTGTTTTTACATCTTGACATGTTTTAATGAAAGTGATAAATTTCCCAATTTGGCTGAAACGACGCTAATTTGCCCAATTTGACCGGTACGGGTACCATTCCCAAAGTGGTGAGGAAAAACGCTGTGAATGTATAATCATTTCAGTTGCAGATCCTAATGAAGCTGGGAAAAGTGATATTGGTTGGTATTTTCTATGATATAGTTGTAGATTTTTTGTATGAATATGTCCATGGACAAGTTAAAAATTTGATATTTCCACACATCTGCATAATTTAAAACATCTGTGAACAAGTATTTAAAAAAAACAGCAGAATGTATGTCTTTATTTATTCAGATTCTGATAGTTAACAATTACATGTTTTTAATATGGCATCCTTTTTATGCCCCCACCTTCAGAGGGGGGAGGGCATATAGACTTACCCTTGTCCGTTCGTCCCTTCGTCTGTCCGTCGGATTTTTGTGTCGCTCGTAACTCAACAAGTACTGCTGTTAGAGGTATGAAACTTAACAAACATATTGACCAGCATGTGAACTCGTGCACCTCCATATCTTGGTTCGTTGTTGTTGTTTTTTCAACATAACTGGAGTTATGGCCCTTTCTTAGCAAAACAAATGACATTTTTATGCCCCCGAAAGGAAGCATATAGTAATCGCATCGTACGTCCGTCCTTCCGTCTTTCCGTCTGTCCTTCCGTCCGTCATTTTGTCCCGCTTCATGTGCGGAGTATAACTGGGAAAGTATTAAAGGGATTTCAATGAATCTTCATGTAATGATAGAGGGCATTGAGGGGAAGTGCAGAATGCAAGGACCATAACTCTAACTCCAGGATTTACATAGTTATTGCCCTTTAGTCAATTTTCTTGTGTGGAGCATAACTCCTTAAGTATTGAAGGTATTTAAAACAAAATTGTGCATTTTGATAGAGGACATTGAGAGGAAGTGCAGACTACAAGAACCAGAACTCTTTTGTCAGTATTTTTGGAGTTATTGCCCTTTGCTTATATTTGTATAGTCCTTTTCTTGTGTGGAGCATAACTCTGCAAGTATTGAAGGGATTCACATGAAACTTCATATGATGATAGAGTGCTTTAAGGGGAAGTGCAGGGTTCAAGGACCATAACTCTCTCTTCAGGATTGACAGAGTTATTGCCCTTTAGAAAATTGTATTATGCAGAGCATAACTCCGTTAGTATTGAAGGTATTTAAACAAAACTTTGTACATTGATAGAGGATATAGGGCAGTAAGTGCAGAGTATAAGAACGACAACTCTGTTGTCAGTATTTTTGGAGTTAAAGCCTTTTGCTTATTTTTTGTATTGTCCGTTTCTTGTGTGGAGCATAACTCTGGATGTATTGAAGGTATTCAAATGAATCTGTATATAATGCCAGGTACAAGGACCATAACTCTCCCTTCAGTATTTACAGAGTTATTTTCCTTTGTTTATTTTTCATGTGTGGAGCATAAATTCATAAGTATTGAAGAGATTAAAATAGTCGTTCTATTTGGGATATTACTCTCTTAGTATTTAATGGATTCTTACAAAAGTTCATATAATGATAAGGAACGCTGAGAGGCAATGCAGGATACAAATATCATAACTCTTTCTTCAGTATTTCAGAGTTATTGTTCTTTGTTCATTTTCTGTTTTTCAATAAATAAAAAAAACTTGCCTGTTTTCCCATACTTTGAATGTCTAGATCACACTCTTGGGTCAAAACAATACTTCGGGGGCATTCGGCACATACAGTGACAGCACTTGTTGAATTTGTGTTGCAAGTAACTAAAAAAGTGTTGGTCTTAGAATGATTAAACTTTACAAACATATTAACCAGCATGTTATCTTGCTCACCTCCTGGAGTCCATATTTTGGTTCGGATGTTATCGACACCTTGATATTTGTTTCCTGGGTTTTGAGACAAAAGTGGAATGTAGGGACATCCTTGTCCTATAGACACATGTCTAGTTGCATGGACATATTCCCCATGTGATTATGTTTGTAAAAGTAACATATTGAGAAGAACAGACAGCGGTCTTTCAGTTATATCCCTTGTCTCAAATGTAAGTAATTTTTCTATTGATCACTGCAATTGGCTGAGTATAATCAGCTTATTTTTGCATTTTGGACTGAGCATGTAACACTTAAAATATTGGACAAAATACAAATGCCTGTTTAAATAATCCATCTAGTCCAGACCTTTACTAATGAGATATGGTACATGCACATATGTTATAAATTACAATGTGCAAGTTTGTAACTTGATGTATGTGTTGAAGAGATAATAGTTTTTTTTGTTTCTCTTCTCCAGGTGACATCCAAAAACAGACGAGTTTAGTTGATCTTGTTGCGAAAATAAGAAACAAACAGACAAGCCTGGTATATTTCTGGTCTTAATTTATTCGCTGTTGAATGTTTGGTTATATTTCATTTGATTTTGACATATTTGTTTAGAAAAATTAATCTACATGCAGTTGACATTTTGATCCTCGATATAATGCATTGCATAATGTCATCTAATAGCATTTGCTTCATAGTTGTTCTTTAATCGGTTTGATTCCCATTGCAGGTTTTTTATGCTCCCACTTTAGAGGGTGGCATATAGATTTGGCCCCTTGTTTAGCAAAATGAAATTTTGTAACTTGTGTAGTGCATAATTCGAAAATAACTGCTGCTAGAGTGCTGAATCTTTACAAAAATACCTACCTGCATGTATACTTAGATGAATCTGGGTATTTAGTGCTTTTTTTACACAAGTGTAGTTATTGTATTGTTTTGTTCCCTGTTGTGTCGGATGTAACTAAAACGTAATTCTGGTTATGTCTAGTGCATAAGTGTGATTTTTAAATAACGTGGGAGAAGCTACAAGCATACTGAGATGCAGCATGTGATGCATGCAAGAACCAGGTCCTTATGTCAAACATTGATAACACAATTTTAGGTCAAAGGTAAAATATTTAAGAAATCAAACTTGTTCAATTTGTGTTGCGAGTAATATTTAACTTAATGCAGACTTAATTGACAGGCAAATCTTTGTTAAAACGATACTCTTGTGAAGGATGTCATTTGTTCCTAATGCATCGTCATCTTTGCTGTCATTTGTTCTTTCAGTACAAAAACCCTCTATTGCGACCCAAAAAACTGAAGTACAAACTCAAAATTGGATGGATGCTCCACAATGGAACCAAGTATGTGCAAGTGAGACACAAAACAGGAGGTGGAGTGAAGGATGTAGAATGCCTTGGAGAGACCAGCTATTGTGAGCTTTTACAACAAGGGATAGACCTGTTCTTTCCTGAGGGTATGTGCATTGGTGCTGTTTATTAAAAAAAACAAGTATGTACTGGTTTTCTCCTAAAATGGCATACTGGTTAGTAACTTAAATGTTGTTACACATTAGAAGTAATATTTTGCATCTCTTTGAAATCCTTCTTATTATATCATGGAACACAGCCTATTTTCTAAAAACAAAGAAGTGTGAATTATTTTGCAATAGTTATATAGATAGTTTATATAGATTTATATAGCAAAATAACTTCACAACTGGGGTCAAAACTGGCCACGACCCAGGGTAAAATTTTTAATTGTAACAATTTTCTACTTATTACGACATGTAGCGTCTGGAGGTATTTGTCGCTACTGTGACAACCTCTAGTTTGGTTAGGCTTTTTTGGACATTTTTAGCTCCTGTAAGCACAAAGTGCTCAAGGTGAGCTTTTGTGAGCAGTCTTATGTGTGGCATTATGCGTCGTCAACCATTAGCTCGTTACTATTCTAGAGGCCACAGTTTTGGCTCAGTCTTGATGAAACTTGGTTAGAATGTTTATCTTGACAATACATATATAGATAGGTTCGAATTTGGGTCAGGTTGGGTCAGAAACTATGTCACTGGGTCAAATCTTAGAAAAACATTGTTACCACTCTAGAAGCCACATTTGTGATTCAATCTTGATGGAACTTGGGTCAGAATGTATATCTTGACAATATCTAGGCCAAGTTTGAATCTGGGTCAAGTGGGGTCAAAAACTACGGGTAGATCAACCGGGACCAATACTAGAAAAACCTTGCTACAACTCTAGAAGCCACATTTATGATTCAATCTTGATGAAACTTGGTCAGAATGTTGAAATGTCATTTTAACTCAGAGGCCTACATTCACAAACAATCAGCCAATTGATGGGGGTTAACTTTGCAAATAAAATGCTTGTTTTTAACTCTCTGTTTTTCAATTTGTCACTTCAGGTTCAAATTCCTTTAGAGGAAATGTACAGAATTATAATTATTTTCTTGCGGATTACAATCAGAAGAGACTCGAGGAAACTATAACAGTGGCAGAATTCATGAGCAAACGTGAGACATGCAACAGACCAAGGTTATACCTCATGACAAAGCGAAAATCACATGTGAGTTAGAATAATTGACGTAGATCTAGCTATTGTATTGTTGTTTTGCTGCCCTATTTTCATTGCACATCCAGGGCTCTCGCTGCGAAAAAAAAATTTAAAGTGGCGATTAAATTTTCCAATTGGCGAAAGCTAGTGGCGACATTTTTTACTACTATTTTTACCAGAAAAACAAGTTTTTAAAACTTTAAAGTCAACACTGTGTGTGCTGCAATCTTTGGAAACACTGTCAACAAGTAATTGTCTTTAGTTGTAATATCAGTATCGATCATGGTTTGACACTGTAAAAGTTTAACTATTTAACTGGCTACAAAATGGCGATAGATGTTACAAAATGGCGAAAATGGCACTGGAAATATATTTTACATTGAGAGCCCTGAGAACTCACATTTATGAAAGTTTGGAAGAATTTTTTTTTTTTTAAATATTTCTTTTTTTCTCAGTGGTTGCAGAATTGCAGTCATGGAAGTATCAAAACTTCCAAAAACATGATTAAGATTTCCGTTATCCAACACCTTAAGTGATAACTTCCAAAATGTTCAAAAAGCTAGACCCGATTACATTAATTTAAATCCCCAATGTTTACAATACCGGTAGGTCTGATTAAAACACACTAGTTACTACATGGAGTGAAACACGTGACACTTTTTTGACAGAAGTAAATAATTGCTATACAGTATTAGTGTATACTTAAGGTGGTAATATTTACTGTGAAATGGTCATGCTCATGTTTATCTCACGTAATACTGTCAAAAACTTTCAAATTATGCTAGCAGTCAAAGGCAAGGGAGTTCAAACTTCCAGGTTTCACTAGTTAATGAAATCCCTGTTTTCAGGTGGCATTTAGATTTCCGTGAAACCTGTACCGCCCGTGAGATGTTTGTGTACAAAAGAAACAAGTGTGGGTCATTGTTGTTCATTGTCTCATTGTGGCTCAACTATAAGTAATTGACATGAAACTTGAAATATGCATTTGGCATCAACAACAGAATCATGCTCCATTAACCAATATGTGTACAAACATTTATACCCTGCTGGGAGAGGGGATAATAGGAAAGGTCTTTGTCCATTTGTCCGTCCATCCGTAACATGTTTGTGTCTGCTCTATAATTCCTAAACACTCTGAATGATTTTCATGAAACTTGTCTCTGCTGGTCGTTGAGATGATGCGCAGGAGTCATGAGTCAGTAACCCGGGCTCAAGGTCATGGTCACACGTGAAGTTTGTGTATTACAGATGGACGATCTGGAGCTCCCAGAATTACCTGACCTGAGTTCAGATGAAGACTTCATGACCTATGATAAATATCTGGTAATGTAAATATTTTTGCAAAATGATTTGTGTTTGTAACTTAATTTAGAACATTACCTACATTTTGATCCAATTAAATGCCAGGATTGCACCCATTAAGTGAAATGCTTAATCATTAAGAGCATGGACTGAATGCATGCTATTTCTGGCTTTTGATTGGTTGCTTTAAATAGTGTTTTCTCAGAAGCTGTAGTAAGCATTACCGTATTTGGAAATCTAGTATACACATGTTACAGTGATGTATTTGTGCCCGACCAATCAAAATGTAGGTTATGTTCTAAGTAAGTTAGAACATTTTAAGTAAAATCTTATTGGCTATGAAGAGGCTCGCTTCGCTAAGCTCGATCCGCCCCTTCTTAACCAATAAGATTTTACTTAATATGTTATAACTATTACGTAGAGGACCTAGCTAAACAAATTAAGTTATGTTTTGAATATGAACTAATTTAATTTGCATTTTCGATAATCATGATAATATTTGTGTCAGTAAGATAGTGCAGAAGACCTTGCTGATGAATTAAGTTGTATCATGAATATTAAGATGTTTGCATTGTATTGTATCACAAATATTATTACATTGTTGAAATGTGCATTGTATGATCTTTTTTTTTTTAATTATCATTAGTGGATTCACCACTAATTACAATTTGTGTTGTTTACTTATTTTCAGGTCAATATTTGAGTAACATAACGCAGATAGAACACATATATATTAATGTCAGTTCTGGTCTGCTTTAGGTCATTTAGTATAAGAAATATAATGTCTTCCAGAACATATTTCAGTTGAAATTATAAATCAAATAAATATCATAATAAATAAACGGTAACACATTTTTTTTCACAAAATGTTGAGAAGTTAGCACCAGGTAAAAGGTTTAACATGATCAGAATTAAAGCCTTTGGTTCTGTCTGGAACAATAATCGGTCCAATATAGATTATAGAAGGATTTTCAAATTATTAGAAATCTTAGGCATGATGCGACATTGTGTCACTTGCAAGGGCCATTATCATAGTCAAGTAGTGCCAAGGTCACAGTTTAAAGATTTTAAGTATTAGGTCATGTCAAGAGCATAATTATACCCCCGTCTACAAAGTAGAAGGGTGTTTACTGGAATCACCCGGGACGTCTGTCTGTTTGTCCGTGGACACAAACTTTTCCGACTTTTACTCAATACACTTTTCAATCTACAACATTCAAACGTGCATGCATTGTTCCTTATGATATTAATTTTTGCATTTGAAATTTTTATCACCCTACATACAAAATGAAAAAGTTATGACCCTTTTTAGCTCACCTGTGCACAACGTGCTCAGGGTGAGCTTTTGGGATCGCCTTTTGTCCGTCGGGCGACGTCCGTCGTCCTTAAACTTTTCATTCAAACGACATCTCCTCCTAAATCGTTGGGCAAATTTTCATAAAATAACTTGGCACAAATGTAAACCATCATAAGACGACGTGTCGCGTGTAACACCCGTCTCTCTACCACAAAGGTCCAGGTCACACTTAGAGGTCAAAGGTCAAATTTGAAAATTCCGGTCTCAGCCATAACTCTGCCATATATTGATTGATTTTAAAATAACTTTGCACAAATGTAAACCGTCATAAGACGACGTGTCACGTGTAACACCCGTCTCCCTACTGAAAAGGTCAAGGTCACACTTAGAGGTTAAGGTCAAATTTGAAAACAAAAGTGGAATCTGGGGGCATCTGTGTCCTACGGACACATGTCTTGTTGTACATGGTGAAAATTTAAAAAAAATCTTCTCCCAGCTAAGATCACTCTAGTATTACAATGTGAATTCAGGTGAGCGATTCAGGGCCATCATGGTCCTCTTGTATTAGGAAGTTATGCCCTTTTGATTAAAATATGACAATTTCTAAGTATTTTGTGTTTCCCTGTGAGATCACAAGAAATAATAATCAGAATTTGATAAAACTTTATATGCAGCATCCAATTAGGTTGGACGTGCGCATATAATCCTGTTGTTCTGGTCCAGTGATTTGTCAGTGATTTAATAATATGGCAGTTTCATTGCTGTGAAAGATTTCTGAAACGTATATGCCAATATCAATGACATTTCTAGATAGCTTGCCTACCAATTGGTCATGCATATATTGTCAGGTTTTGCTTGTTCTTTGTTTTTTCAGGGAGTTATTGCTCTTTGAGTATTAATTGGCTTATTTTCCTTTCCCATTCTTGCAATCAACAAATCCATTGACAACCACATTATCGACGAGCATCCATCAGTTTTACTGAAACGCTTGTTTTCCAGAAATTACACACAGGCACCTCAGCTGTATGAACTCCTGAAGGAATTCCAAAAGAAAGTAAATGAAGATCGAAAACAGGAAATAGTAATTTCTAGAAAAAATGTACATTCAGAGCTCTTCGTAGAAAGTTTGATCCTACCTGCCGGCTCTACGTCAAATTCAGCGGGGAAATGGGCCTTGACCATGGAGGACCAAGTAGGGAGTTCTTTCGGTTAGTTATTTTTTTTTATGCTCCCCTACGAATTTTGAAGGCAGTACATGTATATAGTCTTTTTGTTCCCCTCCTATGAAGTAGAGTGGGTTATACTGGAATCACCATGTAATTCTGTCTGTGCGTAGACACAAACGTGTTCGAGTACGTTCAACTACACTTTTCAATATATGAGTTTTAAACTTGCATGCATTGTTCCTTGTGATATGAAGTTGTGCATGTGTGATTTACCACATCCTACATTAAAAAAATGATGTCCCTTTTTAGCTGGACTATTCATCTTGCGCAACTACCATGTGGCTAACTTTTAGTCAAGGTCAAACTTTGAGGTCAAAGGTCAAAATACAGCGCTTTATTGTCAATATTGGGCTTGTCTGGGCTGTAACTTCCCCATGATCTGAATTTAAAATTACTTGTGTCGCACACAAGAACCATGTGGCTACCTTCAAGGTCAAACTACATCAGATTTTTTTATAAATAAGGCTTGTTTACTCTATAACTTAACCATGTATTTAAGGATTTGAAAAGGACATGGCACACATTTTAAACTATAAGAGATGGTTTTTGGTGCACAAGAACCACATGGCTACCTTGAAGGTTATACCTGGAGATCTAAAATAAAATGATTGTCAAGGCTGTATGTCAGTGTCAAAGCGGTATGTGGGGGTAATAATCACTTTCAGTGATAGCTCTAGTTATTATTTGTTTCGTGTTTCTTACCCCTCAATCTACAAATTTGACCTCATACTGACTATCTTTCCCTTGAAGAACGTTTTACTAGTGGTTTTTTTCTGAACAAATTGTTTAAACCTACTGCGGAATGGTACGGTAAAATAATGGTACATACATGTATTCAATAATTAAACATAAACTTGAATAAAAATGTTACCAATTTTCCAAAAAAATCAATAGAGGACTGCCATAGTTATTGCATAAGACATTTGGGTCTAGCTGTAAGTTTATGTGTGCATCATTTACATTCACTTCCTTTGTAGTATAAACAAAAATTGCCAATTGGTTAGTTATATCTTTTGTGAAATGTATCTCTTAGTTTTACAGACATGATATGGGTATTTGTTTTGTTTCTCTTCAGGCTGGTTCTTCAAGAGCTTAGCAACTCATCACTCTTTGAAGGCACTGATGGTTGTAAATATTTTACCCATGACTTGCAAAAACTTGAGCAGATGTCCTACTTCATGGCTGGTAAAATGACAGCCATGTCGATATTGCATGATGGTCCTGGTCTTTGTTTCCTTGAAGAAAATTTGGCAAGGCTGATGCTTGACATGGAAACAAACATGAAAGACTTCAATGTGGACTTGCTAATTGATCCAGAACAGAAGGAGATTTTGAAGCAGGTTTAAATACATTTAATTAATAGTGTCAAACATAATGAACTAGTATTAGTTTAAAATGAATGTAATGTAATGTTACAATGATAAAAGAGCATCATATAATATTGTTGTGAAATTCCATTTTTTTGTGTTAATTCCAGTGGTGTGTTAATAAAAAGAATTCAACAAACATTATCGACACAAAAAGCCCCCCTTGAGCAATTATAGATTTAGCAAGCCCTGGTAGGCCAGGGTAAAATTAAAAGCCTCATGCACCTTTTGAGAAACTTACAATATAATATAAACATGAGTTTATTTTAAATTACCTCTTATTTTATGCTTTGTGGTGGTTTATAGAGAAATACTAGTGGTTTAAAACTGGTAATTCAATGTTATTGATAATTTTCAGTGTTTCACTCTGAAATAACAACATTATTTTGATGTCATGACGTTTTTGTTTCTGCTAAATTCTAAAGTTTAACCCTTTTAAAATGTCAACAAAGGTTGAGAAGCTTTAAATAAAAAGATTTTTTTTTGGTTTTTGTAGATTATTGATTTTTCATAGAAAATAAATATGTTCACTCCAGGCTGCGCCACTATTGAACATATGATTTTTTTCCTGATCACTCATGATTTATAAGCAATAATCTACCGAAACAAACAAAAATCTTATATATTGGAATCGATGTAATTGTTGATGTAGCTCTCACAATAGCGGTTCGGTGTATGTTCTTGGGTCCTTCATCTTGTCCTGATGTTAAATTCATCATTTATTGTACAATTTTTAAAATAACATGCCACAACTGATCATGGCGTGTTGCTGCAATAGCTGTTTCCACAGCTGAAAAGTCAATGAAACACTATAGGTCAAAGTTCAAATATGGGCATTAAAGAGTCTGTTCGGACTTCAAATTATCAGAAGATTTTAAATGACATTGCCACAAATATTCACTATGTTGACATAGTGTGCAACACCTGTTCCCCTAGCTCAAAGGTCAATGTCACAGTCAATTTGTATTCTGTTTACCTTTCTTATTTTCAGCTAAAAGCGGCAGATGACTTTGCTAAAAGAGATAAATTCTTATCCCAACATGGAGACTGGCTCATTAGCCATGGGTATACATCTGCATGGAACATACAATTGGAAGATCGAGACAAGATCCTCGAAGTCTTGGTGAAGCACTTCATCTTCTACAGGTAAATAAGACTTATCTCAAAATGCCTCTATTTCAAACAAATTGCTACGAAACTGTAAGGATTTTCGGGGTTTTGTGGAATTAGGCATACTTTCTTTTCTTTGTTGTAGCACTTTCATTATTAAATTGTTGGCTGTAAATGACATATTCATAGTTGTCAGTTAGTATGTTAGCCACATGATTGACAGTCAACATGTCATTTCTCTGACACAATATTGTTGCACCTCTGACATTATTTGTCTTCCAGTTGTTTGACAACCCTAAAGTTGTTATCATGACTTTCACTATGTGAACACCAGACTATGCCAAATGGATAAAAGTATCTATTCAATACTTGTATTATGTTAATATTACTTTGGGGTCAATTTTGCAATAAAAGATAATTACTTTTAAAATTGGTATTTGCAATACCCACTTTAAAAGTAATTATGTCAACATTTAATTTGCTCCTTCTTTAAACAACATAATTGAGCGACGGATATAAACTGAAAATAAAAGAAGACTAACAGTTAAATGTATCATAATTAAATGTTTTTGGAACAAAATTCATAACAATTTTATTCCTAGCATTAGACTGATAATGACACGATTAATAGCATTTTGAGAAGTGCAAAATGTGTACTTGTCTTGTATGAACACATCTTAACAAAACACCACATGTTGGGGATCTCCCAACAGTGTACATGTCCAATGTACATGATTGAGTTTTCGACTGGTATACAAAAGTCTTTTAATGTTGTCAACCTCTAATACGAGGTTTGTCTGATGACGACTCTTCCTAACGTTTATTCTAGTATGTTTTTCATCCATGTTTTATTTTAATTTCCTAATTTTTGATGAAATTATGATTTGAAAGCTGTACATAGCTGTTTTAAGCTGTTTTTATATCAAAGGAGAAACTCAGGTTTACAATGCTGGAAAGCCATATATTCTGGATCACTAATATAAATGTTTATATATGTTTATTTTTATGCCCCCGAAGGGAGGCATATAGTAATCGCATCGTCCGTCCGTCAGTCCGTCCGGCTTCTTGCGCGGGGTATAAGTTAGGAAGTATTTAAGTGATTCAAATCACACTTCATATCATGAAATAGGGCTTTTAGGGTAAGTGCATAGTACAAGAACCATAACCCTCTTCAGGATTTAAGGAGTTATTGCTCTTTAGTCATTTTTTCTTGTGCAGAGCATAACTCCCTTAGTATCGAAGGTATTTACATAGAACTTTGTACATTTATAAAGGACATTGAGAGGTGGTGCAGAGTACAAGAACCAGAACTCTCTTATCGGTATGTTTGGATTTATTGCCCTTTGCTTATTTTTTGTATATTTCATTTCTTGTGTGAAGCATAACTCTGCAAGTATTGAAGATATTCAAATGAAACTTAATCTAATGAAAGATGGTTTTAAGAAAAAAGGCCAAGTTGAAGGACCAAAACTCTCTTCAGTATTTGCAGAGTTATTGCCCTTTATCAATTTTTCATGTCACAAGCATACATTCATAAGTATTGGAGAGATTAAAATAAAAACTTCATATATTGATAAAGGAAATTTTGAGAGGAAGTGCAAGAACCATAACTATTGAATAGTATTTTTGATGTTATTGCTCTTTGCTTATTTTGTGTCCAAAACATAACTACATACTGTAATTTTCTTCTGAAAAGCATAACTCGAAAAGTATTGAATGGATTCAATGAAACATCGTGTATATTTATTATTATTAATTTAGAGTTATTTCCCTTCGTTAATTTTCTTGTGCACTGTATAATTCCATTACAATTTAAGATATTAAGACGAAAGTTCGTAGATCTATAGAGAACATTGGGGGTAAGTGCAGAGTGCAAGAACTATAACTCTAAAGTGTTTTTGGAGTTATTACCCTTTGTATATTTCTTGTGCAGTGCCCAATTACATAGTGTAATTTTCTTGTGTAGATCATAACTCATAAAGTATCAAGGGATTCAAATGAAACTACATATCATGAAATAAGACTTTGAGAGGGAGTGCGAAGAATAAGAAAAATAACCCTTTCTTTGATATTTATGGAATTATTGCCCTTTGATTAATTTTCTTGTGCAAAGCACAAATATTAGTATAGAATTGATTGTAATGAAAATTCATATATCAATAGATGACATTGAGATTTCTGTTTCTCAATAAAACTAAAACTTGTCTCTTTTCCCCAAATTTGAAGGTCAATAACACACTTTTGGGTCAAAACAATACTTCGGGGCATTCGGCACTTACAGTGTTCTTTGATTGCATTTCCCAATCTAATAGTTTCTTGTAGAACATGTTGAATAGCAGCATTTTGTAACGTTTATTCTTAATGTAGGACAACTGCTGAATCCTGTCAATTTGAGAGGGGCATGGATGAAGTCTGTGGACTGTTCAGCATGATGAAGGCAAATGCCGATGTGTGCCTTCCCCTTTTGTCCAGGAAACCAGCTCCATTGGAAAAGGAGCAGTTCATGGAGTTATTTACGACCAATTGGACAGAACGAGGATCAAATAAAAGAAATCAAGAGGAGGATACAATCTACTCATGGGAAATTTTCCTACAGGATATTCAAGGTACAGTTATACAAGACACTGTTAATGTGCGGTTACATATGTAAACTCAGATAATTATATATTAATTTGGACTTGATTGCATCATTTTGATATGTCCGTGCGTCCATTGGCATGTGTCCTGCTGTGTGCGGTGTTAACTTAAAGCTCGTTACCACTATAGAGGCCACATATTTCGCCCAATCTTGATGAAAATTGGTCAGAATGTTTATCTTAATATCTAGGCCTAGTTCGAATTTGAGTCACGTGGGGATCAAACACTACGTCATACGGTCAAATCGGAGAAAAACATTGTTTCCACTCTTGAAGCCACAGTTATGACTAAACTTGATGAAACTTGGTCAGAATGTTTCTTTTGCCAATATTTAGGAAAAGTTCAAATTTGGGTCAAGTGGGGTCAAAAACTAGGTCAACAGGTCAAATCTTTGAAAAACCTTATTGCCACTCTAGAAGCCACATTTATGACAATCTTGATGAAACTTGGTTACAAAGGCAAAGTTTGAATTCCGATCAAGTGCAGTCAACGTCTAGGTCACCAGATCAAAACTTAGAAAAAACTTGTTACCACTCTAGAAGCGACATTTATAATTTAATCTTGATGGTCAGAATATGTATCTTGACAATATCTTGGCCAAGTTCAAGTTGGGGTCGGATTGGGTTAAAAACTAGGTCACCATGTCAAATCTTTTCAGAACCTTATAAAAACTCTAAATGCCTAATTTGTGACCTAATAAAGATGAAATTAAGTCAGAATGTTTCTCTATTTACAATATCTAGGCCAAGTTTAAAACTAGGTCTTGTGCAAGGCACCAGGTCTAATCTTCGATAATTGTACCTTTAACTCATGTGAGCGCTTAAAATCATTGCCCTCTTGTTCTTTAGCCTGCTTGTTGTAACTCGATATAGCTGTCACATTGATTGAGTGCATGTGTGTGCATGCATTGTCCAAGCTTGACTGGACTGTTATTTTATCATTTATCATGCAATTTTAAACCAACTTACCACAAATGTACATCATGTGGAGACGTGTCGCGGGTAAGACCCATATCCGTAGCTCAATAGTCATATGTACAAGCGGTCAAATTTGGGCAAAATGCAGCTTGTACGGACTGTAATTGTATCATTCATTCAACAATTTTAAAATAACTTACCACAAATGTTCGCCATGAAGAGACGGTGTGTTATGTGTAAGCCCACTCATCAAAGGTAAAGGTCACACTTTTGGGTCAATTTTGGCATAAAACAGTTGTAGTGACTTTAACTTTATCATTCATTTACCAAAAAAAAATTACTGCCACAAATGTTTACCATGTGGACACAGCATTTAAGACCCATGTCCCTAGCTCAAAAGGTCACAGTCAAATTTGGGCATCATACAGCTAGTTTGGACTGTAACTTTGACCTTATTCAGGGATTTTTCCATAGCTTGACTAAAAATACTAGCTTCCTAAAAATTTTGAAAACTGTTACTTCAATATTAATCAGTCAATTTTAAATTAACTTGCCACAAATGTTCACTATTTGGTAACACATTGTTGCGTGAAAGGCCTGTATCCCTGGCTCATAGATCAAGGTTATTTTTAAAGGTCAATGGTCATAATATGGGCATGATAAAGCTTTTGCAGACTGTTCTGTCATCATTCAAACAGCAAGTTTAAAATAACATGCCTCACATGTTTATCCTGTTGTGCGCAATACCTGTGTCTCAATCGCAAAAGTCAAGTTCACACTCATTTTTAAATAATTACAATATGACTGTTTTTTTTACAACGGGCTAGCCACGTTGCTGTAATGACACTCGTTAATGAATTGGTTTCTCAGGAGTTTTCTAATTTTGTTACAGATAAGGCAGTCGATGTATCGTTTGAGGAACTGCTTGTCTTCATAACTGGGGCAGATCAAATCCCTCCGTGTGGATTCTCAAAGAAAATTGATATAGATTTTTATGATGATGAAAAACGACTTCCCTTCACATCAACATGCGGTTTGACGATATCTCTTCCAAGAGGAAGATCAAATCCAGATCAGTTTGAATCCCTCATGCGAAAATCTGTAAAGGAGTCGTATGGATTCGGAAAAATGTGATTTAACTCCCTGTCACAGTGATGATGATGTTTGTTTGATTCTTATGCCCCTGGCATGATAATGGCGGAAGGGCATCTAGTGTTACCCCTGTCCGTGTGTGTGTGTGTTGTGCATGATGGGATTTGTAAACAACTTTGCACAAATGATCATCATGTCAAGACGATGTGTCATGTGCAAATCTATGTTGCTAGCTTAAAGGTCAATGTCACAATGACGTGAATTATTTGGAAGTTTGAAAGGTAAACTAAAAGAAACTTTTCATCCACAACTTGGTCTTGTATTTGTAAGGTTTTTAATTCGATCAATTTTGTTCATGAGAAATGTTGCATGTTTCACTCAAATTAATAAACATTATCATAGAATACCAAAAATTTGCATGCACTTGCTTGTACTTCTATACATTCTGTGTGTGTGTGTGTTCATGCATCTTGTCTGGTATGTCGTTTCATCCTTTATCAGGCATGTTAATGGTAATAGAGATAGGCGACGCACCATTATTTTTGTCTTTTCAAACGTGTCGTGGGTAGTTCAATGTTTAGTTTTGACAGTTATTTTACAATCAATATTTTTGTTAGTTTATGTATTTATGTATGCGATTATTTCTGTGTGTTTGTTGATGTTTGTGAAATAAGGGGAGGCTTTTTTGTTTGATTATTCAGTAAAACGTTCAAGCTAGTATACTCGCATATTAGTCTGCATCTGCGTAATGGTGTGGTTAAAGTTTGTGTGCAACGACTACATAATTCTGTCTATTTCTATTTTAGATATTCAATTTAAACTTAACAACTGTGTTCAGGGTCATTAACCCCCCCTCCCCCAGGGTTTCCCCCCAATGGGTTTTCCCCAGGAAATTTTGAAGGGATGTCAGGTCCATTCGGGGTGGGCTTGGGAGGGGCTCCCCCTCCCGATGGAATTATAAAATTTTACGTTTGAACACCTTTATGGTGAAATCTGGGGTATACTTAACGGTGTTTGTACGCTATTTGTTTTACTATATTGCAAAACAAAAAATGAACAATTAACGCATGATTGACATCATTTTTGGTCCAGAAATAAATACTTTCTTTCTTATTATTAAAAAAAAAACAAATAACAAATGATAATGACCTTCAAACATCCATTCGCCAGTTAATACACTTCGCTTACTACAACAGGACATGTTAAACGGAAATTTCTCTGGCTTTGCTTATTCCATTGAGATTGTGAATCTTCTGTCAATTTGTAAATTGAAAAAAAAATGCAAATTTTGCTAAAACAAATAAGTATTCAAACTTTCAAGGTGAGGTAATAATACATTACACATAACAACAGTTAAACCATGTATTGCTGTCGATATTTGTGTAAACTTAACTGTTTCAAATAAAAAAGATAAATACAGTGTATAAGTTATATGTTGTATGCAGTTGTGTGTGAAAAAATGCTTCAAACAATTGAGAGAACGGGACGGACAAATATGTCAATAAATGTTCTAGTGTCGGTGCATTTGTGGAACAGGCTGGGTAACCCGTTAAATCGTTTTACGGCCAAACGTAAGTTAAATTTTTTTTGTAACGAGACATTGTGTTTGTATATGATCAAGCTGGAACATGTTTCATTCAATTATTCATATTATCAAAACATATTTATCAGAATATTATATAAAAACATATATTGGAATAAAGCAATTCTATGCTGTGGAAAAGGACATCCCGTACATCGCATGTAATGCCCGCCTCCATACCTTAAGGTCAAGGTCACACTAAAAGATCAAAGCTAAAATTTTAGCATTACACAACTAGTCCAGACTATAACCGTCATTCATCATGCAATTTTATAATCACTTAGCACGTATGTTCATCATGTGGTGACAACGTGTCGCGTGTAACTACCGTCTCCCTAGCTCAAAGGTCAAGGTCACAGAGGTCAAAGGTAATATTTGGGCAAAATACAGCTCGTAAAGGACTGCAACTTCACCTTTCATAATGTAAAGAACTGCAAGTTCACCTTTCATAATACAAGTTTAAAAGAACTTGCCACTAATACTCAATATCTGGAGACGCCGTGCCGCGTGTAAGACCAATGTTCCTGGCTCAAAGGTCACACTTAGAGGTCAGAGTCAAATGTGTGTAGTATAGCTTGTCTAGAAGGCAACTTCATTATTCATCGTTCAATTTGTATACAACTTACCACATATTTTCACCACGTGGAGATGGCGTGTCGCCTTTAATACCTGTCTCCCCAGCTCAAAGATCATTATCGCACTTAGAGGTGAAATATTAAATTTAGGTAGAATGCAGCTTTTCCGGATTATTATTTCATCTTTCATCATGCAATGCTGAAATAATTTACCACAAATGTTCACCATGTGAAGAAGGCGTCTCGCGCGCAAGTCCTGTGACCCTTGCGCAAAGGTCAAGGTCACATTTTGAGGCCAAATGTAAACTATGTGCATGATGCATTTTACTAAGTAATACTAGCACATAGGAAATTGTCGAGTGTCCAGCACCCGTTTGCGGTGCTCATTTTTCTGTCAAATATTGTAATCGCTTTACATAAAAATAATAAACGTATCTGCTTTATTTGTATTACGACTTATCAACTTTATTAGGGCACTTCTGAACAACCAGTGATTTCTTTGCTATAGCTGATCACTTAACCAATCCATGACTTTCTGATTTTCATACCAACATGCGGCTTCTTTGGCAATGAGTGACGTCATAAGCAACCACTGACTTCCAAAGAAACAGTGTATTTCATACGCTAGGAACTTTACTGTGATTTTCTTCCAAACCAAAGTCACCCTTAGCAATAACACAACTCCTAATAATGTTCTGATCTTTTATTAAAACTACCACTTGGTGCTTACAACAACTGTCAATATATTCATAAAAAATTTGCGTTTCACAAAATTACATAGTAATGCACAAGTAAACCGTGAACTACATGTACACATGATTTTAACTGATATATGAACAAGATTCGAGTCTCGAACTACACATCCACAATGTCTGTGTCTGTGTTACTACAAGGCTATCATTAAAGGACGAGTTGTGTAAGTTCTATACAGGTCACTTCCATTATCCGCATCAATCATGCTACGATTATAAACTGATTTATACGGAATATTCATGAGGTAAGGTTAAACATATAGCATAAAACGCCTTAAAAGACATTTTTTATATTTGAAGATATAATACCGTATAAGCCATCGGTAAGTCCCTTTAAGATATTAAAAATATTTGATAGTATTACACAATTTTGGTTCCAGTTTAACTTTTTTACATGTATGGTGGAGACAAACACTCTGATAAAGCATCCTCAATATATTAATATGGATTCAATTGTAAAAACAAGATTTTTTAAACAAATTCGTATATATTGACCCCTTTAGAAATTTACTTGAATATAATGGATGGATAATTCTAAAACGTTAGGAAACTATGAATAATGCTATCATGTCACAAAACATCATGTCAGCATTTCTGGTTAAAATGGGGTCTCAGATAGTACATTTACATGCACATACTTTTAAGCCAGCGTCAATCATTTGAGTACCATGGAGATAATTATTATAAATACATTGATCAAGTTTCAACGGGTAGTAATTTATTTTATAATACTTGAAACAATACAAATTAAAGCATCACACCATTCCATTACGATTTAAAAGATTTAACATGTGTGGTTAATTTGTTTTATATCGGTTTGATCTTTATGTAATGTTTTTTATAGGAAAAATCGAATAAGCAATTAATTGAACAATGATTGCAATGAAAAAATCAACACAATGCAAACGCTGGGTTGAAGTATGTAGCGTTTTTTCTACAAGAACTCGCTATTTAAGATTACACCACTAAAGGTACACCATTTAAAATCAACACCATTTACACTAACACCGTTTTATTAACGTCAACATCACAAAATGCACTTCAAACTACATGTTGTTTACATAATTTGTTATTTCTGCGAACAGTTCTATAGCTTCGTCTTTGTTTGTTGGGGGATACCGTAGTTGCCTAACTTGCAAAATATGCTCGGCAAGAGTATTAAATTCGTCAGATACACCGCGTACCGGTGGAACGGAACAGAATAATTCCTGAACATCATTTAAACCATTCGGAACGGGGAGTTTGTAGTCCTTTCCACCTGACAATTCTTGCTGAAAGTACAGGACGTTCGGTTTTCCTGCAGGACACTCTGCATGACGCGAATGCCTAACACGGTGGTTATTCCATAAACTACTGACTTGATATAAATCATTATTAATTAGTCCCAGAAAGCAGAAACGCACACATTCTAAGTGAATGTTGTCGGTTGTATCCAGTAACCCAAGGTCACACATATCTTTAAAAAAATTAATCCAAACGTTTCCGCACATATCACGCAAACTCCTCCAGACGCGTTCAATTCTAACATTTCTGTTTGAAGACACATACACAAAGCTTGATTTCCCTGCAAATCTATCGTTATCATTCCAACGGATTGACCACTGGATATCGCGCAACGTAGCGTTTTCCGTTCCACGATCTCCGAACACTCGGACAGGAACACCATTACCATTTCTGACAAATTCAACATAAAAATTGGCAATGTACTCTGGCTTTTTATTGGAGCAGCAGCCATGCAGCCACAAAATTCTCCTCGAATACCCGTCAATCGCTCCATGCACTGATATGCCAAATGGCTTTAGTTTGTCCCATCCATCTACATGAATTGCAAAATTAGGGCCTTTGTTTGTATAGATTCTTCTTTTTAGGCGGCGTGATTTTCGTGCTTCTACACCAATCGGGTCAATTTCTAGTAAAATCAACCTCACAAGTTCATTTGTTGCTGTAATCTGATGATTTTGTAGCAGTCTCTGGCGCATCTGGCGATAGCCAGCATTAGCACCGGAATTTGCAATTTCATGCAAAATTGCTTGCACTACATCTTGTAATGGGGATTGATTGTTATTTCTGTACAAATTCTAGCTTCTTAAAATACGATGAACATGTCTTTCACTAAGCGGAATGTCATGCCTAAGTGCTAGGAATCCAACTATTTCTCGCACAGTATATCCACAGTGGTAATATGCAGCTATTGCTTCGTTTCTTGGGAGAGTCCGTATATGTTGTAATAAATCTGGAACATATTGGGCCATGTTGTGATCCCCTACAAGGATATTAGTTGATTTCGATATTTACAAAAGAATCATACGGCCATATCTAAATCGTTAACGTGACATCTTACGTTTAAAGTGGTAAGAGTTGATTTTTGACATACAAAATAACTGAGTTTTAGAAACAAGATCCGATGCTATAAATCTGAAGATGTACGACAAAACGGAATTTTTTAATTCCGTTATCAATTACATTTAGGCGGTTTACAAATCTATCATTTAATTAAATAGCATAACACCTTGTCTCAAACTCATATTTTAAACCTGCACGTAACAATGTATTGATATTATACATGTGCTTAAGACATGCATATACACGTTTAAAGCCATACCAATTTAATTTTATGTTTAAACGTCCTCGGGCTGGTAGGTTGGTTATTTGGACGAACAAAAAAAAAAACAACCAACAAACATGTTTTAAGAAGTTGTAATGGGAAAGCTTATACAAATGGTGAAGAGTTTTAGTAGGATCACAATATAACAATGATATACATTAATTTTGCATAAGCTTGTACCATTTATAAGTTGTGAAAAGTTTAACCTACCTTAAGCACTTTATCCGGAAGTTTCGGCGCTGCGAACCCTCTTGACCATACTATTCTCTTCAACAAAATCAGCCGTGCTTATCCGAATATAAAATCTATTTATACATAACTTAAGTGGTAACAGGAATAATAACGTGTTATGATTTACATTAACAGATAATTAACTAGTAACAGGAATATTATCGTGTTAAGGTTCGCGTTAGCAAGATATTGCGGAACACCTCGGGCAAACTTAAGTAGTATCAAGAATATTAACATGTTTCGATTTACGTTAACAGATAATTAGCTAGTAACAGGAATATTATCGTGTTAAGGTTCGCGTTAGCACCATATTGCGGAACACCTCGGGCAAACTAAGTCGTAACAGGAATATTAACGTGTTATGATTTACGTTAGCAGATAATTTTCATGATACAATTCGCGTTAGTTAGATAATTCGAAGACCTAGAAAATGTAACTTATGTCACTTATAGGCACTTTTAGGTCATTTAGTTTAATAATAAATTATCTAACAGAAACATTTTCGTAAACGGTAACTTAATATTCAGATAAATATCGCAATAAATAAGTAGTAACACGAATCTTTTCGCGAACGCTAACTAGTTAACGTGATATTTTTGGCGAAAATTATGTGGTTAACACGATACTTAAGTGGTTAACGTGATAATTATCGCGAAACTTATGTGGTTATCGTAAGGCAGTTCTATGCCACCATACGTTGTAGTGATTTTCTTTAAAGTTGAGATGAATACAATTTATCCATGATTATTAAAAATCTAATAATAATTCAATATGTCTAGTTTCGACCATTTGTTACATTTAAAGAGGGTCGACAAAAACACCAATACAATCCAATGACGCGCGCAGAGTTATTTATAGACAATTAAAGAAAAGAATTCACCGTTTTTTAACTACGAATAAACAACTCCCCCCCCCCCCAAAAAAAAAAAAATGTTCCGAAACTGTAAAATATAGTTCGCATTATAATTGCAGAAAACTTTGTCAGGTCATGTAAGAATCGAAATAATTTTCGCATCATCGTTGTTCATCGGCTAATAAACACGAATTTGTCGTTCTGATGCGGTAAATATAACCACTTGGGTTAACGCCCTCGTTGTTACTTCATGGTTTAATTCATACGCATCAGAACTCCAAATCATTGTTTATTAGCCGATAAACAACTCTTAATCAAAAATTATTTCTAAATTACATAATATTATATTGCGCCTTTGACTGTCTCTGCTAACCCATTCTTAATTGCGTTTTGCTAAGTAGTGGCGTCTTTTTTTTTTAAGAACAAATGCGTTGCATTACCATCTCTTCTTTCCTTCTTAGTGTTATACATGTAGATTTTTAACATCTTGTGATTTACACCACATGTATTGCCATAATTATTAATGGTCATTTTTGTGATGTTGTCCTTCTACTTGTCATATATGAGTAATTTCAAAGACTTGTCGCCCGTTCCACCTTTCATCACTTACCATAATACTATGATTTATATCATATACGGATGCTTCATTGTTTTCGACCTGTTCTTCATTCCTTATGTACATCACCGTTTCGTTTCGATTTCCCTCTTATCTGTTAATAACAACGGTCCTATGTGAACAACACACAGAGTGATCTCCCTTTCCATAGCTTAAGATCTAAGATTAAGGTCTATGATTTATATCGAAGTTTTGTCGCCCCTGCCATTTTAAAACATACCTTGTCCTGGGGCCATATTACTATACCATCTTAAGTGAACTGTAATCCTTAATTTAAATAATCAAAGTATTTCTTTACCATTATATTCCACGTGTATATGAAATTGTGCTGAGTTAGTTGGGTTTTTTAAATCAATAATATTATTTACTTGTGTCTACATAACTTTAAAATGATTCGCAAATTAATAATATTAATAATCCATATTTGACCTCTCGCAATTTAGTGTAAATAAATAATACACAGTTTATTATTAAGACAAAACAATCCGAAAAATAAATTTAAAAAAGCAACAGAAAACGGTGTACAAATATTTGTTTAATCACAACAATTCAGAAATGTGATAATAATATTAATATATAATAGATTCTATTATTTTTTTATAATAATTTAATGCTTTAATATATGCATATGGATGTGAACAAGTGATTACGGTTAATGAATATTATTGAATTTATTAATCTGTTTCTGTTATTGATAATTCAGTCTTCTATGTTGATAAACAATATGTATATAATGCATACAAATATTTTACAGCCTCTCAGAAAACTGTCGACTTCAAAAACATTTGACTTCATTGAAAGATTCATTCTTCATAGATGATGGTGCAAAGGTTTCAATAACAATGGTTTTTCAAGAGAATACCAACCTTGCTGATATCCCAGTGCCATGCGATAGTATGAATTGCTATTCTGATTTAATAGCCAACTTATTCAGTATGCATTGATGTATAATTCAAACACGAAAACTATATGTGCTGATTAACACTGTTCAATTAAATTTATAATGTTCAATTAGTTATATTAATTAATATAATGTACATAGAAGTCCACACAGTTCATAATACCAGTAAAATGAATGTATTTACACGAATATTGTCAAACCTCAATTTGTTTTTTTTTTTATATATACAATTTTGCTGTCATTATTGCAGATCCCAACTGTTCAGCATGCTAAATCAGAGAAGAAGCTGCAGCTGTGAGGAATGATATAGGAAATACAATTTTATTGTCCCTTAATATTTTTATTATTTATTGTTTCCTTACATTTGAGGGTATGATCATGTTGTGAGCATCAATGGATTCAATGCATAATTTATTTTAATTAAGAGTTTCTATTGATATTGCATGAACTTCTATTCGTATATTGTGCAAAAAAGTATAATTAAAACGAACATTAAAACCTATTTATTCAAATGCCACTTTGTTCATAACAATATACATTGTTATTTGATAGACAAGTTTATTTATTACAAGATTATTAAAAGATACTATGTATGTACCATATAAGGATTGTTAATTTCAAGTTCCAAAAGCATGTGCAGTAATTTCAAGAGAAGCTTTCCCATGTTGCGTTTAGTGCTAATACAGTATTTCTTTCTTTACATTAGAGCCATCTCCCACAATGCAGTTACCAAGGTCTGTCACAAGAGAAAAACAACCAAACATCTGTTCACCGATAAAGGTAATTGACAGTCAGTCCATCATCTAAGTATGCGCTACAAAATGCAACACCATTTAGCTGTCACATATTTCATTTCGTAAACAATTTTCATATTTACAACACAATGTCTTACAAGAGATGTTTGTAAAACATGGATGCCCCCCGACTTGCAGCCAAGTTGTGAATATGTGCAATTGTTAAGATTTTTTTTAAATATGCAATCCCAAGCGAGGTCTCGATATATGGTATCTATGTATGAAGTTTCATTAAAATATCTCGATGCGTTCTCAAGTTATTGAGCGGAAACCGTTACCATATGAAATCCCAAGAGAGGTCTCAATATAAGTTACCTGTGTATGAAGTTTCATTAAAATATCTCGATGCGTTCTCAAGTTATTGAGCGGAAACAGTTTTTCTACTTTTAGCAACGGTGACCTTGACCCCACCCTACCCACATGCAATCCCAAGCGAGGTCTCGATATAAGGTATCTATGTACGAAGTTTCATTAAAATATCTTAATGCTGGTCAAGTTATTGAGCGAAAAGCGTTTTTCTATTTTTAGTAACGGTGACCTTGACCTTGACCCCACTCACCACATATGCCATCGCAAGAGAGGTCTCAATATAAGATATCTATGTATGAAGTTTCATTAAAATATCTCGATGCGTTCTCAAGTAATTAAGCGGAAACCATTTTTTTATTTTTAGAAACTGTCACCTTGACCTTGACCACACCCATATGCAATCTGAAGCAAGGCTTTGAGATAAGGTATATATGTATGAAGTTTCATTAAAATATCTGGATGCCTTCTCAAGTTATTGAGCAGAAACCGTTTTTCTATTTTTAGTTATAGTGACCTTGATCTTGACCCCACCCATCCAATATGCAATCCCAAGCAAGGTCTCGATATATGGTATCTACTTATGAAGTTTCGTTAAAATATCATAATGGATTCAAAAGTTATCGAGGGGAAACCGTTTTTCTATTTTTAGTTATGGTGACCTTGACCCCATCCACCCCATATGCAATCCCAAGAAAAGTCTCGATATAAGGTATACATGTATGAAGTTTCTTTAAAATATCTCGATGCGTTATCAAGTTATTGAGCGGAAACTGTTTTTTCTATTTTTAGTAACGGTGATCTTGACCTTGACCCCACCCACCCTATATGCAATCCCAAGCGAGGTATCGATATAAAGCATGTATGTATAAAGTTTCATTAAAATCTCGGTGCATTCTCAAGTCATTGAGCGGAAACCGTTTTTTTATTTCTAGTAACAGTGACCTTGACCCCACCTACCCCATATGCAATCCCAAATGAGGTCTCAATATAAGGTATTTGTGTATGAAGTTCATTAAAATATCTTGATGCGTTCTCAAGTTATTGAGCGGAAACCGTTTTTCTATTTTTAGCAATGGTGACCTTGACCTTGACCCCACCCACCCCATATGCAATCCCAAGCGAGGTCTCGATATAAGGTATCTATGTATGAAGTTTCATTCAAGTATCTCAATCCGTTCTCGAGTTAGAGAGTGGAAACGAAAAGTTGACGCCACCACCAGGCATGCCCGCCCGCCCGCCCGCCCGACATACCCCAATCTAATAACCGAAAAAAAAAATCGAAAAAATTAGGTTAAAAAGCGTAGGTTACACCTTATTGTAGGACGTAAGGTGTTTTAATGATTGTTTATTTTGGATTGTTTTTGCGGAATAAGTTATTATCCCGCTGCGGTGAAATCGGGAGGGACATTGAAATGGCATTTTCAATCCGTCCTTACTTACATTTGTCACGCTTTTCTGTCTACTGCCATTTCTCAGTTACTGAATAGAATTCCATGAATAAACATGAATCAACATAGAACGGTGATGTACGTAAAGTTTTGATTTGGATCTGTCAATTTACCCTAGAGTTATTGCCCTTTATTCAATGAAAAATGCACAATACTCTTCATTACTAATTAAAAATCGTTAAAGATATTGAACTGAAAATTGATTATGATACATTAAATCCTGAACTAACAAGGATATCAGTAAAACTGATGGATGCTCCACAAGGCATGTAATGAGAGGGGAAGAGACTGTAAAATGACTAGAAATCACTGGAACTGCAAGACCAAATCTGTTTTATTGAAATCTGGCCAATAGTTGCTGAGACAAAGCCTGTACAAGAATTGTGCACTATAAACTAGGGAGGGCAAAACTATTCGAATATTCGATTGAATGATCACTACTCGAATAGTTAAAACATCATTCGAATATTCGCAAATTTGTATTGGCTATTAAAAACCAATAATTTTCTGATTATTGAAGCAGTTTTCCATCAAAATAAAGACAGTATTTCACCAATATATTCCCATAATACCGTGTTTTTAAAAGAATGGCCCCGTGTCACTTGTCAGACTGCGAGATATTGAATACACGAGTCAGTGGCCACTCGTCTATACGGCAGTAATACACGATTACAGCAGACAGTAGGAAGCCAAAACTATTAATTGACAAATATTACTAGCGTTTTGAAATGTTAAAAGAGTAACAACAAAATAATTACAGAAGTGCGATCACATATTTATCAGTTAGTACAACTGGGAAATATTGCTCAAATTCATTTGATAGTACAATTTGTTAATGAAAATACGACGCTAAAAGGTACTAAAACGTCTTACAAAATATTATTTTGATCAGGCTACAAAGCTCAAAGTACTTACTACGAATCTATGCGAATATTTGAATATTCGATTGAAATAAAAAAGCAAATATTAGAATACCAATTTTGGTATTCAATGCCTTCTAAACTATAAACTTATTTCAAAAATCTTCAAAGTACCATAACTCTGAGAAAAGCGGAATGTCCTGGTTGTATGCACACCTCCTCTTGGTAATGAAGCCTCCCATGAAGTTTTGTTGAATTCTGGCCAGTAGTTGCTGGGAAATAGCCCGGACAAAAAAGTCAAGAATTGTTCACTATATACATATTTCAGAAATCTTCAAAGTCCCATAACTCAGAGAAAAATCTTTGAAGCGGAACGTCATGGTAATATGCACACCTCCTCTTGGTAATAAAGCTTCCCATACAGATTTGTTGGATTCTGACCAGTAATTGTTGAAAAATAGCCCGGACAAGAAAGTAAAGAATTGTTCACTATATACATATTTTAGAAATCTTCAAAGTCCCATAACTATGAGAAAAATCAATGAAGCGGAACATCCTGGTAACATGCACATCTCCTCTTGGTAATGAAGCTTCCCATAAAGTTTTGTTGAATTCCGGCCATTAGTTGCCGAGTAATAGCCCGGACAAGAAAGTGGGGCGGAAGGACGGACGGACAAGCGGCAACTATATGCTCCCCTGAAATTTTTCGGAGAGCATAATAAATGAACATTACCATAAAATAAATAAAAGCAAAGTTGTGTTCAATGTTCATCCTCTTGTAAATATATTATTTAAACTTAATCTCTGAATAGAAAATCAACTTTCAATAAAGTTTCAATACCAGTTCAACCAATGTACGATAAAGCATAATGTCAGTTTTATTGCAGTCATTTGCCGATACAAGACCAGAAAGACCATTACAAAGATGGATTTCATACATTTCCGTGAATTGGGTGAAATTACTTCCAGAATCAATTACAAGTCATATTTAAGTTAACAAGGCAGTCGAAAGGACAGCTATATCCCTGCCGTGATTCTTCATTAGATTTTAAAGGTGACTTTGAAGTATCACACTGACCTTAATCTGGCACAGTTGGACCAGATATGAAAGTACAGTTTCAGAAATTTAGATATGGAGCCGACGCAAAAATGGAGGCTCAAACATTTGACCTTTAAGTGTGACCTTGACCTTGAGGTGGCAAAACTGCTTCATGCCTACTGCACATCGCCTCAGTGTGATAAACATTTGAGCCAAGTTTTATGAAAATCCTTCAAAGGGCATAGGAGATATGGAGCAGACACAAAAATGGAGGCTCAAACATCTGACCTTTAAGTGTGACCTTGACCTTTAGGTGGCGTGACTGCCTCATGCCCTCTGCACATTGCCTCATGTAATAAACATTTGCGGCAAGTTTCATGAAAATCCTTCAAAGGGCACAGGAGATATAGAACAGACATGAAAATACAGGCTCAAACATTCAACCTTCAAGTGTGACCTTGACCTTGAGTTGGCGTGACTGGCTTATACCTTCTGCACTTGGTCTCAATGAGCAACACATTTTAGCTAAGTATCATGAAAATCCTTCAAAGGGTATAGGGGATATGGAGCGGACACGAAAAATGGATACGAAAATGGAGGCTCAAACATTTCACCTTCATATGTGACCTTGACCTTGAGCTGGCGTGAAAGGCCCATGCCTTCTGCACATTTGTCTCAATGACCCATTTGAGCCAAGTTTCATGAAAATCCTTCAAAAGGCATAGGAGATATGGAGCGGACACAAAATGGAGGCTCAAATATTTGACCTTCAAGTGTGACCTTGACCTTGAGCCGGCATGACTGACTCATGCCTTCTGCACATTGTCTCAATGACCTAAACATTTGAGCCAAGTTTCATAAAAATCCTTCAAAAGTAATAGGAGATATGGAGCGGACACGAAATGGAGGCTAGAATATTTGACCTTCAAGTGTGACCTTGATTTTTCCTCAATGAGATCTATCTACCTATAGATAGCTTTAATAGTCTAAGAGTTATACTCCGGACAAGCGAAAGGGGCCGCCGCCGCCAACGACACCGCCGCAGACACCGCCAACGCCGCCGACAAAAGTAACACCTATATGTCACCTAATCAGGTGACACAAAAATGCAGCCTGTGCAATTTTTATATTTAAATTAATAACAAAAACTTGTTTGAATTACACAGTTCTTAATTCTCCTATTAAATTCAATGTTAAATCTTATCGATTTTGATCGATGGCAACCGCAGCAATGCATTGAAAGTTGGATACGAATACTTGCTAATGGTGAAATTGTGTAGATATATAACTAGTGACATAACAGATCATTATTTTTAGTTACTATATAATGGAATATATATAATAATATAATATAATGGAATATCTTCAATAATGTTTCAGGTATTCAACTAAATTTTCTTTATGCTAACAATGTGCAGAAGTGTTTAAAGTAACATTACTCTTCATAACATCATTACAGGATTATTTGCCCATTTGAACTTACATTTACAGGTATATGGCAGCCTACTAACAAAATTAATTTTTTAAACCCCTATCCAGTCTGTTTTCCTTCTTTATCGATAGTGTCTAATTCGCCGTCTGCGTTTAGCCCATCGCGATTCTTGATTTGAAAATAGTCCCAATCACAGCATGCTTTGTTCGAACGTACTAGGTCATTTGTTTTGACCACATGAACTGTGTGTGCATCCGTTTATGCGTTTCAATGGTCACGTATAAGAGTCTGAGCGTTTATATCAACATGTGCATCAGAGTCAGATGTTTACATGACCGCGTGTATCAATTGTTGGTGCTAAGATAAAACCATGCACCCATGTCAAGTGGCAGATGTTGGTGTTCATATTAAATTCTGCATCCGAGTCAGTATTCAAATTGGCTGCGTGTATCAGTTGTGGGTGTTCAAATCAAAACGTGCATCAATCAGAATCAGGTTTTATTGCACGAACAGGTACAAACACAATGCTTTGAGTGTTTGAAGTTAATAATGATGATGAAGTTATCATGGTTAAACATGGTTTAATAAGAATATATGGAAAGTGTCCTTGTTTGAAACTTATTTCATTCATCCGCGGACTATATCTCAGTGTATGTACCATTTAGCCAAATATGGATAGTTATCAGTTCCCAGTATAGAGATTAGACGAAAGCAGTGACATCACACTCTATGTATAGAATGAGTGTTTGCAGTATGCAACAAGGTGAAATCAGCTAAGTTTATCCCACGAGGTGTAATTTCCTAAATGCAGGCGTGATGATGGGATAAAATTCATTTTAGGCTGTATTTGTCGTCTTATTAATTTATATACTTTATAGCAAGCAATACATGTATATCAACAAACTGTACCACTACAAGGAAATTAATTTATATGGTGTTAATATATAACACTCATTTTATTTTTTTTTTGCTGTTTTTAACAGTATATCAGTCATATCATGGCGATCAGTTAACCTACTCACACTTTTCATCGGCAAGCTTAGCCCATCTAAACGGTTTACCAGTACCAAGTGCACATACCTATGCCAGTAACTGACAACTGCCCTACTTGAATCAGAGGTAGGGGGAGAATGGCCGTAGAAATAATTTCATGACCAGTGGAAACTTTGAAAAGCCATTCAAGATATATACTTCTTGGTTAACATTATAACATTGTATATGTGTGCTAGATTGAATTACTTTGAATTACTTTGTTGTTTTTTTTTAAATAATAAAAAGTTTAAATACAATATCAACCATCATTTTTATTTCTTTATTCCAAACACAGTAGATTATTATTTAGGGTAACATTAATATGCAATTTATTTAGACATTTATTTCATATATATCCTGTTGTAAAGAAAGGAAATAATATAGCACACAACTATTAGTTATAACTAATCATCGCATCGGTCGAACTGGTCGTTATTTTGGGGTGTGCATTGGGTGTCCATTTCAGCGTGTCCATTTGGGCATGTGTATCAGGAGTGTCCATTTCGGCATGTGTATTGGGGGTGTCTATTTGGTAGTGTGTATTGGGACTGTCCATTTGGTCGGTGTCCGGTTCCTCTGTATAAATTCAAGTTCTTAATGTTAACATTATCGTATATCAAAAGTGATACGCCTGTATTATTTTGCCCACATGGACACCTTTGATACACATGCCCAAATTTTTCTATTTTTAGTAACAGTGACCTTGACCCCACACACCCCATATACAATCCCAAGCAAAGTCTCAATATAAGGTATCTATGTTTCATCACAATAGCTCAATCCGTTCTAAAGTTAGAGAGCGGAAACAAAAAGTTGACGCCGCCACACCACCCGCCCGCCCAACGCCATACCCCAATCTAATAATCGCGATTTTTAGAAAATGACAAAGGGTCATATTGTACCAAAATTCCTCTTTTCGATCACATCAAGGTTCTTCAGCTGTAAAAGTTTAGTCCTCAAAATTTCGGAACGTACGTATCTTTTGATGAACAAGAGCAGTGCTGAATGCCTCTCCACCTGGTGGGGGCATACAAATTCAGATCACCACCAAAAATCTTTGTTCTTTGGCCTATTTCCAATTTCCCAGAAAATGACATGCAAATCTAATCGTAACATTTTGT
This sequence comes from Congeria kusceri, assembly GCA_027627225.1. NCBI lineage: Eukaryota > Metazoa > Mollusca > Bivalvia > Myida > Dreissenidae > Congeria > Congeria kusceri. The sequence continues at coordinate 376,980 of JAPFQT010000176.1, forward strand.
GCAAAGTTGCTACATAACAAACAAGACACACTTACGCCGGCAAAAACAACATCTTTTGGCGTGGTAACAAAAAGGAACAGACAAGTCGCCATTAGGAATAGACAAACATTGTACAATGTAACAATCTTTATTTGCTGATGGTAACAATAAATGCACCCAAAATAACAGAGCACAACAGTTACTGACATAAACAAATGTGATGAAGAACACCATAATTTTACCAATATATTTCCACCTATTTAGGGACAGTACCAACAGCCATCACAAATGGGGACTGGCACAATCAGAAGGGAATTTTTTAGAATTATACTTCGAAATTTTAGCCAAACAATGCTGTCAAGTGTTGATCATTATTCAATAAGATATTAAGTATAAATGAGGCTTAAAGTGTCATACAGGATCAATGTGTAATCCGCACAGGCTACTACGGGACGGCACTTTCAGTCTACACTGGATTTATGTTTATATGAGACTTTCTTGAAACAGAAAATACCATAAAAGCGGAAAGTGGCATCCCATATCAGCCTATGCAGATTGCACAGGCTGATCCACTTTATGCACTTGCAGCCCAGTTTTCCCACGACATTCCGCAAATATATTTTACTTTCCAGTTCTAATTGAGCAGGCGACCTATTTTTGATTGACAATAAAATGCCACAGAGAAGGCCCTCTGAACATTCCCTCTGAAGCTGAGGCTATCTTACATAATAATGAATATTTTTGCAAGGACAAGGGTCGATAAGGGCTGATTTGGCCCATAAAAATGATTTTTTAAATATATATACAAACAATACCAATCATGCCTGTTGTTAGATCATGATGAGCGCTTGACGTTGACATGAATATAAAACCATTGCGTGGACGTATGACATCACTGGAACGTACAAATAGTAGTTAGCAACTTGTCATTTGTGGTTCAATGATGCCGCTACACTTGCAGTTTACCGTCTTTTGTTAATGCACTTAACACCAGTAATCCAACAGAACATGGCTGTAAACACCCATTCAACCGTGTCATTCAGTTGTTTAACTGGATGTTATTAATACTTAATCAAACAAGAACATTGCTAGTAGATAAATCTACCATTTTTAGCATCATTGGCTTATATTTTAAGGTAAATACTTCCTAGATGCATTAGATCTAATAGCAAATAAAAAAATCTTACCTGATTTAATATATCAAAAATCCAACATGCATTAGATCAACTTATGTTCGATTTGAACATAATCATAACACACTAGTATGACTATACTAGTTTGACACTCTATCCAATTATGTGATTTTCCTAGCTCCAAATACGGTATTTACCAGCACTGCCACATTACATTTTCCATTTGGCATGATGTTGCTAGAAATACAACGTATTTTAACCAGGACACATTTGTACATACCGTACAGTAGGCATTATACTCCAGAAGTTTCTTCTCTAGATTTTATAATACTCTCATGCTTACACTTCCGTCGAAAACATTTTATTTCATGATTTCTAACACATTGAATCGTGTTTGTATTTTCAAGATTGAAGATTCTTTCTGATCTACGTCATAAGTTATTTTCCACAAATTGTGACGATTCTATTACGTCACATAGCTAACCAATGATTACTGTAGTGGCGTAGCGCGAACAGTACATTATCTGACACAATATGCCCCACATCATTGATGGTGGGAGGCATACAAATATATAGATCTATATAATCTTCATGATGTTAAGATTTATATTTAAAATACTTTTTTTTTAGATATTTCGCCACCTTAGAATGAAAAGGGACTATCTTACATGTGTTAAAGAAGCAGATAGGTCCTTTTCATTCTAAGGTGGCGATTTACAATTCATCAAATTCATCTTAACATAAAACACACCCGTACGTTCTAAACAGAGGGGGTAATCACGTGATGATCAAAAGGGAGTCAAAATGGCGACGTTCTTGCAGAAACAGGTATTTTTTTCCATTTTATATTCTTTAATAGTGTGCTTTTATATTTTAATGCCATCCACTTTCTAGCCATATCAGTTAGAAAGTATTTAACGTTTGTTTTTCGTGTATGTCCTCGCCTTAGATCTTGACTTTACTCGGTGCATATTTTCCAAGCGGGCACTGTTTTCCATGTAATTTGTGATCATTACTGAGTTTCACGTAGGAAATCCCTCTCTCAGCATGAAATTATATAAATTGCAAACACAAAAATGTGTTCGGAATATTCTATAAAATGTTAATAAATGTGTTTTGCTAGGGTCAGACATGTCAGAATCTTTTTTTCAAGTTGTATGCACCAAAAATGTTCTATGATCTAAATGGGTCCCACATCTGATATGATCACAATGGGGTCCCGTTTTTTTTTATGTCAGAAAACAGAGAAACTCATTTAAAGCTTTTCTGATCTAAATTGAAACTTGAAATCATGCTCCGGGTGAGTTATCTAATAACTAGGACAAGAAATGTCGAATCTAAACCAAATAAGAAGCAAGTGCTCTTTTGTAACATGACAGTGACATTTGATATGTATGTCATTTCTTGTCATAATACCGCACATATATAGTTGTAGAATTTAATTTGTTTTCAATGTTCCAGTGCTACATTGCATCACCAGACGACAAGCATTACTACTTATATGCACAGTCCTGTGGTATGTAAGGACTTGATTTGCTTCCATGTAGGTTCCATTATCGCCCGTCCTTTATGATGCTTCTTAGGAACAAATTAACGAAAGTGTCAATGCTTTAGAATATTGTTTTTCTAATTCTTAAATACATTTACATGTGTTTCTGTTTAAAAATAATATCACGTTAAACAAACAAGTATAGATTAAAACGTTTTAAATCTGAAAAGCCATATTATTTCAAAAGGGAAAATCCCCGTGTTAATATTTGTGTTTATAATTTTAAGGTAAAATTTTAATTGTTTTAAATACGTGAATTCAATGCAATCACTGTGTATTTTATATTGCAGTGACCACACAGATAAATTTTCGGATGATATGAATTTGTATTCTCTAATAGTACCGAGACAGAATTAACTTAGTTTGTAAACATTTTATTAATAGAAAACATAAGACAAAATTTGCAATCATCTTCTTCAGATTCTGGTGTGCTTCAATCACCCTGGTGCAGCATCGGGAAAGACTTGACAAGATGCGTTGTCTACTGCAAAGCTACATAGCCACTGACGCATCTCTTATTCAAGATACTGCACAAATATAAGATGTCGGGTTTAAATAAAAGTTGTGAGACTAAATATTTACAGTGTGGTGGTAAATCAAATGTCTCAAAAAAGTAATACAGCTAATTTAAGATTAAAAGTACTCGCAAATGCATTGTAAAGAATGATGTTGAACTGTATGACAGGTGATTTAAAGCGATCTATTAATATGAATAAGTTATGAATTTACATTAGTAAGCTTTTATTTTGCTTTGTCTGAGTGCAAACATCATTTATCACTCATAATTTTCACTTAAGGTATTAATAAAAATATCATGATAGTACAACTATTCACAATTTACAATAGTAATGCTTAAATACAACTTTGCTTAAACATTACATGTAGCATTATGTTTGGTTGTTGTAATGTATTTGTTATAAGTATGTATTTTGAAGGTCAGCTACTAATAAAACTATATCCATGTTGAAAAGGAATGAATGTTTTTCAAAGTGTTTTCGCTATTTTTTCACTTTGATTAAAATACCCGTACTCCTTATTGACCAGTTGTGACTTGTCAATCAAGGGTTGAGTTGACCAATTAACGGTTTATATTTCAGTGGTTATCGCACGTGGTTGCATAATCCAATCAATTGACTTCAAATCTTGGACAAGCAACCTACGACAAACAGAAAGGCGGAGCGTTCTATGTGATTCTGCAACTGATCACTTCGACGTTGTTTCAACGTTGCTGTGCCCTGCTCGGTTAAGTCATTGCAGATATGAGATGTGTCTCAAAATATAGATTATAGTACACAATAAGTGCAATTTCAATAAGTGCGTGTTAGATACTTGCCAAGAAATAAAGTCACTGGAAGTTTTATTACCAATATTTTATTTCTTATGACACATCATTACACATGATATATCAATGACAAGGCAAGAGAGATCTGAACAATAATTGAGTGTCATTGATGTTCAGTTGCACAGGATAATTTTATATCGAAGCTTTAAATCACACTAATCAGTGTATATGAGATCCAAATTAAAATTACAGAGTAAAAATATAAACAAGCGAGATCAAACATGGAGCATACAATCACTTGTAGCGTTGTAAGAAATATGAAAAACACTGCAATAATCAGTTGCAATAAAACACAAATGATTTGCGATTGAAATTATTGCTTCATTATCAATTTGAACACATTAATGAACCTTCAAAGGCAGAGAAACATATTTTTTGAATGGATATTTATATATTATAAAATGTGTGCAAAGTTGTGCTTTTATTTATTAGTAATCATTCCAAACAATGGTTTATTGCTTAGAATATATATAAAATTTGTAATAAAATCTGCTTTAATTTCTACATTGTAATAAACGAGCATGACTATCGTATCAGAGAATATAACATGACATGATGATATATTACTAAACGAGTAGTGAAACTTTCAACTGTATATGTAACTACGAATTTTAAAAAATGATAGTGATTATAAATGTTGACTATTGTTCAGCTTAATAACAACTTGATGGGCATCAATTATTCCTATATAATGATTCCTGAAAAAAACTTCAACATGATTTTATATACGAATTTATAGAAATTAAGATAACACTGTATTAAGTGAAGTTATAATAAGACATCAAACATAGAATGGACATGATTTTTGTTATTTTTTCACATAAAACTGAGTATTTCATGTTGTTTATTGGTATATTTATATTGGTATAAATAGCATTTTCCCATGACTTTTTCATTAAAACTGACTATGTCTTTGATCATTTTTACAGTATTTATAAACTGTGTTCATGCACGCATGGACACAGTTCAAATTTTGTGCGAAAAATTTGTAAAAGCATACAAGTATACAGTTTTGTGGTAAAATCAATTTTAGAAATGCAGTTATATATGCAGGTGTCTATTGCACTAATTACTGTGAAAAATTCTTAAATTACAAATGGTAAACTGCATATAAAACATTGCTGAAATAAAACAGTTTATTCTAAGTTTGATGTCTTATTCAAACTTCACAAAACAGTGTGAACATTGTCTTGCAAAGTATTGTTTGAAACATCTGTGCACTATAACATTGTCCTTGTCGAAAAACATTTTACCACAACGCCTGTGAGGTGCGAATGCTTTGTACCGTCTGACACGTGGGCTGCAGCCACTTCTTAACCTTAATTCTTGGCCACACTCCGATCATAGTCTAGTAGCAATGGCGGTTGTTTCCGTATCTGTCTGAAAATGAAAATAGCATAAACATTATTTAATATAACAAACACATATCCAAATGCACTATTCAATGATTGTAATTTGACGACTTCAAAATTGAATGAAATCTTTTGGCACCAAGCAAGATACAATTCCAACTGAGGAGGACATTTGAATGTCGCCAAACCAACTAAGGATTTTATTAATAATGTCAAAACATCCACTGATACAGATATATTTGAGAAGGTGGTCTTTCTTATTATTTGATATTTTCCTATGTAGCTTAGCTCTTTAATGTATGCAATCTAATAATAGTCCATAAAATAAGGTTAAATAAAGAGTGTTTACAGAAAACACATACATGTGTATGTCTAATAATGGTTTGAACGTTTCAAAGTTTCAAACTTTACCAGATAAGCTTCAATTGAGGTTTTCCGAAATAAAACGGGACCCCTTTTGATCAAACCAGATGTGGGACCCATTTAGATCATAAAACTATTTTGGTGCGTACAACTTAAAAACAATATTGAGACGTCTGCCCCATACCCTTATATAAACACCCAAAGAATACTCCTAGCACATTTTTAATATAACATGTTATCTCATTTCATCCTGTGAGAGGGATTTCCTAAGTGAAACCCAGCAACGATCACAAATTACATGGAAAACAGTCCCCACTTAGAAAATGTGCACCGAGTAATGTCGAGATCTAGAGTGAAGACAGACACAAAATAAACGCTAAACACTTTCTAACGAATGTGGCTGGAAAGTGGGCGGCATTAAAATTTTTAAGCAAATAATTAAAGGGTATATAAATGCATAAAATACCTGTTTTTGCAAGGACGTCGCCATTTTGATTCCCTTTAGATCATCACGTGATTACCCCCTCTGTTTAAACGAGTTTCGTCACTTTGTTATGCTTATTCAAATATGAAATATTAATGTGTAGCGTTTGTCCCAATTTTCTACCCAATCAGAAGTCTCAGAAGTTGATATTGTACGAATAAAAAATGCACTTGCTTTCTGAATATTTGGTGGGGAAATCCAACAGTATCTTGAATCTTCCACTATTCTCTAAATTTTTTGTAGATCCTGAACGATATATAAATCAATCCAAATACATCGCTTTCATTTTAAACATAACAGTTACTGTCTAGCTCTGCTCAAAATGTAGGTTATATTCTAAAGTTAGTTTTTTAGCCCGCATTCGTGTTCATATATCAGACTTCATGAAACCTCTAAATCAGCTGTCACCATAATTAGTATCATTCGTAAATACCACGTTATATACATAATAAATAAACTGTTAAATAATTAATTGAATGATGTAGGTTATACAGCTAATTGTCGAGTCATAAGTCCTTTATTTAGTAAACAAAAAAGTTAACCTATCATACTGGTCATATATATATTACTTAGGTGTGTTATACATTTTGTAAGACGCCTATGTCTGGCTGTCTGACAGGTTTCGCGTTGCTGATTTACCTGTGTCCGTGACCGCATTCACGAGGAATCGTGCAGTGAACGGGCGGAAAAGGAACAAGCAACATGCTAGTTTTCTGTCTCCGAAAGTATAATTATACTTCAATAATACTATTCTGATTTATTCTTGATATATTAATTTTTATATTTACGCCGCCGCAGACAATGCCGCCACTGACGACGCCAAAAGTAACATCTATATACATCGCCTTTTCAGGCGACACAAAAATCAAGAAAACCAAACAATTTACTAGGAAGGATGGTCAAAGTTCTCGATATGAGGCAAATGGTGTTTAAAATCAGCTACGGAACAACGAATAACAAACTTGTGTTGTCAGATCATGTTTGAATGGAAATAATTTTCGATTTTATCGTTTTCAGTAAAATAACAACCTTATTTGCTCTGATAAGCGTTTTTAAACCATTCGGGGTAACGCCACGTTGTATAATCCTTACGCATTTGAACTCCAAATCGTTGTTTATTTACTTGATCTAAATGGTTTCGATTTTACCGCCCCACTAGGCGCCCCCCCAAAAAAACTTCCCGACCATATATGGACATGTATGTAAAAGGGTCAAAACTAGCAAAATGTGTTAAAAAAATGTTTTTCACTCGCTTTGCTGGATGAGTTTTGTAAAAGACACACATTATCTCAGTAAAACAAAGCCCCGCCGACTACGATTTCTTACAAACACCGTTGTACCTGCGACAAAGTTCTGCAAAAAAGAAAAAATTTAGACAGTAGGTATATACCTTTATTAAAGGATTCTATTGTTTTCTTTTATAAATTAATGTATTTTATAAAGATGAAATACAACGTTGGCACAGGTACATAGTTTAGTTACCAATATTCTAAATTGACAAACTATTTGTTCAATAATCCATTATCAATCGCACCAAATTTCATATTGTTTTCTGCATTCATAAGAAAGATATAACGTTATAAAGTAGAGGGGTGTCCACAACATTGGCTCCAAATCCTGGCGATTTCTTATTTTTCCCAGCAACACATTTCGGCGAAATTTACACAAAGTTGGCATCACTTGCCTTATTAATTCATAACCCAACAATACAAGTATCTTTCATAATATTATATTTAAAAAATATGTTCGTCTGTCTGTCCGTTAGTTCGTTTCGATGAACAAAAGCACAGTGTATAGCACATTTGCAGACAATTGATGAGCATGAGTGTGTACGTGCAAGTTACATAAAACATTCATTTCAAAAGGAGACACTTCGGTAAATGATTAATACAAATAATTTTCGATGTGTGTGCGTTTGAATGCAGTCAGCTACTGATGTTTCAATGTTATTATGTATATCTTCTATATCTTTCAACATGCATGTCCAAATACGTGTCAGGCACATTAAACAAGAGTAATTTACCCCCAAAACAGGTGCATGGCATACAGATGAACGAGCATGGCTTTCAAACATATGCCAAAACAATTTATTTTATGATGGTGATGATTATGATGATGATAATGATGATGATATGCAAAGATTTATTATACATCTTTGATACGGACCTGTAGCTGATCACTGCAGACCCATAGCCATCATGGGGTTATAACTGCACGATCAAAAGTTTACGCCCCCCTAACCCGAAATCCTGGATCTGCCTCTGAGTAAATATAGTAGTGTAAATATACAAACATTTACTGTACCAGTGAGTTGTCATTTCGTTTAGGTGTTTTACCTTTTTGGGGAAAAAGATTAATCGAGAACATGGTCAAGTTTCAATGCGCAATAATAATTTATATCTATCCAAAGTTGATCAAGACGCTTACTGATGTTAAGCACGTGGTGCACGTGATAAACATACAGAAAGCGTAATTCCGTCCCGCATATAATGCACGCTTCCACAAATGTCTATCATAATCAACGTATTCTTCAATTTTATCCAATCATTGCAATTGGACAGCACGTGGTAATGTTTGTGATATTAAAATAAACTTGTGTTTATGTTTGTGATATTAATGAATGGAAATTATTCCTCTACAATAGTTGGGAAGGAATTTAAACTATTCGTGGATAGCTTTCATTAAGTTTAGCATCATTGCAGGATATTTTCTTCGATTGTTCATTTAACAGTATTAAAGCTGATTATGACAATCCGTGCGCAGTTCTGCGTTTAGGATAATTCTCCGACAGAATAGACATATCGTTCTTCAACGGAAAACGTACATTTTCTGCATATCATAAAATGTTTAATTTTCACACGCACAACTGTTCACGTTTTTCACTATCATTCAATTTAGATTTTTATACAAAAGTAAGGATATCTCAGTTCTCTGTGCTACTAAATTTTTATAATACAAATCGCAGTCAAAACATCCACGCTTTCATGCGGATGACATATTGTTGTGTATGTCAGCATAATTTTCGGGCGCTTTTCTAGCAGATCTGGCTGGATTTACATGAAAAACATTAATTAACTGTCAATATATGTGACTACGTCACTTGAACATCAAAATTCAGATAGGCGTTGCGGATGTCGGTTTTATAATACACGTTGTCATACCTGAAGTTATTGACAAGCAAAATTATATTAAAAATAGTTTTGTTTGGAAATGAATAAGTATAGTTTTCATATACTGATTTAATATATACCAATATATACTAAAATGTGGAATTATCTTTGCTTACTTGTATTGAATACAGTGTTGATGTAAATTATACAATACGAAGGTCCGGTCGTGTCCATTACGTCGCAAGTAGTAGGGTTTGAGAAGAACAATGTCTACTTTAGAAATTACAGTAGTCGTGTTTGACGTTGTAGCGTAAACATGTGTGGTTGTAAGGTTTTAAAAATATTACATCACAAAAATAAAAAAAAAATGGCCTATTCAGTGATACAAATTTTGTTAATTTTCAAAATGAGGCCAAAATCAGCCCTTAATGCACCTACTCCTTTGAATTTTTTTCAATGATCACAAATGGTCCTAAAACTTAATTTGTTGCAAAATGTGGCATTTTAAAGCCTTTGTCACAACACCATGCAAAACCCCGAAGGTTGGAGACTTATAAGCAATTTTTGGAAACCAGATCAAACTAAAGAGACATATTTTCCAAGTTCATATCCAGCACATCATGCAGAAAGTTTATCAGAAAATAAAAAGACAACCTTTAATATAATGGGAAACAAATAATCTTAAAATAAACACAGATTAACCAAAGTTCTTCAATAAGAGCTGTCGGGAGGACAGCACGCTCGACTTTTCTTGTGCTTGTCAGGGTTTCTGGCATTTTTTCTAAAACGAACTGTATAGTAGGAGCCAATTAAACAAAATTAGTTTCTTTCTCGAGTTACGGAGTGGAAGCATTTTCTAAATTTCAAAACAGTGACATTGACCTTGACCCAACTAACCCCATATGCAATATCAAGCAATGTCTCGTTATACAGTATTAATAAATTGAATGTTATTAAAATATTCCAATTTGTTCTCCAGTTATAAAGCTTTTTTTATCTATTTTTAGTAACAGTGACCTTGACCTTGACCCCACCCAATCCACCACAAATGCAATCCAGAGTAAAGTGTTGCTTTAGGGTATTTATGTATGAACACTGATTCTCAAGTTAGAGAGTGAAAATCAAAAGTTGACGCCGTCATTCCACCCACTTTAAATTTTTTTAAGTGTAAAAAGGCCCATAATTTTCAAACTAGAGTTATCAAAATTGGCATACAAGTTCATTTTAATATAGGGAATAAGTGTTCTAGGTTTGAATGAAATCCATCAAGCCATTCCTGAGAAACAAGTTTTCCAAAATCTTTAACCTGTCCATAGGGTAACTCGCCCTTGAGTCGAATTCGCCCTTGAGTCGGACGATATCCACGTTGTTTTTCTTAAAGATTGGGTGTTACTTAACCTTTGTCGTAACATTTTTAACAAACGCTCGACTTTTTTACTCAAGATAAAAACCAGTCTACATATGACGTCATTATCGATCTTTCTCACAAGAACGCTCTGCGGGTAAAGGTATGTTTACTTTCGTCTGGCGGGAAATTCAAATATTAAAGTTACGAATATTTTTGATCTCGTCGGCATTTGGACCGAATGAATTTCGCAGCATCCGTTTAGTGTCGAACATTGAAAACAAACACTTAATTTTTACTTTTAATACATGTTTTTGTTGTAGAATGTAATTTTCATAGTTTTACAGATTCATCTGTGTAACTAGGCGATTGACCTTTGAGTCGAACACAATTCGCCCTTAAGACGAACGGGTGTTCGACTTAAGGGCGAATTAATTAAATCAAATAAAAAAGTATAATTAATAAGTACTACTGCTACTACTACTACTACTACTACTACTACCACTATTACTACTACTACTACTACTACTACGACTACAAGCTACTGCTACTACTATAAGCTACTAGTACTACTACTACTACTACTACTACTTCTACTACGTGATTCTCTTTTAATTATCAATGCATGTATTTGTAATTGGTCACAATAATTTTGTGTTAACAAAAGCGCATTTGAAAATCCATATAAAATTTATAAATGAAAAAATTTCTATTTCTATTCTATTTGATGCGTTACACATTTTGTAAAGTGTATGTCATTGTAAATTTTTTCACATGTACTCTACAAATATTTATGCGTAATGATTCCTCATTAACATACAGGTTATCATAAATTAAAAGTGTATGATTAAGCGATATAATTTACAATCAAATAAAGTTTGTTTGCCTATTTGGAACACATACTTTAATATACACATGGAATGTAAAATATCATTAAAAGACAACCAATGTAACCGATATTATATGGTTTATAACATAGGTACGTTGGCAATATTGTCGGTAGAGGTTCCCAAACGGTGTTGCAACGGAAAAATGGTGGAGGGGTTTTTGCCAAAGACATCCGGAGTTTTCTTTGCGGCAACCGGAGTCTACCACGTCAGGTCGGCATAACGCCATGACCCGTTTGAGAATGTCCATGTATTTCGCCGCCCTCAAGGAGGCACTAGAGAAACATGGCCTTCTTGATGTTAAAGAGAGAATTTGGAACATGGATGAGACAGGTCTTTGCTTAACTGTCAAACCTCCGAAGGTTATGGCCAGAAAGGGTAATGTCCTTAAACTTTTAATATTAAGCATACGATTAAATGCAAACACATAGTGTATCGCCTATAACCACGCATTTTGATGTTTGCAGCACTGTAACAATTAGAATAAATTTTGCATAATACATGTATAGTTGCGGTATTTTAACTAACTGTATGTTTTATTCAATTAAAGGTTCAAAAATAGTTCATGCAAAAGCCTCTGCATCTAGGGAACTGGTGACTGATGTGGCTTGTGGCAATGCTGCGGAGACTTACTTGCCTCCACATGTCATAGTTCCCGGTAAAACTAAGCGTGCACTCAACTCCTACGATACACAGAACGCTCCACCCAAAACTTACATAAGCGTGTCCAGTACGGGTTGGATGAAATCTGGAATTTCTCAGCTCTGGTTTGAAGAAGTCTTCTTGAAGGTTCGTAAGCGAAGTCCTTTGCCTTATTGTAATCTATTGTGTTTATATGCTTCTTTTTAAATGCATAAACTCACAGTGTAGTGGTTGTTATTGTATATTAATCTATAAAGTCGGTAAAACAAAACAGTTCGTAATATTTTAAGAGTATTAGTTTAATTCAGCCAATGTATCTATGGAATGAATGTATAATCACTTGGCTTATGTATTATGTTCTTTTATCTATAACGATGTTGTTATTGTGTTATGTCCAGAATATTGGACCAGACAGACCCCAAATTCTCGTTATGGATGGTCACGAGTCACACCATCACGTTGAGCTGATTCAGTTAGCTAGGACTGAAAACATCGTACTTGTGGAGTTGCCTAGCAAAACGTCTCATTTCACACAACCTTTTGATAGGTAACCGTAAAGCATAATTATTATATTAATACATTCAATACATTTGCTTATTTTAATATACGAATCCCAAAATTTATATTTTCGTTTGTACAAGGTCTTTATTTGAGAATCAAAGTAGGTCTACATATAGATCTATATCGCAATTTTCTACATCATGTTGACAATGCCTTGACAAAAAATGAGAATTTAAATCCAAGTTGTATTTCAAAATATTGCTTTTTTCTATTAGGTCCGTGTTCAAGTCGCTACAGAATTCATGGAGCAAAGAGGTGCACGAGTTCACCGCCAAAACAGGTGTTGCTGTCGGACACCAACAGTTCTTCAGGTTGTTGCATACAGTGTGGGGTGAGGCAATGACACACGGGAATCTTGTGTCCGGATTTGAAGCAACGGGCATTTGCCCGTACAATCCAGGTAGAGAGTTAGCGGACAAAAAATTCATGATGGTTCTAATTTATGATACATTTATAAATCAAGATTAAAAATTAAATGCGAGTTTATGAAGAAATGTGTTGCATAAAGGCCTGCCTTGAAATGCTTTTTAAATCCATTTGTTATGTGGGTTTTTTACGGTTGAGTATTTTTGTCATGACACGTGCTAGATAATTTATTATAAATTTAGGTGCGATTCCCGACGTTGCTTACCTGCCTTCAGAAGAAGCGCAGGCAGCACAGACGCCCATGGACACGGCAAATGAAGTTTCCGACAGTATGAGCAATGAGTGTACTGTAGCCGTTGCTGCTGACCCATTGCCCGAGGAGATCCACGCATCCAATAATGATTCCTTTGGGGAAATGGAGATCCGGATAATCATGGATGAAAACGGGGGCTTTCAAATCATTCACTTTCAGGCACAAGCTGGTACGCATGTGAAATTCTAAATGCAGCTTAGCAGTTTTGTAGACTAACCAATTGTTCTTTCGTCTTAAAATTTAAGTTTATAATACTACCGCAAACAATTTGTATATTACTTAGTTGTATATAAAGTTACTTTTAAAAAAAATATTTTTTAGCTTATTTTTATGCACTTTATAAAAACCAAGAACATGATCTTCTTTCGGTTACAGACACCAGTCGTCAAGGAGACGAAATAGCTTTGCAATCAACTTTAACCCCACTATCCGTTGTTGAAAGTGCCTTGTCGGCGTCAACGCTCCAATCATACATAAAGAAGTTTGAGTCAGGGGAACACCCTGTAGGCGATTCAATGTATACCACATGGAAGAAATATAAAGAGCAGTCAGAAACAACAGTTTCGCCATCTGCCAAAACCGGATACTTCGTGATTACGTCTGACGAAGCGTACATGGATAAGATACGTAAACAAGAGGAAAAAGTAAATAAGGCCGCAAACATTGAAAAGCGCAAAATTGAACGATTGCAAAAGAGAAAAATCAAGGAAGAGGCAGCAGCAAGAAAAAAGAGCAATAAGAATACCGACTAAATGTTTCAATAAGATCGAAATAATGTGTAACCTAATTGAAAAGGGCATATCGACGGCTATATAATGCGACATACAATTTTCAAGAATAAAACTAAATTTAAGACGTATACACTGTTTGATTACCTAACACATATGTTTATAAACGATCTGTAAAATATTTATATAAATAATAATAACTATTTGTCCAATGAACACTACTACCAGATTAGTTGTAAAATTTTGGAATTTACCGTCGACATGTCCCTTTAATTGAGAGTGACGCACAGTAGGCGCATAATACTATTTGAATTGTTTACCATTTACATAATACATCATTTGTTATTTATCATATAAACACAAGTTTGACGTTCTATGATTTGATATGTGACGCATTGGAAACCTGACATATATAAGTTTTAACATATTATATATGAAAGAAAAAAAAAAAACTCTAAAAGAAACTTCAGTATAAAAGTATTGTTATGTTGTTTGTTTCCATTTCCATCTTTACATTTCGTTTCCAAACCAATGTTGGTGGTTTCGTGAGGTTGCTATGGTCGAAATGCCCAAGACACACAGAAGAAATGCGGCGGTTTAAATCTGTGTTTAAAATAGTAATTTTAATACAATTAATAGCTGATTGCTCGATTAATGGTTTTCCCAACTTAGTTAATCGTTAAATGGTTACGGGAAAATGTGTTCGTCTTAAGGGCGAATGTGTTCGACTTAAGGGCTAAATTGGTAGCATCGGTGAATTAAATAATATTTCAAGCAAATAAGCCGGAAACCGAGTACTTCATATAAAAACAGGGTCCTTAAGTAACTGCGTATGGACTGTAAAAAGCCGGGTCCCGGCTTCTCACATAGTGCGAAGGAGCCACGCCATAAATTGTTAACCCGTCCGACTCAAGGGCGAGTTACCCTATAGCTTTTATGTAAAATTTCTAAGTGTAAAAAGGCTCATAATTTTTACAAATTTCAAACTCGAGTTATCAAAATTGGCCTATGAATTCATTTTAACATAGGGAATAAATGTTTTAAGTTTGAAAGAAATCCCTCAAGCCATTCCTGAGAAACTAGCTTACCGAAAAACTAACCTAGCTTGGATGCCGACGCCAACGTTGACGCCGACCCTGGGGCTTGTAGAATAGCTTGCCTTTTCTTCAAAAAGTGGAGCTAAAAATGTTTCAAATAATAGTCAACAAGAACAATTATATTTAATTAACGATTAATGAAAAAGTTATGTAAACCGCAACAACATTGCATAAACTACAGATTAGCAGTAATAAATTTACCCATAAATAATCTCTATTTACTGTAAAGATTTTTTCTAGTGATATGAGAACATTCATGTTAAGTATGAACACAATGAAATGTAAGAACAACTTTCGGCAAATTATCAAAAAAAATTGTTTAACTGCACATGTATGCATTTGACAACAACAACAACATTTCATTAAATACTCAAGCTATATGTAGACATCATGTTTAATCAACAGTTTACTGCAAAGTGAATGAACGAGAAATAAATGCATATTTAATACCAAGAGGTAATAATAGAACTATTCTGCTTTGTATGTGTTAGAAAAGAAATGAATATATAGTGAAATTTACAGCAAATTAGTAAATACAGAATAAGCACGCGACTTTCGAACAACAACAAATATAACTTCACAGATCATCTACTTTCAGTTTATAAAGCTATTTTTTTTAAGACGCATCTCCAGGATTATTTTGGCCCTTACAAAACATGGTTTAATACATTGATAATTAGTTGTTTTAATAAATGTGGCAAGGATTTTGTAGCACACAGCATCAGCACTATTTTCTGACTAAGTTTTTATATTTTTAAAAATATTTTATAGTAAAAACGAAGTCTTTTATGCTCCATTTAATTTATTGTCCTACTGAACTGTATTATCCTGGTATATTTACACTTTCAATGAAAATTCATTGCAAACAATATCCACATCCCTCATATTTTTTTTACAACAATTAAAAGCATGTTTATTCATTCTATTGTACAAATTATACTGGTATGCTAAAGCTCAGAAAATAAACTTAATGTTGCTCAAATAATGCTAATAATGTTCACATTAGGTGAACCTTTGAAAATTAAAAATAATAAGAGCATCAAATTCCATGCTCATTGAAACTAAGTTTTTGTCGCATGTACACAAAAAGTAAATGAATATTCAGGAATAATCAGCTTTTACTTCAACAAGATACAAAGATATGAAATAATCAGCTTTTACTTCAACAAGATACAAAGATATGAAATAATCAGCTTTTACTTCAACAAGATACAAAGATATGAAATAATCAGCTTTTACTTCAACAAGATACAAAGATATGAAATTCCTAGAAATGGTGAAATTATATATAATTGAATAGGCTCTATAGCATGTAATAATTATGGTAGAGAAACTCAATGCTCTTTTTTTGTAATTGGCAATAAAACATCGTTTCAAGAGAATTCTCCTACAACTGACCATAGGCGAGACAAACTGGGACTTTTAATTCACTTGATACATTTTGTACATTTCCTGACAAGTAATTGTAAACATACTGTTTTTATCATTTTCTAACAGTTTTATAACATAGCAGACTATAGAAGTACTATCATTCTCTAAAGTGTGTTGTTTTTTTATAGTTTCAAATCATGCAACAGACTATCCCACTATTAACTTAACAGTAGTTATAGGGACAACATTCTTGGACCTTCCTTCAAAGTTCCACTGACATTTATCCAACTACTGCGGTGTAGCCCAAGATGACCAAGGGAGACAACCTTCACAAGAAGTGCAACTCCCAGGTCCCTTAGCTGGAAATGGGGAAATGTTGCGTCTGCTGACAGAAGCAGAATGTCTGCTAATATTTCTTGTAATTTTGCGAGATTTGGTTTTGCTTTTCAATATTTTTCTTTTCAAATACACTATCTCATAAACTTTTTTCGATTAATTCTCAATTCATTCGATTCTGCCAATGTTTGTTATACACACTTTTTTCTTAAATGTTCATTTATAATTTGAAAATGATCTGAAATTGATTTGTAAATGTTTATTAACAAATACATTTATATTGTATTTTGAGGTCAGAAGAAGCAGTAGTACATTTTTTTAAAATTCTGATCACATTTTAAACATTGATAAATGCAGTGAATTTCACATACAATTATTACGCATCATTACTCAAATCTGTTTTAATATCAGCAAATATTGCTAAATACTGCTTTAATAAAAGTTACTTGCTGATCTTTTTTCTGCAAAATACTGTTATATAAAAATGCAACTGAAACTCTTGAAGAATGTTTGTGACAATAAAAATAAAGTATTTTCTCAATAAAACAGCAAAGTAAGGCTAAAGCAAGATTTACTACCAAAAAAAAAATTAACCCTAACCCTAAACATTTGCTGAAATTATTTATATAATTATTAAAATGAATATTGTTAAAATGAAGAAATAAACATGCTTTGACAAGCTATATTTTGTAAAGCAAGATTTGAAAGTCACAGAAATTAATTATATTTTCATTATATAATCTTTAGGCATACCAAATGTTAAGCCATTTTACAGCAACCATGGTTCAGTCGAACCATTAAATTTCATGCAACTGTCCGTTATACACTTCTGATGGAGCAGGTGGTAATAAAAATAAGAAGCATAAAAGTTTACACTTAAAATATTGAAGATAGCATTGAACAAAATTCTGATGATATTGAGAAGAAACTTTGTGTACGACAACAATGCCACAATGCCTATCCACAATTGTCTCGCTATTTTTCTCATTTTTTGAGGACCAAAATGGGATTGGAAATGTGTCTTTTAGATCGTTTTTTTGTAAACTAAAAGTAGATGATCTGTGAAATTGTTATTCACCATCGTTGGAAGGTCGCGTGTTCATCCTACATTTACTAAATTGGTGTAAATAAAGGTCACTATTTTACATTCACCGCTTTTAAACAACATGTCAAAACAAAACTGTTACATAACAACACGTGGTATACAAATCTGCATGAACTCCTCATTCATACACATGCAATAAACCATCAAAGAAACGCGTGTTCACATAGCGCCCAGTTATTTACGAAGTCTTATTGTCATCATCAGGTGCATACTGAAGAAGAAATAATACAATTTTGTGACATTTAAATCTATATAAATGTTTAGAGATATTAAAAGTAATATTAAAATGTTACGCAAGTACATTTCTGGAAAAACATTACCATAAAACACAGTAGGGTTTCTTTCGTCACGAAACAAAATGTAGCCAACAAAATGTTTTAAAGGGGTGTATTGATGGTAGGTTGACAATAACATTTAGTAAAATAAACTTTGTTTTCAGAGAATCAATACTGAAGCAATGTTAAATTTAATGGCTTTGTTTCTATAAACATTGACAAAACATATTATTTTATCAAATAAACAGTAGTCACTGGTGACACTTGCAAGTGCGCGAAAATTTGTAGTTGTAGTAAAATCAACATGAAAAAAATGTACACGAGGTACCGCTACGGTATTCGCACCATTGATAAAAATTTAATCGAAGAACGGGCATTTGTAGGCAGATCTTACTGGCACCATGTCTCCTAAAATAATGTTTGTCTTTGTTTATACTCTGTTTCTCAATGATTACATCAAAATATTGTTAACAACAGTGCCATTGTTAAAAGGGTTCAACCATCAAAGAAGCTTTTGTGGGGTTAAGATTCAATGACTTGTGAGAAACAATTCAAAAACTAATAAGGTAGAGTCATGGTATTCGTGCATCTAATTCACCTCCAAAGCCTCTGTCTTGGTGGCGAGTTGAGGTGTCAAAACTATTCCGTATATATTATTAAATCTATAATCAAGATGCTTAAATAAACAAGAAACGTAGAATTTATTCGAAAACCAAATTTTTCAAATCAAAATGCATTCAAGTCAGCACAAAAATAATTTTTTTCGAAATTGTGACCTTAATCCCACCCACCCCATATGCAATCCCAAGTGAGGTCTAGATATAAGGTATCTACGTATAAAGTTTCATTAAAATATCTCAATGTCTTCTCAAGCTATTGAGCAGAAACTTGTTTGTATTTTTTTTAGTAACGGTGACCTTACCCCATCCACCCCATATGCAATCCCAAGCAAGGTCTAGATAGAAGATATCTATGTATGAAGTTTCATTAAAACATCTCAATGTATTCTCAAGCTATTGAGCGGAAACCGTTTTTTGTATTTTTAGTAAAAGTGACCTTGACCCCATCCACCCTATATGCAATCCCAAGCGAGGTCTCAATGTAAGGTATCTATGTATGAAGTTTCATTACAATATCTCCATGTGTTCTTGAGCTGAAACCATTTTTCCATTTTTAGTAATGGTGACCTTGACCCCACCCACCCCATACACAATCCCAAGCGAGGTCTTGATATAAGGTATCTATGTATGAAGTTTCATTATAATATCTCAATTCGTTCTCAAGTGTATAAGGCGAAACCATTTTCCAATTTTTAGTAACAGTGACCTTGACCCCACTGACACCATACGCAATCCCAAGCGAGGTCTCAATATAACGTATCTATGTATTAAATGTCATAAAAATATCTCAATGCATGCTCAAGTTATTGAACAGAAACTGTTTGTCTATTTTTAGTAACAGTAACCTTGACCTTGACCCCACCCACCCAATATGCTATCCCAAGCAAGGTCTCGATATAAGGTATCTATGTATTAAAGGGGATGTGTATGATTTCAATATTAATATTTCATTTTCGTATAATTTGAACAACACAAAGGAATGGACAGATATAATAGACGAAAGTTAATATAAACAGATATTTGTACCATATTCCATATGTCTTTTTTAAAATGAACTCCCTCATAACGACACATTTATTCATTGTGCTACGCTGATACCGACACCTTAAATCGTATTTGTGGGACAAACAAAACACATGCGCGCAACACTCCGTCTCATCATGCTTATCACTTCTTTCAAGTTATTTGAAAATCCATCCAGGCTGGACAAAGTTATGCTCCGGACAAAGAACTCCCGCCACCCGCCCGCCTTCCAACCCGCCCACCCGCTCGGACATTCACATAATACGGCTGTTTTTCAAACGGGCATAATAATTGAAAACAAATATATCCAAGAAAAACAGGAAATTGTCTTGTTCAAATATATATTTATATGCTTGCAAAATACCATCCATATGCCCCTTTAAAATATAAAACATGCTAAGATTTATTTATAAATTTTTTTCCAATAAAACCAGCAAAAAATTATTTAAATAGCCCATTACTTTTAGTGAAATTACTTTTTTTGAAAGTGCTTCATTTTAACCTAGATTCTTTGCAACGATGGGTCTTTATAACTACGATAATAAACCATTACTGTATATTTTCAGTGATTATAGTACTGTACACAGTTTTACATACATTTAAATGTACATAAGTGAATGATCGCGCAAATATGGATAAAATTATAATTATTTACAATTCTTTTCTAAGCTGCAAAGTTGCATAATGCGCGCAGGTCGAACCAGAGGGAAATTTTAATACCGAAAAAGAAATATGAACAAAGGACTAGGGTTGTTAAGGGCCTATTTGGGCCTCATTTTGAAAATTAACGAAATTTATATTTCTGAATAGGCCATTTTTTTTTATTTTTAGGATCTAATATTTTTAAAATCTTACAATCACACATTTTTACGCTACAACGTCAAACACAACCACTGTATAAACGTTCTGATGTAATTTTACGTTAAAAATCAACCCTTTCCAACAAGCCCGCATTTAAGAAATTAAAATTAAATTGTGTTTTTTTTTACTACTCGGATCATTCCAAAACAGGCAAGGGTATACTATTTAATAAAATGTTAGTTGAACTCTTATGTTCGGAAGTTTTAACGTGTGTACGTCACAATCAAGAAAAGAACAACACATGAACAGATGCAGTATCAGACTTGGAAGCGGGCGTAGCGAGTGGGTCGGCTTTGCGGAAAAAAAATGTCTTATTTTTGACTATGATTTTTACAGTAAGATTAAACTGTTAATCTAGTTTATGAAGTGTTTCAAACTGAATTAGTCTGGTATTAATGTTTAAAGTAGACATTGTTCTTCTTAAACCCATGTCTATTTGCACAGTAATGGACACGACCGGACCTACGTATTGAATGAATTACATTTACACTGTATTTAATACGAGTAAGCCCAGATAATTCAACATTTTAGTATATCTTAGTATATATGAACATCAGTATATTAAAACTATACATATTCATTTCAAAACGGAACTAATTTAAATATATATATTTGCTTGTAATTAACATCAGGTATGAAAATGCATATTATAAATTAAAATCAGAAATGCGAATCTGAATTTTTACGTTCAAGTGACGTAATCACATATTATACTGACAGTTAAGATGCAATGTTTTTTATGTAAAATCCAGCTAAATCCAGCCAGATCTGCAAGAAAAGCGCCCGAAAACTATGCTCTTGCACAACAATATGTCATGCGCATGAAAAGCATGGGTGTTTTGACAGCAATTATTATTTAAAAAATTTAGCACAGAGAACTGTGATATCTTTACTTTTGTATACAAATCTAAATTGAATGATGGTGAAAAACGTGAACAGTTGTGCATGTGAAAATTCAACATTTTATGATATACAGAAAATGTACTATTTCTGATTAAAAACCATATGTCTATTCTGTCATGGAATTGTCCATAACGCAGAACTGCTCATGGACTGTCATAATCACCCTTTATACTGTTAAATGAACAATCCAAGAAATCATGCTGCAATGTTGGTAAAAACTTCATGAAAGCTTGTCTGTGAGTTTCATTACCGCATTCTTGGTATTAGAGTAACACGACCCGCATATATAAATATCCAGGTTTTGTCACGAACAGTTTAAATTCCTTCCCTACTATTGTTAAAGGATTAATTTCCATTCATTTAATATTACAAACATTACCACATGCTCTCTTGTGTGAAAATAGTTTAATTGCTAAACACGTGATATCCAATTGCAATGATTGGATAAAATTGAAGATTAATTTGAACATGATAGATATTTGTAGAAGCGCCCATTATATGCGGGAAGGAACAACGCTTTTTGGACGTCTATCACGTGCACCACGTAAGCGTCTTGGATAGATATAAATTGTTATTGCGCATTAAAACTTAACCATATTCTCGATTTATGTTTTTCCCGAAAAAGGTAAAACACAGAGGTAAATGCAATGAAAGGTCAACTCACTGGTACAGTGAATATTTGTATATATAAACTACTATCTATATCAATAAATGGCTCGGGCGGTAAAATCGAGGCAAGGTCATTTCTTAACCATTTGGGTCATGAGCTTAATTTTGAGTCCTGCTGGTGAAACTTTTTTTCACAATTTATAAAGGTTGTATATTTCCACACAGTGGATAATATAAAAAAAAACAACAAATATCACTTAAGAAATTGCAATTAAAACACAAAAATATTTTCTAACATGTTTTATACCAGATTCAAACACTGTTTGCCGTCATCAAAATATTCAGCATATACCCGGTACAACTGGACCATTCTTCTTTTGCTTACATTTGTATTTGTATTTGTTTGAATACTATATTTGAAATGAATGACAAATTAAACTGACACTAAAAATATTAATTGCATTGAGACGTTATCAAGTGGACTGTGCTGATCTTGGGCGTCTCAGAGGTCGCTGTCTGCCTGTATGTCTACTTTTGGAATTTGTTTTACATTTAGGTACAAAACAGATTCATCACAATGTTTTTGGTTTCACACCCCATAAACTTGCCACACACAAGACATATATATATACATCTGTATCTAAGAAATAATTGCCGATTTTGATTTGACTACATGAAAATAAATAACGATTTTGAGTTAGAATGCGCAAGGATTATACCACGTGGGCATTACTCCGAATGGTGAAAAAACGCGTATCAGAACAAATAAGGTTGTTATTTGCAGATAACGATAAAATAGACAATTATTTCCATTCAAACATGATCTGACAACATATGTTTGTTGTTTGTTGCTCCATAGGCGATTTATGCGAATAAACACCATTTGCCACATATCAAGGCAATCCTCGCCTGAAAACACAACATGTAGGTATTACTTTTGGCGGCATCGGCAGAGGCGTTTGTGGCAGAGGTAAATATAAATATAAATAAGAACAAATCAGAATAGTATTATTATTGAAGTATAATTATACTATCGGAGACTGAAAACTAGCAGGTCGCCTGTTCTTTTTCCGTCCATTCACTGTGCGATTCATCATGAATAAGGATACGGACACGGGTAAATCAGACAACATGAAACCTGTCAGACAGCCAGGCTTAAGGGTCTAACAAAATGTATAACACACCTAAGTTATATACATATTACCAGTATGCTAGGTTAACTTTTGTTTACTAAATAAAGGGCTTATGACTCTACAATTAGCTGTATAGCCTACATCATTCAAATAATTATTTAACAGTGTATATATCATGTATATAACCGATGAGGTGTATACGAATGATACCAATTATGGTGAAAGCTCATTAAGAGGTTTTGCGAAGTGTGATACACGAACAGGAATGCGGACTAAAAAACTAATTTTAGAATGTAACATACATTTTGAGCCAATGAAATAGCTTTAAGAGCATGTTCTTAACAGATGTTTTATCTGGCCTTTGGCTAAATGGAACCTCGCCTTTGCGGAATCTGTAGTAAACATAACCATTTATGGATATTAACTATATACACGTTCAAATGATGTACATGCAATCGACCAATCAAAATGTAGGTTATATTCTAAGTAAGTTAGAACATGTTAAGTACAAGAAACGTGGAAATTCCACGAAAACCAAATTTTTCTAACGAAATTCATAAAAGTCAGCACAATAATGAAAGAAAGTTCTAAGTGCCATATGCATGCCTAAGCGAGGTCTCGTTATAAGGTATCTATGTATGAAGTTTCATTAAAATATCTTCATGCGTTCTTAAGTTATTGAGCGGAAACTGTTTTTCTATTTTTAGTAACGGTGACCTTGACCCCACCCACCCCATATGCAATCCCAAGCGAGGTCTCAATATAAGGTATCTATGTTTGAAGTTTCATTAAAATAACTCGATGCCTTCACAAGTTATTGAGCGGAAACCGTTGTTCTATTTATAGTTATGGTGACCTTGACCCCACCCATCCCGTATGCAATCCCAAGCGAGGTCTCCATATAAGGTATCTATGTATGAAGTTTCATTAAAATATCTCGATGCTTTCTCAAGTTATTGAGCGGAGACCGTTTTTCTAGTTTTAGCAATGGTGACCTTGACCCCACCCACCCCATATGCAATCCCAAGCCAGGTCTCAATATAACGTATCTATGTATGAAGTTTCATTAAAATATCTCAATCCGTTCTCGAAGTTAGAGAGCGGAAACGAAAAGTTGACGCCGACCGCCCGCCCGCCCAACAACATACCCCAATCTAATAACCAAACTTTTTATTCGAAAATTTTGGTTAAAATCCTATTGGTTAAGAAGGGGCTAGCTTCGCTGTCCTCGCTCCGCCCCTTTCTTACCGAAAAGATTTTACATAATATGTTCTAACTTTACATACATATGTTAGAGTTTATTAAGAGAATTCTTCAGGAATAAAAAGCCCCAAGTTAGGGAGCGAATCGACCGAAGTAGTGTTAGGCCCTACCCATTTCCTCAGACTCGAAGATATTCCTCACCATGCCTGTCAATTTCCTTTTCACGGTACATGTCAATTTATACCGAAATAGACGATTACACTTTGTAAGGGTGTAAAGCTTTTGCTTGCGTTTATTTTGGGTTATCATGCTACTGGTAATTGTGCGTCAAAGCAATCTGACTAAAGCATATGCCATGATCTATCTAAGACATATTATATTTCTTATGTTATATTAATCAGTTGGTTTACATGCTACCAGTACGTTATCTGACATTACCACTCATTGCAATGGACCCGTCCCCATTTTTAGAAAATATACCAAAACACACAGACAGTTATGTTTAAAATGAAAGCGATGTATTTGGATTGATTTATATATCGATCAGGATCTATATTTAGAACAAATGTAGAATAGTGGAAGAAACTTTTGGATTTCCCAACCAAATGTTCAGAAAGCATGTGTATTTTTCATTCGTACAATATCAACTTCTGAAACTTCTGATTGGCTATAAAATTGGGACAAACACTAAAAATTAACTTTATCTTAAAAACATAATTCTTTTAAACATAAATGTTATCATCATAAAGATTATATATATTTTTTATGCCCCCAATATCAAGGATGTGCGGGGGGATATAGTGTTGGCCCTGGTCGATACTGTATTGTTCGCGCTACGCCACTACAGTAATCATAGGTTAGCTATGTGACGCAATAGATTCGTCACAATTTTCAGAAAATAACTTCTTACGTAGA
Source organism: Congeria kusceri (assembly GCA_027627225.1). Taxonomy (NCBI): domain Eukaryota; kingdom Metazoa; phylum Mollusca; class Bivalvia; order Myida; family Dreissenidae; genus Congeria; species Congeria kusceri. The sequence goes on from JAPFQT010000176.1 coordinate 402,585, forward strand.
TTCTACTAAGATCAGTTAAGAATATTCAATATTGAAATAAAAACACGATTCAATGTGTAAGAAATTATTATATAAAAACATTTCGACGAAAGTGTAAGCAAGACAGTATTATAAATCTAAAGAAGAAACTTATGGAGTATAATGACTACAGTATGTACATACGTTGCATTTCGAGCAACATCGTGCCTCATGGAAAATGGAATGTTCTGGTAAATACCGTATCTGGAGCTAGGAAAATCACGTAACTGGAAAGAGTGTCAAACTAGTATAGTGTTCAAATCAAACATAAGTACATCTAATGCATGTTAGATCATTGATATATCAAATCATGTAAGATATTCTTATTTGCTTTTAATACATCTAGGAAGTATTTACCTTAAAATATAAGCCGATAATGCTAAACGCGGTAGATTTATCTACTAGCAATGTTCTTAATTGTTTGATTTAGTAGTAACAACATGCGGGGAAAGAACTGAACGACATGGTTGGATGCGTATATAAACAGCCGTATTCTGTTGGATTACCAGTGTTCATTGCATTAATCAAAGACAGTAAACTGCAAGTATGGCGACATCATTGAGCCATGAATGACAAGTCGCTCACTAATCAATTAAGAATTTCAGTTAAAAGCCAACTTTCCTGAACGTCTAAATTTACATAAGTTTGTCTTTAACCAACAGCGTATGCCAGTACCACAAAGATAATAACAAAACAAAAAGACTAAAATTAAATGTCTATTTAAAAAATGGTTGTGGTACTCACATGCGCTGATAGTGACAGAAATCGTAGTTTTTGAAGAAACGCACGCTGTTTGAATGTTCCGCACGATGGTTCGATATTCATGTCAACGTCAAGCGCACGTCATGATCAAACTACAGGCATGATTGGTATTGTTTGTAAATGAAATTTAAAAATCGTCAATTATATGTACCAAAATCTGCCCTTAATGACAGTAGTCCTTACATTATGCATTTACAATATAGTAGGTATGACAATCTTAGTAGCATTACAATATAGTAGGTATGACAATCTTAGTAGCATTACAATATAGTAGGTATGACAATCTTAGTAGCATTACAATATAGTAGGTATGACAATCTTAGTAGCAAATATCTTACCCAAACTACTCTCCTTGAAATGGGAATAGTATTTATGAATTTTGCAGATGGCTATGTGTTAATAATGGAGGGGTAGCAAAAACCCTTTTTTGCAGAAGTTGATTACCAGTATAACTTAATTGTTAAACATGGCAGGAAAACATGATATAAAAGTCTGCATTGAAGATTGTTTGCTCAAAATGTTTACTGGGCAAACATCCCTTTAAATAAACCACAGTTTTAGGACAGCAAATTCAACACATGTGCATCTGACTTTACAGCTGTAGTCAGAGAAAGAGCAGCACAATATCATAGACCACGAAACCACCAACAATCATTCCTACTAAAGCAGATACACGGAACTACTTTGTGACATCTGTATGCAATATCCAATACAAATTCCAAGAACTACTAGATGACAAATTATTAAAGAAACACCACTATGACTTTCCCACAAAAGAATTCTAAAGCAATCACACAGCAAACACCTCTTCTGTGAGAGCGGAAACGGCTAAAAAGGAAAATTTTAGACAATTCAAGGGCCATAACTCCACATAGGCAATTTGGCTGATAATCAAACGTGACCGAGATATTAAGCCCACAAACATTTTCAGTAAGTTTGGTGAAGATCGGATGAAACTGTTCGGCTCAGAGAGCAGAAGGACCAATTTTAGATAATTCAAGGGCCATAACTCCACAATTCTTGGAGCAATTTGGCTAATTATTGAACTTGGCTGAGATAATATGCCAAACAACATTTTCATGAAGGTTTTGTCAATGGTTAAGATCGGATGAAAATTATTGGAGCTGAAATGAAAGTGGTCTACCAACCGACCCACAAACTGAAATTAGCAAACCAATATGCCCCACCATCCTTGACAGGAGGCATAGTAATTGAAAGAAAATTCATCAAGGACCCCCCATGGATTGTTTTTATTTTATTTTAGTTCATTTTCACCAAGCTTGTCAGGAGATAAGATTTTTTAATGATTGACAACAATGATGGAGGACCATTATGAACCATAAAAGCACAATCTAGTGTGTTAATGCTCAATTGAGCTTAAAACCAATCTCTTTAACAAGCAAAATTGGATTCTTTCAATGAAATAAGTAAACTACACTTACACTATGACACAACCAGCAAATTTATACTATTTCCCAGAAACAACTAACAAACATATACTTAAACAAGAGCTGTTGGACTTAGAGAGCAGAAACGGCAAAAAAGGCCAATTTCAGATAATTCAAGAGCAATAACTCCACAAATCCTGGGGCGATTTGGCCGATTATCGAACTTGACCTAGATATTATTATTGCACTATCATGAAGTCTGTTGAAGATTGGATGAAAACTAATGGACTTAGAGAGTGGAAACGGCTAAAAGGGCCAATTTAAGATAATACAACAGCCCAGAATTCACTAGTTCCATCTTTAACGCCTAACACTACTGGTAGTTCCTACTTTAAAAAAAAAATAACATTCCTAATTTTCATACAATTTTGGCTCAATTGTCTAAATTTTCAAGCAATTCATATTCTATTATATTCTATCATGCAGGGATTTTTCACACGGTTTTCCTTTTCCATTTCTGAGAGTGGCCACCACATTTTTATATTTTCGAACAAACATCAATTCATAGCATTTACTGCTATTTGGCTATATTGTATTTGCTTTCTTGAGATATTATTGTTGTTGTTGTTTTTCTTCAAAGTTCAATTTTAATTATCCCATATTTATTTTTTTTGGCATTCAACTAAGCATACAGAAAATCTACAATGCAAAGGTTTATAAATAACTGTTTCTAAACTAATATACATCACTTTACACAAAAGTATTAGAATCTAAACAATTGATGAAAATGGCATTTTTCTTGTAATTGGGAGATATTTCATTTCCACACAGAAACTGATATTTCTGGAATGATGAAAGCATTTATTCTACACAGGAAACAAACAACTGTTTTCCAACTACCCGTACTAGTAATAATAATTCCTTTATACAGCACAGGCCACTGGAATAAATCACAACGCTGACAGCGTAGAAAGACTGTTGGCGACAAAAGAAACTAAAGGCATGTGAATTATGAGTGCATTGCTGCTAAAAAAGAAACTTTTTTTTGAATGAAGTTCAAATTCCCACCTTAAACTGTATAATATGGCTTCTTTTTCTATGGAATACGATATCATGATAAAAACTAATGTTTAAGTAACGAATACATGTTATTTCCGAGCTAACCATCTTATGCAAACGGATTTATATACATGCCGGTTACGAAGTCTAATCTGCAACGGGCCAGAATAACCTATGAAGTGTGGAAATTAAGAGCATCGATTGTTAGTGCTTTGTAGCCTACCGAGTCAAAAGTTGGTCATATGATGCCACTCTGATCACATCCGCCACTTCCGACGAGCAGAAAGTGGTCACGATTGATATGATACAAGCTTTCAATTTGCCTTGCTATAGATAAAAACTAAGAAATTGCAGTAATGTGTTGTCAAAATATTCAGAATGAGAATAGGTGACAAGAAAATACACTTTTGCAACGAGTCAAAAATAACCCAATGTTGCGCATTAATGTAGTGGTCTTATTCCAGGACACTCAGGTAAATATTTCGGTTACATACAAGTAAATAGCAAAAGTTCGGATGTCATTAGTTTAAAGTTACATTTTTTATCCACTGACTTTATAGAAATGGTAAATGCAATAAATCACATGATATACACATTATAATACATATAACATACATTATCTTAAATACCGTAATTAAAATGCAAGAAAACAGGTGTGACATTTTGTTGTTTTGAAGATGGACCCTTTCTGGTTTGGATTTACTAACTAATAGCCTGCAAAGAAAAGTAGTTTTTTGTGCTACCTGTTTTGTAAATTGCCCTCTCAAAAGACCGTTGGCTTCCGCCAACAGCCTAAAAAGTCAGTCAAGAAACGGACACGGTGAGCTGAGATCACAATAGCTTACCTCATGCTTTCCAGCCAAGGTAAGACTAAATCACTACAGTGAATGGGTCACATGCACGCATGGACGGTCAAATATCTTACTTGATTTTTACAGCATGGGGAGTCAAAGGCGCCCTCAACAGAACGATAATCTGTAGGTCAAATAAGTGGATGATATCCTCTCACGACAGTGGTAGATGGTGCAGATGAGGAATTCGAGTATCCGCATATGGGGTCGACTATTCACTTACCTTATTTATCAGAAAACTGCATAGAAAGACAGATGAATGATGGGATAAAAGCAAAACACCTCATTAATTATTGTAAATTATTTACCGTAAATTCTCGCGTATAGGACGCCACCGCGTATAAGATGCACCTAAAAATTGAGATCCTTATTTGTGGAAAAAAAAATCTGCTATTTGAAAGCTTCTAAACAACAAAATCGTAAATTTTGTGTCCATTGTTTATTGACACTGAAAATGTGTTTTCGCTGTACTGAGAGGTGTTGAGAAGTCTCAAGTGTCAACACCTTTAATTACACCATAAGCGCTAATTGTCTGTTTGACAAACACAGTCAGTTTTGCAAATATCATCAATGGCACCATCCTTTTTGTTTGCAGAACAGTATAAAAGGTGTGAAGTAGTTTTTCAGGTGGTGTTTACACTACGGTTCATTTAACCGTGGTTCTTATTTTTTTATGTATTATGTTTTATTGCAAATAAATTTCCAAAAAATAAGAATTAAGAATATAAAACACACAAAATAAAAATAGATATTATATAATACTATATTTTTTAAAGATCCCAATATAAAACCGTGCAAAACGTATCGGGTACAAATACTTGCTTATATAAGCGTTTAGTGACGTCGATCGAGCGTCTTTTCAAAATGGCGCCCAAAACACCAAAGATGATATTTATGATAGAAAAACTAGGAGATTTTGCTTATATCCATGTACAAGACGCACCGGAAAAATGCTACAAAATTTGGCTGAAAAAAGTGCGGCTTATACGCGAGAATTTACGGTAGCTCAAAAATAAATTTAAGTTTGGAATTTTTGTTTCACAAGAGGTTTACTTTAAAGAACTTGGTTGAATATTTAAATATATTTATATTTTAGCAATCAGCAACCAGATATGTTTTTTACAGTAATTTGATTTCAACAGCATGCAAGATACTTTTACCAGTTTATGGGAACAGATTATCAATAATATATTTTCCAATTTTAGTTTGCATCATGTTTGATCTCCAAATGGGTCAGAAAAATGCAAGTATTGTAAAACATTGTATTATGTGAAGTTAGAATAATACATCAAACATAGAATAGACATGCTTTGGTTCTTTTTTTCACATAAAACTGAGCATTTCATGTTGTTTATGTATGTTTGTTATATTCTGTCAATACTTTGGGTATAATTAGCATTTTCCAATGACTTTTTCATTAAAACAAATTATGCCTTTGATCACTTTGACTGTATTTATAAACTGTGTTCATGTTCAAAATACAAAAAAAACTGAGTTACGGGGTTGCTTTCCCTGGTGGAGACATTGATAGTGAAGATGTATTTAAGTTTCAAGTAAATACGTTTGATAGTATTAGAGCTATTGGACTCTGAAAACTTTAACGAAAATTTCTAAGTTAAACAAGAGGGCTATAAGGCCCTAGGCTGCTTACCTAAGGGGCTAAGGAACTACTGTTCTGAGCTAGTTTCATGAAGATTCGGCTAAAAATGTGGCCTCTATTGAGTGTTCACAGGCTTGTTTTTCAATTTGGCCTGGTGACCTAGCTTTTGACCCCATGTGACCTGGTTTCAAATGTGCCTCAGATATCATTTGGACAAATGTTCTGAGCAAGTTTCACGATTATTGGGTTATAAATGTGGCATCTAGAGTATTCAAAAGCTTTTTCTTAAATTTGTCCTGGTGACCTAGTTTGACCCGGCATGAGCTAGTTTGAAACTATTCCAAGATCTCACTGAAACAAATGTTCTGACCAAGTTTCAAGAATATTGGGCAAAAAATGTGACTTCTTGAGTGTTTACAAGCTTTTTCTTCAATTTGCCCTAGTGACCCAGTTTTTGACCCCACATAACCCAGTTTTGAACTCATGTGAGGTATTATTGGGACAAATGTTCTGAGCAAGTTTCTTGATGATTGGGCTATAAATGTGGCCTCTATAGAGTGTTCACAAGCTTTTTCTTCAATATGGCCTGGTGACCCTTTTTTTTATCCCATGTGACCCAGTTTCGAATTCAACCGAGATATTATTCAAACAAATGTTTTGAGCGAGTTTCAAGAAGATTGGGTAAAAAATATGACTTCAAGAGTTTTCACAAGCTTTTTATTCAATTTGACCTAGTGACCTAGTTTTTGACCCCACATGACCCAGTTGCATACTTGTCCGAGATATCATTAGAACAAATGCTCTGGGCAAGTTTTATGAAGATTGGGCAATAAATGTGGCCTCTAGAGTGTTCACAAGCTTTTTAAAGTTTTTAATATATCCATATAAGGAAAACTGCCCCACCCCCTGGCGGCCATGTTTTTCAACGGAGTGGAACCACTTTCAAACTCGGCCGAAATATCCTCAGAACATATGTTCTGAGTAAAATTCATGTTGATTGGGCAAAAAATGTGACTTCTAAGAGTGTTCACATGCTTTTTCTTCAATTTGACCTAGCGACCTAGTTTTTGATCCCACATGACCCAGATTCTAACTCGGCCGAGATACCATTGGGACAAATGTTCTGGCCAAGTCTTTTGAAGATTGGGCAAAAAATGTGACTTCTAGAGCATTAACAAGCTTTTTCTTCAATTTGACCTGTTGACCTAGTTTTTCATGACCCACATGAACCAGATTCAAATTAGGCTGAGATATTAAGACAAATGTTTTGATAAATTTTCATGAAGATTGGGCAAAAAATGTGACTTCTAGAGTGTTAACAAGCTTTTTCTTAAATTTAACCTAGTGACCTAGTTTTTGACCCCACATGACCCAGATTAAAAATCAGCCAAGATATCAATGGGGCAATTGTTCTGACCAAGTTTCATGAAGATTGGGTAAAAAATGTGACTTCTAGATCATTCACAAGCTTTACTATAGCCATATAAAGAAATCTGCCACCCCCCCCTGGCCTGGCTGCCATGTTTTTCACCGGACCAGAACCATTTTTGAACTCGCCCAAGATATCACCAGAACAAAGGTTCTGAGCAAAGTTTCATGTTGATGGGGCAAAAAATGTGACTTCTAGAGTGTTCAAAAGCTTTTCCTATAGCCATATAAGGAAAACTGACCCCAACACCCTGGCGGCCATGTTTTTCAAAGGACCAGAGCCAGTTTCAAAGTCCGCAGAGATATCATAAGAACAAATGTTCTGAGCAAGTTTCATGTTTTGGGGGCAAAAAATGTGACTTCTCGAGTGTTCACAAGCTTTTCCTATAGCCATATAAGGAAAACTGCCCCGCCCCCTGGTTGCCATGTTTTTCAACGGAGGGAAACCATTTTCGAACTCAACCGAGATATCATAAGAAGAAAGGTTCTGAGCAAGTTTTATGTTGATTGGGCAAATATTGTGACTTCTAGAGTGTTCACAAGCTTTTTCTATAGCCATATAAGGAAAACTGCATCACCCACTGGCGGCCATGTTTTTAAACGGACCGGAACCATTTTTGAACTTACCCGAGATATCATTGGAACAAATGTTCTGAGCAAGTTTCATGTTGATTGGGCAAAAAAATGTGACTTCTAGAGTGTTCACAAGCTTTATCTTCAATTTGACCTAGTGACCTAGATTTGACCCCACATGACCCAGTTTCGAAATCAGCCGAGATATCATTGAGACAAATGTTCTGACCAAGTTTCATGAAGATTGACCAATAAATGTGGCCTCTAGAGTGTTCACAAGGTAAATGTTGAACGATTCACGACGCACGACTGACCAAAGGCGATCACAAAAGGGGCATAAATCTGTCAAAATACAAAGCAGAGTTATGGGGGTTGCTTTCCCTGGTGGAGACAGTACTAGTCTGAAAGTATTTTAAGTTTCAAGCAAATACCTTGGATAGTATTCAAGACACTGGACTTTATAAGAAGCACGGTTAGATTTTAATATGCCCTTCTTCCGGGGCATAAAAAGCCATTTTCTACTTATCAAACCCAAGCTTAAGAAGGTGTTCAGTGAGCAAACAATGGGCCGTCTTGTTTGATATTACAAACCATGACATACCAGAATAGAACAACCTTGAGCAGTTCTTGTTCTTTAAATCATAAAGCATACCAGCACAGAATGCCATTTTGATCACAAGATACAATTAAATTGTTCAAAGTTTGTATCAAACAGTAGCAACATTAACGTCGTTTCTTAAGCCAATGTGGTACAATTTTGAACATTTAATATTTAAGATATGACAAACATTAGTGGACAGTGCTTACAGTCAAACATTAGTGAACAGTGTTTACAGAAAAAAAATTCAATATAGCCAAATAAGGAAAATGGCCATGCCCCCTTGCAGCCATGTTTTTCAACGAAGCGGAACCATCTGAGCAACTTTGGTAAAGGACCGCCCAACAATAATTTCTGTGAAATTATTTCCAAATCCAACCAGCGGTCAAAAAGGATACGTCGTTTAAATATTTGTCCATTAGCTCTGGCAGCCATCTTGTGCAGTGGGATCAGAACCATCTGAGCAAGTTTGGTAGAGGACCACCCACGGAACATTTCTGTGAAGTTTAATTTATTTCAGCCAACCAGTTTCAAAGGAAATGTCGTTTAAAGGAAAAGTTTAAGCACGACGGACGAACCGCCATGGCATAAGCTTGCAAGCCTTTGGCCAGTGGAGCTAATATACACTCACAATATGGCCTTGTCACAAAACTATGGCATCCATTTAAAAGAAATGGACCCAAAGAGAACGCTTTATTTTACGATGTTACCCCTATATACCTAAAATAATTTTAATATGTGGAGCCTTTTACAAGACATTGTCTGGAAACCATGTTTTTAGGGATTTAAAGTCAAAAAGGGGCCACAACTTTGTAAATATTTGATAGTTTGTAACCAAAGTGGAACTCGGCCAGTGTATTTTATGTTAAACCTGCTTTGTAAAAATTATTTAAATCTGTCCAGCCATTCATGAGTTATCAGCCATTTGGAAAAAATAAAATTTTATTGGGACCACAACGCTGTCAACATTTAGTGGTTTGTAACCAAAGTCAAATTTGACCTGTATATTATGATGGTACACAAATTATTTGCATATGTCAAACTTTTCTAGAGTTATCGTCTGGAAACCATGTTTTTAGGCCATAACTCTGTCAACATTTAGTGGTTTGTAACGGAAGTAAAACGTGACCTGTATTTTATAATGTTACACATTGTGTACCAAAAATTATTCTAACATGTCGAGACTTTCTTGAGTTGGCGTCAGGAAACCAAGAAAACCAATAGACGGACCGACAGACCAGCAGACCGACACGCTCACTCCTATATACCCCACCCCAAACTTCGTAAAGTAAACTCCACGACACCTAGGGGCAAGACGGACATTAACTGACCACAATACTATTGTGCTCGTCATGAGCACTCATGTATTCAGATGAACACAAGATGTTGTACATCAATGTTCTTAACCTTAATAGCATTGTTCCAAAACGGAGAAAAAAAATCTTCAAAGCCAAAGCCAATAACGGATCTACGATTTTTAGATTTAGCCACAATTACCAGAATATCTTAGAAGATAGTACTGATGGGCATGTATATGTCCGACAAAATATGCACTTATTTGGGACACTTTCAATTACTGAAAAAACTCGACATAGAAAATGTGCATGTAATATCCAGGCCAGGGTTCGTCTCCCTTTAGCGTATGCCCGATACTAGCAAACCAATATACCCTGCCATTTTCGATGGGGGGCATAATAAAAATCAGATTATATTGTTTATCATTATAACATCAGATAATCAAATAATTTAAATATAAATACAAAATATAAGCAAGGCTTTGAAACAAATACTGAAGCATGATGTTTTAAAGAGTTATTAAATGTTTCGTATCTATGTAGCTACTACAGGTACGTTCTTCAACATTGTAGAGGGTTAAATAATGTTCTGCCAAACTTCGTCTGCTATAATTAGCAGATGGCCAAAAATACCACAAACATTCTCTAGGTCCCATATGGGGATTTTATTGTGCATCCTCGTGTCATTTTACTACCACAGAAAAAGTACTTCACCATACCAACATAAACATTGGAATTTTGAAAACAAAAATTAACTCGCTTTTTTCAAAGAACAATGAAACAGAATTGAATATACAAACGTTTATTTGTATATGACGACTAAGAATATGAAAAGCAGTTACCAATATTTGAAAACGACCGGAAAATACTACTGTCCGATATGTACTCGTTCACAAGTATAATATTGATAACGAAAAAAACAGGTGTTTTCAATTTACAATTTACAGTTGCAGCTTTAGATTCATCAATCTAAACATACACGTATTGATAATTAAAGCCCCAGGCCATAAATATTAACTTAAAACTTTGTGAAAATCGTTTCTTATGAACATCTTACAGACCAAAACGCAAAAAAAAACATTGAAATCGGCAAAATAAAATCGTTTTGGTAACATCTTTTCGCATATATTCTGTACGCGATAGCTGGTGATGCCTCTGGAGTAAATCGGCATGTAAAATTTACTACACACTGTGTATATTCCATTCGTACCAAGCGTTTTTGAACCTACACATTGTAAAATGCGTTTCGTTAATATAAGCATCAGTTTTCAGTCGAATAAACGGCATTTTGGTCGATAAGATGTTCATAAGAAACGATTTCTGCAAAATCTATTTTAATAAATATTAATGGACTTGGCCTTTAATAACTAGTTAAAATTCTAATCCAATAGTAAATGATGTATTCTCAAAATGTGGAACAATGATTATTTACATCCATAATCTTACTTCTGTGAAAAATGTTTGCGTTGCTCACTTTAGGTTCCTTGCACTGTCAACAGCGGCAGGGACACATGTTCTTCACAGTTTCATCACCCCAACCAACCAGTCCCTGACCTGAGTTTCCATTGCAACCACTTACAGATATCTTGGATGGTCACTAAGGAAAGTTACGGTTTATTCATTTTATCAAAGAGTTCACTGAAAAACGTCAACTTTTGTTTAATGTTTTAACAATCATTGAATTCATAGTCTCTTTCAATATGGAGACGGCTGTAGTGTGCGTGGGTAAGAACCAGCCGCCCGGCTAGCTCCGAAGGTAGAGTGCTGTGGTAGTGTTCCGGCAGTTGAGAGTTCGTGCCCCGCACGGTTGGACTTATCCTCCCAGGTTTACTTTACAGCTTAAAATTTCAGAATGCAATTCAAGTGTTTTTTCAGAAATAACTACAGAATACAGCTCCATGTAAAACAACGATTTCAGTGAGCTGATGGATGCTACCCAATGCGCTTTGCCAACAAATGGGAAAGCAATCAGAAGAGCTGAGTCCTGACAACAATTGTGCTCTATATATTAATTTCAGCAATCATCAAAGTGCCATAACTGTAAGACAAGAAACATGTAAATTCCACGAAAACCTACTTTTTCAAATGAAATGCACAATAATAAAAGAAAGTTTTGATGCAAGGTGCTGGTCATGCATTGTTTTTTTTAGGGCCAATTTGGGGGCAGACATTTGGCCCCATTCCCCTGCCTAAAAAGTATATATTTTTCCCCTATATTAACCTTACAATTCCACTCAGAATGTAATCTTTATTTTGAAAGAAAATTGACCAAAATTGGACAAAAGTTGACAAAGATAGGGGAATTTTTGAATAAAATCCCAGCATTTTTTTATCAAACCAAGTTTTGCATAATCTAAGTTATCATTTGTAGCAAAACAAATTATTAATGTTTAATAACAAAGTAGAATATAAAATGTTATAATGCTTTTCTACAAAAACAATCCCCTTTTGCTGTAAAATTCCCTGTCTGAAGGGCCCCGCCATCTTTCCCCCAAAGGTGAAAAAAAAACACTGTCACGGCTAGGAAGTACAACTTAAGTTAAGAAACAGCCTTTTTAGTTATTCATTAGGACATTTAAGAATACCGACCATAAACAGAAGTATGTTTATGTACCTAAGTGAAAAAGAAACAGTTACCTTGACCCCCACCTGACCCCCACCTATCCTGTATGCAATCCCAAGTGAGGTTTCTACATAAGATATCTACATTTGAAGTAACATTACAATACCTTAATTCATAATTGAGCTGTTGAGCGTTAACCGTTTGTTTTATTTTTGGTAATGGTGACCTTGACCCCACCCACCCTATGTGCAATCCCAAGCGAGGTCTCAATATAAGGTATCTACATATGAAGTTTCATTCAAATATCTTAATTCATTCTCAAGTTATTGAGTGGAAATCCTTTTTTTATTTTTAGTAATGATGACCATGACTCCACCCACCCGATATGCAATCGCAAGCAAGGTCTAGAAAATATGGTATACTATATATGATCTTTTATTAAAATATCTGAATTTGTCTTCTAGATATTGAGCAGAATCTGTTTTTCTATTTTCAGTAACAGTGACCCTGACCCCACCCACACCATATGAAATCCCGAGCGAGGTCTTGATATAAGGTATCTATGTATGAAGTTTCATTAAAACATCTCTATTTGTTCTCTAGTTCTTGAATAGAAACCGTTTGTCTAATTTTACTTATGCTGACCTTGACCCCACCCACCCCATATGCAATCCTAAGCGAGGTCTCAATATAAGGTGTCTACATATGAAGTTTCATTAAAATATCACAATGCGTTCTAAAGTTATGTTGTGATTTGGCGCACCGACAAATGTACCGGTGTCGGTCGTGTGTGGGTGCCAGCCTAGCGGGTGCAGGTTTTAGACTGTTCCGCAGGTGACGTCAGACGGTGCGGGGGTCTGCGGACGGGCATTCGAAGGGCGACTGAAAAGCTGAACACTAGACGTTGAAATTGCTGTATATTAGATGAAGCATCAGTTTTCAGTCGAATAAACGGCATTTTGGTCGATAAGATGTTCATAAGAAACGATTTCTGCAAAATCTATTTTAATAAATATTAATGGACTTGGCCTTTAATAACTAGTTAAAATTCTAATCCAATAGTAAATGATGTATTCTCAAAATGTGGAACAATGATTATTTACATCCATAATCTTACTTCTGTGAAAAATGTTTGCGTTGCTCACTTTAGGTTCCTTGCACTGTCAACAGCGGCAGGGACACATGTTCTTCACAGTTTCATCACCCCAACCAACCAGTCCCTGACCTGAGTTTCCATTGCAACCACTTACAGATATCTTGGATGGTCACTAAGGAAAGTTACGGTTTATTCATTTTATCAAAGAGTTCACTGAAAAACGTCAACTTTTGTTTAATGTTTTAACAATCATTGAATTCATAGTCTCTTTCAATATGGAGACGGCTGTAGTGTGCGTGGGTAAGAACCAGCCGCCCGGCTAGCTCCGAAGGTAGAGTGCTGTGGTAGTGTTCCGGCAGTTGAGAGTTCGTGCCCCGCACGGTTGGACTTATCCTCCCAGGTTTACTTTACAGCTTAAAATTTCAGAATGCAATTCAAGTGTTTTTTCAGAAATAACTACAGAATACAGCTCCATGTAAAACAACGATTTCAGTGAGCTGATGGATGCTACCCAATGCGCTTTGCCAACAAATGGGAAAGCAATCAGAAGAGCTGAGTCCTGACAACAATTGTGCTCTATATATTAATTTCAGCAATCATCAAAGTGCCATAACTGTAAGACAAGAAACATGTAAATTCCACGAAAACCAACTTTTTCAAATGAAATGCACAATAATAAAAGAAAGTTCTGATGCAAGGTGCTGGTCATGCATTGTTTTTTTTAGGGCCAATTTGGGGGCAGACATTTGGCCCCATTCCCCTGCCTAAAAAGTATATTTTTCCCCTATATTAACCTTACAATTCCACTCAGAATGTAATCTTTATTTTGAAAGAAAATTGACCAAAATTGGACAAAAGTTGACAAAGATAGGGGAATTTTTGAATAAAATCCCAGCATTTTTTTATCAAACCAAGTTTTGCATAATCTAAGTTATCATTTGTAGCAAAACAAATTATTAATGTTTAATAACAAAGTAGAATATAAAATGTTATAATGCTTTTCTACAAAAACAATCCCCTTTTGCTGTAAAATTCCCTGTCTGAAGGGCCCCGCCATCTTTCCCCCAAAGGTGAAAAAAAAACACTGTCACGGCTAGGAAGTACAACTTAAGTTAAGAAACAGCCTTTTTAGTTATTCATTAGGACATTTAAGAATACCGACCATAAACAGAAGTATGTTTATGTACCTAAGTGAAAAAGAAACAGTTACCTTGACCCCCACCTGACCCCCACCTATCCTGTATGCAATCCCAAGTGAGGTTTCTACATAAGATATCTACATTTGAAGTAACATTACAATACCTTAATTCATAATTGAGCTGTTGAGCGTTAACCGTTTGTTTTATTTTTGGTAATGGTGACCTTGACCCCACCCACCCTATGTGCAATCCCAAGCGAGGTCTCAATATAAGGTATCTACATATGAAGTTTCATTCAAATATCTTAATTCATTCTCAAGTTATTGAGTGGAAATCCTTTTTTTATTTTTAGTAATGATGACCATGACTCCACCCACCCGATATGCAATCGCAAGCAAGGTCTAGAAAATATGGTATACTATATATGATCTTTTATTAAAATATCTGAATTTGTCTTCTAGATATTGAGCAGAATCTGTTTTTCTATTTTCAGTAACAGTGACCCTGACCCCACCCACACCATATGAAATCCCGAGCGAGGTCTTGATATAAGGTATCTATGTATGAAGTTTCATTAAAACATCTCTATTTGTTCTCTAGTTCTTGAATAGAAACCGTTTGTCTAATTTTACTTATGCTGACCTTGACCCCACCCACCCCATATGCAATCCTAAGCGAGGTCTCAATATAAGGTGTCTACATATGAAGTTTCATTAAAATATCACAATGCGTTCTAAAGTTATGTTGTGATTTGGCGCACCGACAAATGTACCGGTGTCGGTCGTGTGTGGGTGCCAGCCTAGCGGGTGCAGGTTTTAGACTGTTCCGCAGGTGACGTCAGACGGTGCGGGGGTCTGCGGACGGGCATTCGAAGGGCGACTGAAAAGCTGAACACTAGACGTTGAAATTGCTGTATATTAGATGAAGCATCAGTTTTCAGTCGAATAAACGGCATTTTGGTCGATAAGATGTTCATAAGAAACGATTTCTGCAAAATCTATTTTAATAAATATTAATGGACTTGGCCTTTAATAACTAGTTAAAATTCTAATCCAATAGTAAATGATGTATTCTCAAAATGTGGAACAATGATTATTTACATCCATAATCTTACTTCTGTGAAAAATGTTTGCGTTGCTCACTTTAGGTTCCTTGCACTGTCAACAGCGGCAGGGACACATGTTCTTCACAGTTTCATCACCCCAACCAACCAGTCCCTGACCTGAGTTTCCATTGCAACCACTTACAGATATCTTGGATGGTCACTAAGGAAAGTTACGGTTTATTCATTTTATCAAAGAGTTCACTGAAAAACGTCAACTTTTGTTTAATGTTTTAACAATCATTGAATTCATAGTCTCTTTCAATATGGAGACGGCTGTAGTGTGCGTGGGTAAGAACCAGCCGCCCGGCTAGCTCCGAAGGTAGAGTGCTGTGGTAGTGTTCCGGCAGTTGAGAGTTCGTGCCCCGCACGGTTGGACTTATCCTCCCAGGTTTACTTTACAGCTTAAAATTTCAGAATGCAATTCAAGTGTTTTTTCAGAAATAACTACAGAATACAGCTCCATGTAAAACAACGATTTCAGTGAGCTGATGGATGCTACCCAATGCGCTTTGCCAACAAATGGGAAAGCAATCAGAAGAGCTGAGTCCTGACAACAATTGTGCTCTATATATTAATTTCAGCAATCATCAAAGTGCCATAACTGTAAGACAAGAAACATGTAAATTCCACGAAAACCAACTTTTTCAAATGAAATGCACAATAATAAAAGAAAGTTTTGATGCAAGGTGCTGGTCATGCATT
The DNA here is from genome assembly GCA_027627225.1 of Congeria kusceri. Taxonomy (NCBI): domain Eukaryota; kingdom Metazoa; phylum Mollusca; class Bivalvia; order Myida; family Dreissenidae; genus Congeria; species Congeria kusceri. Next base: position 418,762 of record JAPFQT010000176.1, read on the forward strand.
GTTTTTTTTAGGGCCAATTTGGGGGCAGACATTTGGCCCCATTCCCCTGCCTAAAAAGTATATTTTTCCCCTATATTAACCTTACAATTCCACTCAGAATGTAATCTTTATTTTGAAAGAAAATTGACCAAAATTGGACAAAAGTTGACAAAGATAGGGGAATTTTTGAATAAAATCCCAGCATTTTTTTATCAAACCAAGTTTTGCATAATCTAAGTTATCATTTGTAGCAAAACAAATTATTAATGTTTAATAACAAAGTAGAATATAAAATGTTATAATGCTTTTCTACAAAAACAATCCCCTTTTGCTGTAAAATTCCCTGTCTGAAGGGCCCCGCCATCTTTCCCCCAAAGGTGAAAAAAAAACACTGTCACGGCTAGGAAGTACAACTTAAGTTAAGAAACAGCCTTTTTAGTTATTCATTAGGACATTTAAGAATACCGACCATAAACAGAAGTATGTTTATGTACCTAAGTGAAAAAGAAACAGTTACCTTGACCCCCACCTGACCCCCACCTATCCTGTATGCAATCCCAAGTGAGGTTTCTACATAAGATATCTACATTTGAAGTAACATTACAATACCTTAATTCATAATTGAGCTGTTGAGCGTTAACCGTTTGTTTTATTTTTGGTAATGGTGACCTTGACCCCACCCACCCTATGTGCAATCCCAAGCGAGGTCTCAATATAAGGTATCTACATATGAAGTTTCATTCAAATATCTTAATTCATTCTCAAGTTATTGAGTGGAAATCCTTTTTTTATTTTTAGTAATGATGACCATGACTCCACCCACCCGATATGCAATCGCAAGCAAGGTCTAGAAAATATGGTATACTATATATGATCTTTTATTAAAATATCTGAATTTGTCTTCTAGATATTGAGCAGAATCTGTTTTTCTATTTTCAGTAACAGTGACCCTGACCCCACCCACACCATATGAAATCCCGAGCGAGGTCTTGATATAAGGTATCTATGTATGAAGTTTCATTAAAACATCTCTATTTGTTCTCTAGTTCTTGAATAGAAACCGTTTGTCTAATTTTACTTATGCTGACCTTGACCCCACCCACCCCATATGCAATCCTAAGCGAGGTCTCAATATAAGGTGTCTACATATGAAGTTTCATTAAAATATCACAATGCGTTCTAAAGTTATGTTGTGATTTGGCGCACCGACAAATGTACCGGTGTCGGTCGTGTGTGGGTGCCAGCCTAGCGGGTGCAGGTTTTAGACTGTTCCGCAGGTGACGTCAGACGGTGCGGGGGTCTGCGGACGGGCATTCGAAGGGCGACTGAAAAGCTGAACACTAGACGTTGAAATTGCTGTATATTAGATGAAATAAATAGTGTTATTGATCACAGAAAGTGTTATGATAACAGAAAGAAGATACTTTATTGGCGACGAGGATGGGATATATATTGCACTTGCCGCAAACCATGGGACGGACGATTCATGATTCAGTGTGACTACTGTGACGAATGGTATCACGGATCGTGTGTTGACATTTCACAGTCAGACGCACTGGATATTGACAAGTACAGTTGCACTGCATGTAAAAGACAGCGACGGGCCTAGACAGGGCATGTAAAGTTAATATTATTTGTTAGTTGCAGATATGGCGTCATCGGACAGATTCCGTGAGGAAGTAAGGAATGTGATTTGGGACCGGAAGCTGCCGAAAGATGTCGATAAGTTCACCAGGGACCTGGCATTATTATCAGGCAGAAACAAGGAAATCTGCCTCAAGTATGTTGTGGACATTGCCGACCTAGCCAGGAATTTGTTGAGAAGAACTTCTTCTCAATCGGAGAAGAAACGTTTCAGTTCATGGCTGGGGAAATACGCCAATTGCCTCGATACTTACCAGGTAATGGGACGGGACTGGATATGCGAGCATATATGGAAGTTGCCTTCCGTCACTTCGATTCCCCAGACCTTCCAACCAGAAGAGAGTCGTCGTGATGTCCGATTGGCAGAGGGTGTGGACCGCGTTATGTACATTGGAGATGAGGTTGTGACTCCAATGGAAGAAGACGAGCTTCTTCGAATCTCAGAGGGAACGGACCCAATGGACATCGGGACAGATCCTGATATTCTGTTAGCAACTCCAGGGTCATACAAGGGAAGCACCCATAGTCCCAAAGGGATAAGTCCTGGGGTCCGGAAGATGACGGTCCAGCCCTGTCAGGAGCTAGCATCCGAGTTATCGATCCGTCCCAAAGATCCAGGGGTTATGCTGCAACCATTAAGTGGGACCTACTCAATGATGCAGATGGGGAGAGCCACTAATACTCTCACCACCGGGGCCTTACGTCCCAACGAGGTTCCCGGTTCCACTGGGGGGCAGAGAGTCATAACTGAATCATCGGCAATTCCAGTCCCAGAAACTACGACAACTAGGGCTGTAATTCCTAGGAGTGACGCCGACAGAAAGGAAAAAGTCATTGGGGCGTACCGTCCCAAGGAAATAACCAAATTAACTGGGGCGTACCGTCCCACAGAAGGCGGAAAGACATCCAGTCAGAGACGAGATCAAGGTCCAAGAGGGGCGTACCGTCCCAAGGAAACACCCAACTTAACTGGGGCGTACCGTCCCAAAAGAGAGACAGCTGGTCAGAAAAGCCACCAATCCTCCATCGTCAGATCACCCCTCAAAATTACAGTGATGGAATCTCAAGACCCGGAAATCCAACAGCCGCCTCGCAAGGTTAAGAAGGTTGACACTCATCTCCTATCTAGGAGCCAGAGGAGGAAGGCACAAGCGTGTTTGGTACCACATTGCCCTGGGACTTTGTCCTACAAGAAGGTGCACGCCTTCGTCGATCACCTCCCAGGTATCTTCGAAGAAGTCCTGCCAGCTGGGGATGAGAACATCATTCGTACCCAGGTCAAGGCCTTAGAACAGGTGACACTCTGGCTGATGGGGCATTTGGCCACCCTTGGGGAACTGTTGGAGTTTGTAAGGATGCAGAAGATTTTGGGAGAAAAGGACAATGGTGAAATCTCCCCTAGACAGGAAGCCTCCATGCGACATTTCTGCATTTACCTGGGTGAGCCGGCACCAGAGCGGTTTACGCTGAACCCTCCTAATTCCATGGCTGTTTTAATACATTGGAAAGTTTTACTCTTGATCAGTGCCCGCCTTCACAAAGATGAACAAGATTTCTGGAGGAAAACGTATCCCCTTCCACAGGGTTACCGAGTCCAGAGTCTAGATGCGGAGGGGCAAGAGAGTGACAACTTTCCAGTGGCAGTGGATAGCCATTTTCATCCAGATAGGCTGGCACGCAAGGCAGCCTTGCCCGCTGATTGCCAATTCCAGGATATCTTAAATGCAGGGCCGGTGGAACCTAGCAAAAGAGTGAGTCTGGTAGCGGGTGTGGCGGTGTATTGCGACCCTATGGACTATCCTACTACCAGTATGATGAATGGGATTCCCAGCAACATTGCCTTGGCTCTAGGCATCCACCCACGACATGCGGATCGGTCGGAGCGGACTATCAATGAGTGGGTGGACCGGTTGAAAAGTCTGCTGCGGTGTAGACGGGTGGTAGCGGTAGGGGAAATCGGTCTCGACCACACTGGGCCTTCTCTGAATTGGCCTCTGCAGATGGATCTACTCCACAAGATCCTGCCACACGTGAAAAGGGAACACATCCTGGTGTTGCATTGCAGAGGGATGAGGGATAGCTGCGGAACTGAAGTCTTCCTGCTTCTCCTGGACCTCCTGAAGGGTCTTCCTCGTATTCAGAAGATCCACCTGCATTGCTTCACGGGAAATGCCTATGTTGTGTCACGTTGGCTGGAACAGTTCCCGGAGACGTGGTTCGGTTTCACTAGCACTGTGAGGATGTTTGACAGGAACCAGCACGAGGCATTGACGTCCATCCATGACAGCCGTCTTTTGTTGGAAACCGACGCTCCGTACTTTCCACTGCGAGGACAGCGTTGGTCTTCACCAAACCAGATTTATGAAGCGGCAGCCATGGTGGCAGAACATCGTCAAGTAGCTGTTGAGACAATTTTGTCGATAACGGCAGCCAATGCAAGAGAGTTGTACCAGCTCCGGGAATGAATAGATCCGACTTAGACCTGGGGCTTCAAGTCCCCAAAGTGACATTTTCTAGTTGCCAGGCTTATTCCAGTTCCCAGTGAATCCAGACCCTGACTGCAGGCCTTCATCAACAAAGTCGGGACGAGTGTTGTGATTTGGCGCACCGACAAATGTACCGGTGTCGGTCGTGTGTGGGTGCCAGCCTAGCGGGTGCAGGTTTTAGACTGTTCCACAGGTGACGTCAGACGGTGCGGGGGTCTGCGGACGGGCATTCGAAGGGCGACTGAAAAGCTGAACACTAGACGTTGAAATTGCTGTATATTAGATGAAATAAATAGTGTTATTGATCACAGAAAGTGTTATGATAACAGAAAGAAGATACTTTAGTTATTTAGCAGAAACTGTTTTTCTATTGTTTAGTAATGGTGACCTTAACCTCGATACCACCCAACCCATCAGCAATTCCAGACGAGGTCTCGATATAAGGTGTCTAAATAAGTTTCATGAAAATATCTCGATGCGTTCAAGTTATTGAGCGGAAACTTATTTGTTTTGTTACGGTGACCTTGACCTTGATCCCACCCACCCCATCACCAATCCCAATGAGGTCGCAATATAAGGTACCTACATACACATTTTCATTAAAATATCTCAATGCGTTCTTGTGTTATTGAGCGGAAACGGTTTTTCTATTTTTAGTAACAGTGACATTGACCTTGACCCCACCCACCCCATATGCAATCCCAGCGAGGCCTCGATATAAGGTATCTGTGTATGAAGTTTCATTAACATATCTCGATGCATTGTCTAGTTATTGAGCGGAACCGTTTTTCTATTTTTAGTAATGGTGACCTTGACCCCACCCTCCCCATATGCACTCCCAAGAGAGGCCTCAATACAAGGTATCTATGTATGAAGTTTCATTAAAATATCTCGATGCGTTCTCAAATTATTGAGTGGAAACCGTTTTTGCATTTATAGCACCCCATATGCAATCCCATGCAAGGTCTCGCTGTAAGGTATCTATGTATCAAGTTTCATTACAATAGCTCAATCCGTTCTTGAGTTGGAGAGCGGAAAAGAAAAGTTGTGCACTAAATACTTATTTCAGAAATCTTCCAAGTCCCATAACTCTTAGACAAATCTTTGAAATGGAATGTTCTGGTTCAGTGCACACCTCATCTGGGTAATGAAGCTTCCTGTAAAATTTCATTGAACTCCAAGCCAGTAGTTGCGAAGAAATAGACTAAACAAGAATTGTGCACTAAAAGCTTATTTCTGAAATCTTCCAAGTCCCATAACTCTAATAAAAATCACTGAAGCGGAATATCCTGTTTCAGTGCACACCTCCCCTTGGTGATGAAGCGTCCTATAAAGTTTCATTGAATTCTGACCAGTAGTTGCATAGAAATCGACCAGTCAAGAATTGTGCACTCAATGCTTTCTTTCAGAAATCTTCAAAGTCCCATAACATTGAGAAAAATCATTGAAGCTGACCCTCCTGGTTCAGTGCACACCTCTTGGTAATGAAGCTTCCCATGAAGTTTCATTGAATTCTGGTCAATAGTTGCTGCGACATACTCTGGACAATAAAACGGGACGGACGGACGGATGGACGGACAATGCGGCGACTAAATGTTCTCCTGAAAATTTTTCGGGTAGCATAAAAAATGCAAAGATTCAACTGTTGTGTGTAACTGTGATAATTATTTTAACACGGAATCAATTTATACTGATTTAAACAAATATTGGTATTTTGAATGCCGTTATGTTTCAGCCTAACAATTTTTAGCCTTTATTATACTTTTTTCTTTTTGACTACAATACATATGTAAAAATTTCGTAAAACCAATGTTCGTAAATAAAACTGAATGTACAGTGTTCCAATAAATAACTTAGCAAATGTTAATTTACATTTGAGGCGTGCCGTGGGAAAACCGGGCTTTATGCATGTGCGTATAGTGTGCGCACAGGCTAATCCAGGACGGCACTTTCCGCCTACAGTGGATTTATGTTTAGAAGACACTTCCTTGAAACAAAACATACCATAAAAGCTGAAAGTTCAGTCCGCCCAGGCTAATCCGGTACAACACTTAACGCACATGCATTAGGCCCGGTTTTCCCACGACGCGTCTCATTTTTAGATACCTTACAAAATCCAACCTTTGTTTACAAATTTCATGCCCAGCATTTCCTCGGACAACCGTTATCCACGTCCGTTCTGTCCAACAGCTGACCGCCAAATGACTGATTTCGGCGGCAAATTTCCCCGCTAGGCTTCGCACATGGCTGCACATCAACGTGCACGTGACAGCCCGAGGACGAGATTTGATTGACCTATGATGAATTGTAATCAAGTTTCCTCATGAAAAGCGGGAAAATTCTCATGTACATCTTGTGTGTCGCTGTGTATACACGTGGGAAAACCGAGCGGACTATGACATGTATATGCTGATTGCCTAATAAAGCACGCATGTGTTGTAAATGATTACACACCATTTCGTTAAATATTGTGTACACCCAACACAATGACTGTCTGAGTAGCTTTACGATGCACAGTGGTTTTACAGATAAATATCAGTCTATTCATAAATCAATAAGTGTTAATTTGCACCAGTCTCATGCTGTTCATGCATCACTGTACAACAGTAATACTCTGTTGCGTTGACATTCTTTACTGACCGCATTGACAGGATTTCTACATGCAAAAGTCATGCATGGGAATTACATTCCTTTAACTAGACACCAAATGTCTTTAACAATTTGCAAACGATCGTTACAACTAACATTGTACGTCGGTGATCACATATATGCAGTATTTATACATTTAAAACAACGTTGGATGCGATTCAACCGTAGATATATGTTCTTATTCGTTCATAAAGTTTCGTATTTTTATTTAATTTTTTTTATCTGAATTATGATGGCCAACTATTTTCTAACATTGCAATGTTACATACTGTTGTCCATTGTTATACTTTGTTATTATAAAACATACAATGAATGTGTATTTTTACTTACACGTGTAGGTTGGACATGTATTGAACAATACAAGCATTGCATTGAAACAAGCGCTCCAGTAAATGTACATAGCACACATATCGACGAATGATTTAAATATCAATCTCCCGCCGGCATTTCATCAATTTGGTGGCATGCAAATTCGGCAACAGGGCAAATATCCTTGCTTGTTTTTGTTGTACATTTGGTCTCCCTTTGACCATAAACACCTTTTTGCAAGAGCACTATTCAGTTACGAGTATCGATAGACTCTCTGTGAAACAAAACTGAGCAAAATTATAGAGACAAACGTCTATAATCAGTACAGACAAATTCAGTCATTTATATCGCAATTTATATCGCAATAATAATTAATAAGACGGCTTTTCTTGGTGGTTTTTATATTATTTGAAGCGTCATTTTGCGATTAAAACTTAGTACATTGTATTCCTTTTATGATATGCTAAAGTAGATGTGTGTCAATATCAACGAGGGACCACTATTCAATCTTCAATGACTAAGGGGCTGCGTTAGTCGGAACTCAAGAAATGAGGATGGAAATATTAATGCTTACTGTGAGAAAAAAAAATTCTCCATGACCATTGGTGGCTAGATATCGACACATAAAATGCCGATCATTCCTGTCACTCCCAGGCCGACAATGCCGCCGACACACCAAAAGACATTCTCAGCATTGACAGGACACACCAAAAGACATCACGTGTTCAGCCGAGGTATGCGTGCGGTATCTTTTCGACAATGGAAGACTTGTCTTCGAGAATGTACGAGTGTGGACGAGTTTGTACGACTGGTGAGGACATGAGCACGAGTTTCTGACGACATTTTACGAAAAACGGACGAGCAGATGTCAAAGGCAAGTCTCCCAAACTCGCCGCAAACTCGTGTTTTGTCGTAGAATGATAATAAATGCGAAACACTACGAAAACACTACGAAAAGGAAAGACATGTCTACGGAATGTGTTCGAGTGTGTTTGAGAGTGCGCGCGATTCCTTCGACATGTCTTCGACACCTGTACGGAATAAAAAGTCGCCGAGAAGTTACAACTCGCCAGAACTCGTAGCTCAAATTCGCCACAGTGTGACAGAGCCTTTAAGGTAGAACAGGTTTACATTAACCACATGCATTTGTATGTGTACAACTCCTACCTAACTGCGACAGTTTGGCAAGTACTTTACGAAAGTTTCTTTTTGGTTCAGTATATTTATTACAGATAGATACAGAAGGCGGTCACGTTGCGATCGAGAGATCGTGAGTGCGACGCCTACTCTAGAAGCGCTCTAACGACTGAACAAACTCAGTGGTGCGTGTATTTGTTCAGGGCCGGTACATCCGTAACTTTTTCAGATAATTTTTGTGTGAAATTCAATGGTTTCTGTTTTGAAAAGTGTAAACGTCTCAACAGCTAAGCACTAAACGCACAACCGACATATTTATGAAAATGTGTGTGTGTGTGTGCGTGCGTGCGTGCGAGTGTGCGTGCGTGTGTGCGTGTGAACATCACATGTAAAAAAAAAAACATTTTAGAACCACTGACCCTTGTGGAGCTCTTTAAGACGCTGTGTATTTCTGAAAGCTGGAAAGCCTGATGTGGAAAGTAGCGGCCACATGTGCTGAGGCTTCAACATAAATTTAGTTAGGCTGCCATCAAGGATCCTCCAATGAACCATTGTATTTTAGTCCGTCTAAAATCGCTGGGTATTTTGTTGATTGATTAAGGCGAAGAAGACTGAAACAGCCTGTCGTATAGGTAGAAAGTTCTTTTCTATCTGTTGTTCTTCTCCGTCAATTTTGCCGAAGCATTCTGATTGAAGCCAATTGATTTGAAGGATGCGGGTACCCGACATTGAAACCAGGGCCCGTATTCACAATGCTTATCGAAAACTTCAGAGAATTTCTGAAATTCATGAATTTCCTTAAGTGTGTGTCAGGTTCGTGTATAAGTCGCTTTACACTATAATGTTTTAAACTAGTAAACATTGCTTAGATATTTAGTTTTAAGCCCTTTTGTAAACAGAAATCATTGGATTCTTTGAAACAGAAAATACCATAAAAGCGGAAAGTGTCGTCCCGGATCAGCCTGTGCGGACTGCATAGGCTCATCCGGGAGGACACTTGACGCACATGCATTAAGCCCGGTTTTCCCACGACACGCCTCAATAATGTCATGTATAGGCATACAGCGAATGGTTACTACATCGGTTTTCAATGGTTAATCCGTTAATCAGCTAACTGACAAGCAATTTAACCTTTACGCCTTTGACATTTATATCAATTTGATCAGCTGATATATTGGAATTCCGTTTAACACCGCCAACACAATACAATTAAAACAATGGGAGGTATTAAAGGGAGGTATTCGAAGATTTTCATATTTTTGACAAATGGGTTAAAATGCCTTATCTGCAAACTAATATATATCCTAAATATTATATCGATAAAAGCAGAAAAAGTGCTTCTGTCAGTGCTCATACATCGACTTCCGGTTCAAAAGCTCTTCTCTCTAACCACTAGGCCAGAGGGTCTTGGTATTAACGTGTATTTTAACGATATAAACGTGATACACGTGCTTTTAAAATATCGACGAAAACGGTTGGCACACGCGTTATAATTGTATCCATTATAATGTATCTTTATTCATAAATAACGTATTATTCCCAATATATTCCTATGTCCGGAATGTTATATTTGGTTCTTTATGTATAACTAATGTACTATATTTTGGAATCTGTGATAAAAACATTTTAGAAAACGGCAATTCTTCAGTCTGTGAATAAGTCTTTTTAATGGCCATGATATAGTTTCGGAATGTGAGTGCTCTGCATAGAGACACGTGGCAGAGTGCGAAAAGAGGCTTATATTTCTGTTGACCACAGCAATCAACGATTTTGTCATTCTATCCATGCTAGATTTCATGAAATATTTAAATAAAACAACGCGGTGTAATCTAATACAAACGAAATTCACAATTTTCAACGCGCATAAAAACATTTACTTACATTAATTTAACTAAAAGGCTGGGTTACTCGTATGTAAAACCTCAATGCATAAGTTTCGTAATTGTAATTGGTAACATGTGTTTTACCGTTAATGGATTGCCATAAGCAACAATGTGTTTCCTGTTATGTTTTTTTATATTGAAATGCTTGTCTGTCATTTTCTTGATTGCATTAGGATGTTCAACAGCTTTATTTATACCTCTTTTAAAGTTCCAGCAAAATATTATTATGAAAGGAACGTCCGACTATTACAATTAATATAGTGTAATGATCGGGGATTTTTTGTGCTGTGCTAGATTAATATTTTTATCCTAACATTACACCATGATTGACTCGTTGTTCAGGTTTTCTAATCCTAATCCTGATCAATAAACTTATTAATACTACTACCTAGTATTCTCCATATACTCCATTAGCAAACCCAACCTTTCCACAACTTGACACAGGTCTTCACTGGCCTCCCGTCATTTGCTAGAGTGATTTACACAAAGTGGCTTTCCGATTTGAAAACTAAATTAATAGATTAGCTTTCAAAGAGACCTATTTACAGATAGATTTACGATTTGCCAAATTCCAAATGTTTTGTTTTGCCACAGAATCCACAAATAAACGAATATTGTATATAAACGAGCGAAACAGCACTAATGGCATGAAAGTACATTGGAACTTACGTTTCGGAAAAGAGACAATCTCATTAAAACTATCTCCAGTCTGACGCTACTATATTATCCGTTGACAGGATCTCATGACTTCGCATTAGGGGTCACGTTCAGATGACCTTTTCAGGAGCCAATCAAACTGTCGCCTTCAAAATGTTGTGGTATAACTTCATATATAAACTACAAATACTATGAACGAAATTAACGTGAACTTTGGATGTTTACTCGCCTAAGGTACCACTATATCCATTGTTATACACGTGAACATTATCTGTAAATGATTTATTCCCGATGATCAGTGTTACCCCCATATACTTTTAGTCTTTTTGCAAATAGGCAGCTTTTCGATAATTATTGCGGTTTACGGTAGTTAGGTTGACTTACGGTTCATCATGTGACTTCCGCTTCCGTTTTTTTTCCTGCTGTTTTGTAACTTATTATTTTCATAACTATTGAATCTAATTGAATCTTTAAAATATAATTGTCATCAGCAACTAACCAGAACCTTCAGTAACCACACAAGCATCATTTAAATTGGAAAGACAGATTGAGAGTGTTAGCAGCCTATGCTTCACTGAAGATCTTAGACTTCCATCTTTCCTGGGTGTTTGTACATATACACGAATAAACCAGTCAACATAGTTGAAAAGATTCATTTTTAAATATTGCGGAACTCACGAAATGTTATATTGGAGCCCCCAGTGAGGATCGAACTCACGACCCCTGGTTTACAAAACCAGTGCTCTAACCACTGAGCTATTGATGGGACTGTGTAAGGAATTGGGAATTCGACATCCCGAGGAGCTGTCGCTCATGAGACGCATGGACAAGGAAGACTTAAAAAAGAACATTCAAGAAAAGTTAAACCCGAAGGACAAGAAGAAGAAAAGAGACAAATACGAGGATGGTTTGGGTGTGAATGGAAATGGATCGTTACATCACAATTCTAACAACAGCCTCGACAGATTGAGTCCGTACAATAGGAGTCCAATGGGACCTTCACCCTCGAACACGCTGCAACTCTCACACGACTCGCCCAGCAACCCCGGCAGCCCCTACAACACCCTGTCCCCTAATGGTAACCTCAATTTGATGAACGGCACCATGTCCCCTGGGTCCATGTACAGCCTCTCGTTTGAGAATGCACTCGAGACCTCGCTCGTTCACAGCTCGCCAATTGCCACGAAGGAAGCGCTGGTGTACCTGGCACGGCCCGAAAAATTTTGTGGAGAAGGCACGGATAAATTTTGCGTGGCTGGACTCCTCCCGGTCCCTTATGGAGCAGGGCCTCAGGGACAACGACACCTGCCTGCTGAAATTCAAGTTCTACAACTACTATGACCTCAACCCCAAGTATGACGCAGTACGCATTAACCAGCTATACGAGCAGAGCAAGTGGGCAATCATCTCGGAGGAAATCGACTGCACGGAGGAAGAAGCCATGATGTTTGGAGCGCTTCAGGTCCAGATCCAGCTGCAGTCCGGTTTCTCCGGTAACGACACTGTCGACTCTATGCCAGACGAGGGTCGTGATGACATAGATGCAGCGCTAAGCAACCTGCAGGAGTCGATGGTGGGAAGCTCCATATCGTCTCCTAGCGATATCACGAAAGTTCCCGAGTTGGCAGACTCTGTCAAGTTTTTAAAACCAATGAGGTTCACATTGAAGAGCTACAAGCGTTACTGGTGCACGTTTCGAGACACGCATGTGGCGTTCTACAAGTCTCGCGAGGAAGCAAATGGAGCCCCCAGTGAGTTGCCGTAGGAATCGTTTGGACGTCCGTATTGGGGTTCCGTGTGCGCGCCTGTGGGTGACATCATCTGTTGTCTTGGACCATCGGGGATTCATCACCAAAGGAGTCGTCGTCATACGGGATCAACAAACATTACATCAACGGACATTAGTGATACAGTGACTAGAGACTTGTTTTACCTGTATTTAAATCTGTGACCCCCTGTGTTTGCTGTATTCAAGGTGTGGTAAGTGAAAATAATAAAAAAATAAATACATAAATAAAATTGATGTGTGCTATTGTAATTGGGAAGAGATTATTTTTGTAAGAAATATTTAAAATGGTCACATTTCACTATTGGTAATGGTTCTATTTAACTGAACATTCCCTACCTTTGCATGCATACTAATTTATGTTTGGTACTTGGGTTTTAAAGAATTTTATTGCACTTTTATTGTATAGACTCAATAACAGCCATAATCTGTATCTGTCTTTCTGTATGTAATTTCTATTCAGTGATTTCAAGGTCGATTTCTTCAATTTAATTCATGGATTTGGGTTAGGTGTGATAATCCTGTGATTTTCTGGATTTTATTGGTATTGTCTGATTAATAGGATTAGTGTGCAATTTTGATTTGGTTGGTGGTTTTCACTATTGAGATCCCTTCCAATGAAGCTATAGTTGATTTCACTGTGCTTGTTCCAATTTTTTTTTCCAGAGATTTCATTATATTGCCAAATAAGTTTCTTGCTTATATTTCAGCGTTATAGTTATTTATATGAATATTCCATTTCAATATTTGAGATAATTTCATATAATTATAAATTATTACACATTTGTTATTTTGACTTTGCATTTCAGACTTAAGGAAACTGCATCCGGATTTTCCAGTAATTATTTAATATATTTATAAATTTCAGAAAACTCTTTTGGACTGATTATGATTTTAAGGACATGTATTAATTTGTGCCATTTTGTCTTCTCACTTGAAAAGGAGACACAAAATAATACTTTGACAGATTGACACATTAATATTACGCTTTGATTTAGTATTTATTGTAATTTATGTTAGACTTAAAGGTACACTACTTTGATTAATTAAAGGTGCATCCTTTTGTTTTGAATGATAAATTAAAGGGGCACCACACTTGGTATACAGCTGTATTTTGTATGTTATTGTATTAAAGGGACACTGTCAATTGTTATTTTAATTAAAGGGACACTATAAGACTTCAGTGTTTTGATTAAAGGGACACACCTTGATTTGTGTTGTTAATTAAAAGGATAGTATCACACTTAGAAGTAATTATATTGTTTAATTAATTACAATACATTGAATTACTAGTACTTTATTTTCTTTTGACATTTGAATTTTTGTGTGTGTGTCATACATGTTCATTTTTCTCTGGCAATTATTTTGTGTGATGGTTGGGTTCGTGTAGTTAGTTAATTGATTCTTATTTATATGTAGGAGGTAGTTGAGTAGGCGTTAGTTAGTTTAGTTAGTGTATGGTGCGCACCACTAGATTATTTAGTTACCATTGTAATTGAGTTCTGTTTAGTGTTGTGTTCTATAGTTAGTTAGGAACCCAATCCATTACTTTTGATTTCTTATATTTTTGTAAGGCATTTAGTGTTTTTAAGAATATTTTTGGCTGTTTTTGTGCATGAAAATGTAATTATTTTCTTTTGATATTTTGTGTTTGTGTTTTAGTTTATTATATTTTATTCCAAGTTGTGACATTGTGTGAAATATGGCATCAGAAGAGGAAAAGAAATTGCTTGAGTTATTCAAGGAAGTGGGAGTTCCACCTCTTAAGGATGCAGAAGATCTCAAAAAGTTTATGACACCATATGGAGAGACGAAAGTAAAGGAGGAGAATGTAGAAAATGAGCCCTCCGTAAAACAAAAGACGCAGGTCAACGTACCACGGATAAGCATATTTTACGGAGAAGAGGGAAAAGGTGAAGTTACGTACCAGACTTGGGTCTATGAGGTTAGATGCCTGCTTCGAGAGAAGTCATACAACAATGAGACCATTTTACTTGGAATTCATCGCTCTTGTAAAGGAGAAGCAGCTAACATACTTCGAAGACTTGGAACAAATGCCAACATATTTGAGATATTAGACAAATTTGAATGCACATACGGCGACATTGAGACAAACGAATCAATTCTACGGAAGTTCTACGCCTGCAAACAGGAAAAGGGAGAGAACCTTACACAATATTGTGCCAAACTGGAAAATATTTTTGCTCAAGCAGTTGAAATGAAAGCTATATCAAGAAATTCTGTACAAGAATCTCAGAGGAATGATGAGAAAAAAATCGAGGATAGTGAAGAAGACAATGAAGTCGAAGAAGATGGCGCTAACGAGGTAAGCAATACTGAATACAGCAGTAGACAAGAAGGCCTTAGAAGATCGTCTAGGGTTCGAAAGAAACCGAATTGGTTTGGAGACTACCATGTATATCAACAAACAGCAAGTGACAAGGACGCTGTAGATAAACTGTTAAAACTTCATATGGAGCAAGTCAATCTCACAGCAAAGTTAATTTCTTCTGTTATAAATAAGTAGATGTGTGTATACATGTGTTTTAGTTTTTATCTAGTTTTATGTTGGTCATGCTGTGTACTATAAGTTTTTGACTTGCCAGATATATGTATTCTTGATACCATCATATATGACTGTATTTTGTTTCAGTTATAATTTTGATTTTTTTCAGGCAGGGGAGGGGCAACAAGAACTTGTTTGTACATACATATTTTAAGTAAAAAAAATATTTTAAAAAAAATGAATGAATGCATGTGTAATTAGTTTGTACATAATTTGATTCTCTTCAGATCTGTATCTAAGAAAAAAAAAATTATGAATTTATTTCATGTTCAGAATTATCGTTGATGCAGATATACGTTTATATTTATTAAAATTTTATTCTACTATAGTTTAGCCATGGGACCTTTAAGTTATCGTCGAGGTTCGGTCTGGGGAGTATTGTTCTTTGTGTGTTTCTATTTCTGGTTTGCCTTGGGTATTGCTTCAGAGAAAGCTTTGGTCTCTGTTACTGCTCAGGTGTGTTGAATTGTTTTGATATTGTCTCAGGTTTTAAGTCGGGACGACTTTTCTCGAAGAGGGGGAGTGTGTTACCCCAATATACTTTTAGTCTTGTTGCAAATAGGCAGCTTTTCGATAATTATTGCGGTTTACGGTAGTTAGGTTGACTTACGGTTGATCATGTGACTTCCGCTTCTGTTTTTTTCCTGCTGTTTTGCAACTTATTATTTTCATAACTATTGAATCTAATTGAATCTTTAAAATATAATTGTCATCAACAACTAACCAGAACCTTCAGTAACCACACAAGCATCATTTAAATTGGAAAGACAGATTGAGAGTGTTAGCAGCCTATGCTTCACTGAAGATCTTAGACTTCCATCTTTCCTGGGTGTTTGTACATATACACGAATAAACCAGTCAACATAGTTGAAAAGATTCATTTTTAAATATTGCGGAACTCACGAAATGTTATATCAGCTGGAAATACATCACATTTCTGAAAACGTGGCCAAACATTGCTGTGCAAAAGGCAATTTAATTGGGCGCAGCAGATCTGATATTTTATTGTTCGGAAGGTCATTTAAGGATTGAAATTAATTTTGGTTGCGTTCATGCGATTATGAACGCAATGGTCAAATTGGCAAATCCAGGCTAGCGCGCATCATGGATTTGCCAGTTTGACCATTGCGTTCATAATCGCATGAACGCAACCAAAATTAATTTCAATCCTTAATTAAATGCTTTAGAAAGATTAATATAAAATATTGGTACTTTGTTAGCAAGACAGTAAATCCACATCATGAATACTTCTATACCACAGTTGAGTTCTGACACTTTAAAAACACACAATTCCTAGGCTGAGATTTAAACAGATCCTGGATAATCCTGTTTTATTTTTAACACAACAGATGGAGACTTACATGCTTTTAAATGCTTTAAATCCACACCATATATCCAAATTTTCACTGAGCAAGAAAAATGCAAAACAATCCACAAATGACATCACTAAACAAGCGATGACGTGTAAGCTATGTCATCGATCAATAGCATCCACACGGGCGTATCTAAGCTCTTGTCTTTGCCTGGGCATAACTTGTATTAGAAAGGATAACATTTTAATATAAATCTCAAAATGCATTTTTTATTATTAGATCTATTACATGTTAAACAATTCATCATTATTAACTGTGATATAAATGCACAATAAATTAGACGATCTAAATGCATCTAGCAAATAGACACATCAGTGTGAAATCATATCCATTTTAAAGCCACGTTCCTGAACCGATTATACGTCATGGAGATTTTCTGTGGTCGCTTCTAAGAAAAGTAATGGTTACCTAAAATACCATAACATGTACATATTACTTGCTAGCGAAATGGCTTTGTTTAATAATAACTCTTGTAGACCTTGCATGATAGAATACTATCAAGCAAAAGTGAAAAAAATGTCATATTGATTTTTGTAGAGGAAGAACTTGAACGAAATGTACATGTATATTAATTATAAAAACATTTAATCAAACGTCAACAATAAATGCAAAAAAAGAGTAACATTGAACAGTATAAGACATCTTAGTTCATGTAAATATTGTTGTCGAAATATAATTTGCATAAAAATAGGACACACAGATATTACTACGCCGGTGATAAGGCATTGCGTTCATACGATTATGAATGCATACCCCTTCCATATTAAAATGCCTATGCAATGTAAATATTTGAACGTGACCTGTTATACGATGTCCTCAGATCCTAACAATGTTAGGATCTGAATTTAATGAGATTGGAAAAGGAGTAGTCATCAACGCCGAGCTGCTGACACTGAATGTAGACATAGCCACTTTGCAAGCAACACCCCTAGCTGGATCTGGATCTCTGAAAGAGAAGGACTACACGTACCTTCTTCTGACCAGAAAAGAGCACCGAGGACCGCAGAGAACGGAGTAGGGTTTGCAGTCAGAAACAGCTTGCTGAAGATGGTCGAACTAGAGATGACAAGGGATCAGAACGGCTGCTGACTCTCCACCTCCATACCTCTGAGGGACCAGTTACACTCATCAGCCTATGCCCCAACCTTGACCTCTGATGCTAAAGACGGGTTCTAGAACAACCTCAACGACTCCATCAAGAACATCCACAGCAGCGAACACCTCAGAACAACCCAGATTAGACGCAGACCTTGACTCTTGGCCATCCTGTTGGGGTTCTTTTGGAGTTGGCAAAATCAACGAGAACGGACAGCGCCTGTTCGAGCTTTGCTCTTATCATGGCCTCTGTATGACCAATTCCTATTTCAAGACGAAACCACAACACAGAGTGTCATGGCGCCACCCTCGACCAAAGCACTGGCACCAGCTCGACATGGTCATCGTCAGACGTACAAGTCTAAAGCATGTGCTCGTCACCAGCTCATACCACAATGCTGACTGTGACTCCGACCACTCATTGGTATACTACAAGATCAAACTGCTACCAAAGAACCACTTCATCGCTCCAAACAAGAACCCTTGCACTGACACGACCAAGATCCAACATTCAGAAAAGCTTAAGGAATTCACGAGGTCTCTTGAGGATGCTCTGTCTGCAGGCTACCTATGCAACACCGCGTCCGAGTCATGGAACCACGTTTGTGAAGCAATTCAGCGCTTGCTACCTTTGGAGAAAAACTTCGAAGAACTGCAAATGGTTTGCGGTGTTGACCCCTGTTATTGGAGCAAAACGTGCTGCCCTTGCTGAATACAAGAGTTCACCAAGTCAGGAGTCCGTCCAAGCACTCAGATCAGCCAGGAGCAAAGTACAGCAGACAGCAAGATGAGAATGAAGCAGCAACAGGCAACATCTGGGGCGTGTACGAGCTCACAAACTCAGAGCAAAACAGCACCTCTGAAACCAGCAGCAGAACAGTGATCATCGACAAAGCTAAGCAGATGGGGAGATGGGTGGAACACTATTCAGAGCTCTACTCATGAGAGAACGTCGTTGGCACCTCAGCACTGGACGCTGAACCAACACATGATGAACTCAGCAAGGCTATCAACAGCTTAGCCTGCGGAAAAGTTCCTGGAAATGATGGCATCCCCCAGTCCTGATCAGGCACTGTAAAACCACACTCCTGCAGACTCAGCACGACATCCTCTGCACGACATCCTCTGTCAGTGTTGGAGTGAAGACATGAGAGCCGCCAAGATCGTCACGTTGTACAAGAACAGAGCTGATAGCAGCGACTGCAACAACTACAGAGACATCTCCCATTGGGCATCGTGGGAAAACTGCATGCTAGGGTCCTGTTAAAGGTCTTCAACAGTTGGCAGAACGCGTCTACGGAGAGTCCCAATGTGGCTTTTGCGTTCTACAGTGGATCTTCTCCCTACGCCAACTACAGCAAAAGTGCATGGAACAGCTGAAGCCCCTCTACATAGCCTTTATAGACCTGACCACGGGCTTTGACCTGGTTAGCCGGGATGGGCTCTTCAGCATCCTCCTGAATATCGAATGCTCCCCCCCCCCCCCCCCCGACGCTTCACAGCATGATCAGATCTTTCCATGACGGTAGGAAGGCACAGGCTAATCCGGGACGGCACTTTCAGCCTACAGTGGATTTATGTTTAGAAGAGTCTTCCTTGAAACAGAAAATACCATTAAAGCGGAAAGTGCCGTCCTGGATTAGCCTTTGCGGACTGCACATGCTAATCCGGGACGACACTTTACGCACATGCATTAAGTCCGGTTTTCCCACGACGCGCCTCATATATACCTTTATTTGTGGATGGTATTGATTTCTTTTATAAATTATTTATGTACATTATTATAAAGATGTCAGAAGCAATACACCATTGGCACTAGATACCACATAAAAGGCGTTAATATTTTTCAAATAAATATGATTTGAAGTCGAAATTCAAGTCAAATCAGTGATTACTTTCCAGTTTAAACAGCTTTGTCTCAATAATTAGTTTAGTTCCCAAAAATAGCAATCGGCAAACTGTTTGTTCAGTGTTCCATTATCAACCACACCAAATATCATATTGATTTATGGAGAGTAAGTTGGTTCCTTGTTCCTAGTTCCTGTTTCCTGATTCGAATAAGGAAACAGGAACTGGTTCCTTATTCCTTATTCAAGCTAAACATATTTGATATAAGCTTTTTATGCCCCCCCCCCCCTTCGAAGAAGGCGGCATATAGCAGTCGTACTGTCCGTCTGTGCGTCTGTCCGTCTATCCGAAGCATTCTTGTCTTTGCTATAACTTTGTCATTTATTGATGGATTTTGAAATAACTTGGCACAAATGTCAACCATCATAAGGCGACTTGTCGCGTATAACACCCGTCTCCCTACCTCAAAGGTCAAGGTCACACTTAGAGGTCAAAGGTCAAAGTGGAGTTTTGAGACAAAAATTCTTGTATTTCCTATAACTTGGCCATTTATTGATGGATTTTGAAATAACTTGGCACAAATGGTAACCATCATAAGACGACGTGTCGCGTGTAACACCCATCTCCCTACCTCAAATCTAAAGGTCACACTTAGAGGTCAAAGGTCAAAGTGGAGTTTTCAGACAAAAGTGGAATGAGGGGCATCTGTGCCCTATGGACTAGTTCCTTATTCCTTATTTAAACCGAATAAGCAACTGTTGCTTTGTAACTAAATGACCTAATAGTACCCTATTAATACGAAAGATACATCTAATTGACAAGTAGAATTTTAAAGTAACTCGAATACATTTACTTTATGTATTACGATAAATGTTCATGTTTCTTCTACGCGCTTGAATAGGATTTCTTGTTCAAACCGAACTGGCATATTCTACTTTGAATATTAACTTCACATCAACCAAACTTAAAACCTATAAAATTATGTTTCATGTAATTAAAAAATGACATAAAAATGCATTCTAGCACATTTCTACTTAATTGTTTTTATTTATACTCCAGTTCCTTTTTCGCGGCTTAATAAGGAAAAAGGGAACCAGTTCCTTATTCCTTATTCAAGCCGAATAAGGAACTGACATTTTCTTACATAAAAATAAATTAAACTGAACCAAATATATAATGAAAACCATTGTATTTGAATGTTGGATATTAAAAATAGTTATTGCATTACATTTCTACTTAGTTTTTTTTAATGATAACCCAGTTCCTTTTTCGAGGCTGAATAAGGAAAAAGGAACCAGTTCCTGTTTCCTTATTAAAGCCGAATAAGGAACTGGCATTTTCTTACTTAAAAAATACAT